>VXBX01003409.1:233-35910 GCA_013400415.1 Scytalopus superciliaris | reverse complement strand
AAAAAAAAAAAAAAATTCACTGCAGGTACTTGGAAATGAATAGGGAAAGACAGGGCAGGAGGGGGAGAAGATAATAGGAAAGCCAGTTCTGAGTGTCGAAGGTGAGGCAGAGTAAATTACAGAGTCAATAACATTACAGAGTCAATAACATTCCAGAGTGGACCTGGATACTGAGCCTTATTTAAGAAAAAGGGCACTATCTTGGAACTGGAGAGTTTTTTGCTCTGCATGATTACCTCACAGATCCAGTCACTCATTTCCCTACAGCATGATATTTCCTAGAACTCACCATCCCTTCACCACAGGGAGGTCACACCTGGCCTAGGAAGGTCTCCAGAAAACTGGGCTGATTCCTTCTGTGTTGTTGCTTATCCTTAACCATCTTTGGTGTTTCCTGTCAAGGTCCACAGGCATTCCTTTTCTTTTTTTTTTTTTTTTTTTTCCCTTCTTTCAGCAACATGACTTCCAGGGTCCTCCCCCACTTCCAGGATCTCTCCTGCAGCCAGGATCTTCACCTTTTTAGGATCATCTCCTTTCCAAGGCTGGTTTTTACAGAAATCCTCCTTTGCAGTGCAAGTCCTCCTTTGTAATTCTTCAATTCTCCTGTTTCCTCAAGTTCAACAGTCTACATGCTGAAACACAACACATGATCAACCTCTTAATTAGTGGTTATTAATTTGAGGATTCGGGGCATGCCACTTTTGTTTAGTCCAGATGTTGATGGCTTCTGCTTCATAGTTCAAAAATTCAGTTTGGGGAATGCACATGCACACACAAATATCTAAGCCTTTTTTTTCATCCATGATAGCAAGTAAAAGATTATTTTGGAAGGAGGAAACAGAACATTTCCAAGAGGTCAAAACATGTTGCTGTATGTCTGACTATAAAAGTAGAATTAAAAAAAAAAAAAATCACATTCATAAATACTTAGGGTTGCAGTTTGGCATTCTACATCATCATCATATGCTATGTTGGTGATGATTCAGCATTACAATTAGGAAATATTGTTAAATTTTTGCTCACTTTCATAGGACNGTATATGTATTGTAACTTTCCTGTAAATATATGTATATAGTTCTTTCCAGTTTCAGTTTTTTTCCTTCCCTCCTTTCACTGGGACTGCACGGGTCTTGGGGAGGTTTGGCATTTTGCCAAGGTCAAACCCCCGACAGACATTTTGGGGGTAAAGACAAAATACAGGAAAAGTGAAGAAGAGCTAGAGAAATGTGATTAGCTTAGAATATCAGCTAAGTCCCCTTTAGTCTCCATCCCACATATATATCTCAGACATCTGTCTAGACTGCATCTCTCATAACTTCTGGCAAGCTTTTCGAGTCCTATTAACTCTTCAGGCCCACTGATATCTATGGTTTTATTCTCAATGTTGTCAAGCATTTATAAGAAGAGTAAAAAATCTGTAGTTTAAAAAGTCCAGGAAAGTTGTATTAAACAATCTCTCCTTGTCACTCTCACTATCAGCTTTACACTTTAAAAATCAAAGTTCAGTTTTTTTCAAGTGGAGTTGTCATCACTACAGAAGAGTCTAAAAAATCTTTGATTTTCCTGTGTTAGCCCTGTCCTTAATAATGAATGGATCATACCTTTTCTTCTGGATCATTCAAAATCAGTTTTACAGAGCTAGTATATTCTCTCCTTGTGCCATGATGGCATTCTAAGCCAAGAATCAGAGAATCATGGAGTGGTTTGCGTTGGAAGGCACATTAAAGGCACATTCCAACCCTCTGCCATGGGCAGGGACAGCTTCCACTAGACCAGGTTGCTCAAAGCCCCATCTAAGCCAGCCTTGAACATTGCCAGGGATGGGGCAGCCACAACTCTGGGCAACCTGCTCCAGTGCCTGACCACCCTCACAGTGAAGAATTTCTTCCTAACATCTAGTTTAAATCTACCGCTTTTAAGTTAAAACCATTCCCCCTTGTCCTACCACTAGACACCCCTGTGAAAAGTTTCTCAGCTCTTTTGTACCCCCTTTAGGTACTGGAAGGTAGTCTTACTGTGTTCTCAGGGCCTTCTCTTTTCCAGGTTGAACAACACCAATTCTCTCAGCCTGTCTTCATAAAGAGCTGCTCTAGACTTCTGATCATTTCACCTCTGAAAAGAATTTCAGGCTTTCACTAGTTTTCCATACTTCAAATAACATTTGGAAGTGTAAGAAGTGTGAAGAAAAAATATGATTAAAAGTATGAATTTTATTTACTGTATAGATTTAATAGCTCATCAATTTTGAGCACTAAATTGTCTGTTAGGTTCCAGTCAGTGCCACAAGCGCTTTGGTCATAATAGTTCCTTAGTCTGACTACATTACAGGATTTATTCTTGATTGAAACTTGGATAAAAATTTCTGAGCTTTCTAAAAATCTGTTTTAATAGTCCAGCTGCCTTCAGCTGTCCGATTAAGTTTTCAGTCTGAAAACTTACTCTTGCCAGCTGAAAAGTCAAGAATGTTCTGTGCTTATAATTTGACACTTCAGAACAAATGGAAGTAACAAAATCATCACTAATCAAAGCTAAAAAGTTTCAGCATGCCTGTTCATTACAGGCACAGATTCAGCCATTTTCTGACATGCACATATGGGCATGAACATGCACATTTTCAGGTCAAAAATAATCTTTGGGGGGGAAAAAAGCCAATAGAAATTTCTCTCATAGAGAACTATTTCTATTCATTATATATTTGACTCCTTTGTTTGAATGGTTGCTATTTTTTCAACCCACATGAAACAAAACAGCTTGACTGACATATGACTTCTACCAAAACTAAAGTAGCTGGAGATTCATCCTTTGAAGCTGTACTTTACCCCAACATGGAACAGTAGGAAAACAAAACTAAAATTAAAAAATCCCCACAAAAACTGGAGCCTCAGTAGGACTCATCCATCTTTTGTTTCCTTCATTCAGGAAATCTTCCATTTTTTGGCACTGATTCTTGTCACTGTCATTTTATTAGGTCTTGCCTGTCTTTGGGTTTGCATAATTTTTGTTCCTGCCTTCATTTCTCTTCTTTAACTTGTTTCCACTTGGCTATGCACTGTGGCATTAAATTCTGTAATTTTTCCCCCAGTTAAAGATAGCATTTTAAGATGCAGAACTTTGGTCCATCTATAAATATAAATATTCTTAGAACAAGTTGTAACACCTGGAGGGCTTTTAGCCAGAATATTTGCCACTGTCTGTTTATGGTTTTTGCTCAATGGGTGACAATATCAACATACACTGTAATATTCTCTGATTCTCTCCCTGTGACTTTTGAGAAGCACATTCTATATCAAGTGTCATTGTAACTGGCATTTTGCCGACACATTCATGAATTCGCGTTTTTCCTCAGAGTATGTCTTCCCTCCTTCACTTAACACTGATAAACTGCACTGTTGGAAAAGAACTTACATAACTTACTCTTATACCTCAATTGTAAATAGTCTTATAAGAACTGCTAATGAAAAATTAGTCTAACAAAACACCTTTTTATGGCATAATTCAAACATTTAGTTTGTTTAAAATGCTGAAATAATGGGTCAAATACCTTCCCTGTCAAACATGGTTTCTGTAAAAACATTTTTCTGTGGAACCCAGTTCCCAATTTATAAAGTGGTAAAAGTAGTTGAATAATCCATAGATATAAAAATTTATATGAGGCGTCCTGACAGTCAAATACAACAGTAATGATGTTTTGTAAAGAACTGACTGAAGTACAAGTCAGTGTTTTCTGGATTATATCATTAGAGTTTCAGAGACATTATAGTCTTTCTATTTTCAGAGTACTAGAATTAATTTAAAAATATGAAGAAAGTGTTCTATGATGGTTGTGGAAAAAAAGAAGATAAAGCACCAATTTTAGACCCATTTCTATAGTGAGGAAAACAAAAAAATCAAGCTAATTTATGAGTAGTACCACTATAATTCCCTTTCTAGATTACTCTTCAATTCACTTTTGAGCACAAGTGAAAATTGATTGTATACTTGTGGCTAGGGAGACTAGACTTGGGTGTTGGGTGCACCTGCATTTTCTTATATGTGTGTGAATTTATAGATCTCATACTGTTCTCAAGAATGACATTTTGAAGTTGTCAGAAGAAATACACATGAAAATTTCATCACCAAATAGCTCAAGTCAGGATATGACACTATGTCTGGCAGGTGAGTAATTTCCTATCCTGATTCTAGGGCACATTAATGTCCTTTCCTTTCCACCATAGCTGGTAATATTCAAAGCTGCTAGTACAGGTTCTTAATTATTATGGTTCTGATAACAGTTAACAAGTGTGGTGATACATAATTAACAAATCCTCATGCACTTAATTAGTTTTCCCTTTATATGCCCTTTGCATAGGGTGCAGCACCATTTTGACTTTGGGGGATATGTGTAATTTTTCAGAGTGGAAAGAGTGTCATGTGTCAAAGCTATTTTTACATTAGTCATTCAGTAGTAGAAGAAATTTGCCAATAAGTTTTGTTTTTCCCAATGGGATGGTGACCCTGTTCCCTCATAAGATGCTGCAGGTGCATTGTGAGATGGTGTGGTGTGCCCCATGGTCTGCATTACTTATTGATGGTCTTCCTGAGCTGCAATTTTGCTGCTGCAGTACTTGACTTTTCCAATAAAACTGCTTCAAATGTAGTCTCCTGAAGCACAGTTCCTTCCTCCAAGGAAGTAGTCCTTCTAACTAGTGAAAGTGCTGGTGTCCTTCTGAAACCTTTTTTTTCCAAGGGCTAATCATACCACAGTAATAGTCCAAGCCTGGGCCAGGCCAGGGAGTTTCCTAATGATGTCCTTAATCTTCCCAAACAGGAGGGTCTGTCTGGCATACCGGATGCCCAGTTCCCCTCAGAAGGAAGTCATGTACAACTGCAACCTGTATTTTCTTCCTCATGAAGGTGGTTGTGCTTTGGGGGGTTGGCTTTTCTGACCTTGGCAACAACTCTGATGTAGATGGACTAACATCCACAGCATCCGCTGACTCTTCTTCTGCATCCAGAGTGTCATACCTGTTGTACCTGGCACACACCTGCCTGTACTGTGGCACCTGGAAAGGCAAGGTAGGCAAAGAACAGCTTTCTGCTGCCTGTTTTCTCTCATTCTGATGTGTTTTGTAAGAATTACAGATGGTGTTAGACCTTAGTCACCGTCAAGACATGCTTTAATTAACCTGAGCTTAAAAGAAAAAGACTTGTAAAAGTAAATATTTATGTAACTTAATTGGATTTTCCACAAGTATTATAATTACTCATACTTTTGCTTAAAGATTTTAAATAGCGTATAATTTTCATGATGGAACATTTGCAGCTTCCCTTCTTAATCATTAAACAGACCCAGAGCTTCTTTTTAAGTTTCGTCTAAGTTGCTAGACTATTAATAAAGTCATCTATGTAATAGAGATGTTCAAGTTAATGAATTTTGGATTTATATAAATAATCTGATAAAGCTGCAAATTACATTCTGTAGCAAATAAGACCAATTTTATTTTAAAATAATAATCTATGATTATAGCAGTTTGTTTTGCCATGTGGGTTTTTTTTGTTTTTTCCAAATTTGTTAGTCAATAATTCTTTCAGTTCTTTAGACCTGCCTCTAAGAGCTTCCCACATGAATCATGCTGTTTGGAAGGCAAGACATGAACAACATGATTGGTCTTTTTGAATCAAACGTTTTCCACTAGTTTCCATTTTTATAACATTGACAGTGAAGACTTTTTCTAATTTATGTATTTTCTTAAAATTACTCTTTAAATCAAAGATTAAACAGTGATGTGGCAGTCAGATGAATATGCCTTTGATTTTATAAAGGGAAGATAATATAGTCAATAAAATAACATTTTTCATAACTAACCTTTGAAGACGCTTTCCTAAGTGCAGTTGTACTGATACCACATTTTCCCACAATTTTTCAATTTAATTGCATTTGCTTTGACTGTGTTTACACCTTTCTCTCTGCTTGTTGCAAATAATGAGAAAATTAGTTCACTGGCATGAATATTAATGTAAAATTTATTTTACCTATGTGTTGCCAAAAATTTGTTGAAATAAACTATAACATATACAGCATTATTCACAGATGTAATCTCATAAGATTTTGGTACATTAAATAAAATAAATAGATTTTTCCACTGTGTTTAATCAAAATAGCTGGACTTAAAAATACAAATGTTCAAAATTAGCTGTATTTTAAAAGCTATTGATCAGAGTTTTGTGCACACTCTTTGTCAGATGATAAGGTAATGGCTTCTATGTTATCTGAATACTCAAATTAGTATTCACATATGAAGTAAGTGTTTATTTACAGGAAGCATAAAAACAGAATTAAACTTGCTAACATAAGACATGTTGGGTCACAGTTTCAGAAGGAAACAAGTACTCACTATCTACACAAAATCTGTGTTAGGTCTAAAAGCAGTCTGTTATGCTGTGCCATTCATAAAAAAAGAAAAAAAAGAAAGAAAAATATGTAAAACCTCAAAACATAAGAAAATAAATTGATTGTGTCACCACATTTTGCAAATCTGTTATATTGCTAAATGTCCTGAAAGCTCTGGCTTTAGAACTAAATTATTAAATGAAATGTTTCATTTATTTAAAGAAGAAATAGGGGGTTGGAGGCAAGAATAAAGCTCAGATATTTCAGAAGAACAATATTAAACCAAAATGAACAGGGTAAATAACTATAGAATCTCATGGTCTATACATGAAGATAAATATATAATGTCTTGACAAATATTTTTTCCTTGATCAGGTCATTTGTTTTAAATATAATCTTTACTCAGAAACTTAGTTCACTATTTAGGACCTAGTAAGTGCAAGCAAAAGGTAATGCTATGTTCCTTATGATTAGAACTGATTTTAAGAAATAGACCATTTCACCCTGAAGCCTTTAATCAAAGCATAGCAGAGGTCATTCTTTGCTGTAACCAGTGCAGTGTATCCGTGTGTAAATGTGCATTTTAAGGGGATTCCCTTAAAGAACTCTTCATATCAGTGTAACAGGCTTCTGCTTATGGGTGCTGAGTTTGTCTTCATTATTCAGTTGAATGATTGGGGCATTTTCCTAGTTTGAAATGAAAATACAGAAGCTGGCACAGCAATGACTAACAAAATGGCCAGTTTATATGGTGTTAACCATTCTAGTTTCTGCAACATCCTTTTTATGAGAAGTAGATAAGCAGGAAAAGAGCAATGAGGTTATTTGTGAGTTATTTGTGATAGTGAACATCCATGGAAAGCAGAGGAAGAAGCAGATATATTTAAATATGTCTGGAAAAAATGCGGTTGGCTAAGTAAATTTAACTGTTAGCCAAAGTAATTGTCCAGGACAGTTGCTGTCCTGAAGTAAATGAGGAAAATATATTTGTTCCAGGTATCTGGCACTGGATATGTCTTTCTAAGTCTGGGAATTGGTATCAAACTTTTCCATAGTCTGTAGAATGAGTAGCTTAAAGTATTTCTGTGTAACTAATGCTCCATAGGTAGTAGTTAATCAATTGTTTAAGTGATTAAGTCACAACAGCAGCTCTCTGAGCCTGAAAACCTTCACACTATCAATTTCCAGGAAAGTGATGCAGAGTCAAAGTCAGAGGTATCTTCAGCAGCTCTAAGGAACAAGCCTTACCTTTGCACTGGCCACTGACCTGATGTAGTTGTCACTGCAAGTGCTGCTGTTCAGCTGTAGGAACATCACTGAACACTGTGAAAGATCAGGAACACATGAGAAGTTCATATCCAGAGCTTCTTGGATGCCCTGGTGGCCATATTTCTGCTTCAGAAAATGGCAAGTTGCAATCTCCAGGAAGAAAAAAAAAAAAAAAAATTAAGCTTTTCATCCTGTCTAGCTGGAATTCTAGTCTTCAGAGCCAGCTCTACACAAAATAAACAAACAAAAACCAAACCAAACCAAACCAAACAAAGAAACCCACAAAAAAACAAATCAAACAGAAAAAAAAGCCAACAAAAAAACCCCAACCCACAACAACAACCAAAACTAACAAACCAGGTACTGCTCCTTAATTCTCACCCTCACGTGCTATGAAGTCAGTTCTGCAAGTAGTTATTTTATTTCAGCTGAAGGCTTACAATAGCTGACTCAGTAAACTCCAGTGGAACTACATGCTATCAAGCCATGAAGTTTCTTAAAATTAAATTCTTCATGAAATTTGCTTCTTTAAGCCAGAGACTGTTTTAGGGAGGGGAGAGAAGGTGTGGGGGAAGAAGGAAGTCACGTTCACTTTGAAACTTCCTGAAGGCAAATATAATTACTTTGTCTGAAAAATGAGGACTGAGGCTTTTCTTAATCTGAAGCTGTAAAAAAATCTTTTGGCTTTCTCAATAAATGTAAAGGAAAAGATAGTAAATACTGTCAATCCCCTTCCCCACAATCATTTTGTGTCACTTTTTCCAGCATTAACATGACAAAACAACTGTGCTAGGTTGGAACACAATTAATTTTTGTCTCATTTAATGAGTCCATTAACTGACATAAAATGATTGTGTAGGTAATAGCCTCAAAACCCAAGCCTTTTCTGTTGTTCTGCCTTTCGTTTGAGTTAATGCTGTCTACACCCTTTTTAAAATATAGTTTCAGTGACCTTCACTTAAAGAAAAAGCACAGCACAACTAAATGCATTGCAAAGAGACAGGTAGTGAGACAATTAAATTACCTTATAAATGAAAAGAAAAAATTAGTTTTGTATAAATGGGAATAGCTAGGTCAGCTGTACTGGAGGGATTCATCATTTTCCTAGAAATCACTTCTGCCCACTGCTTTTTATTCACAAAGCAAAAGAATAAACCTTTGATGATAAAAAATAATTTGCTAAAATGTCCTTTTTCATTAAAAAATGAGGGCCCAGTGGCAAGGAAAGGTAAGTTATGACAATGTAAAAGATTAATGGTGAACTATATAAACTATTAGCTCTTAACCCAGAATGAGCACCCAGAATGGATAAGTCAATAAAAAAAAACAGCTTACACTTTCTGAATTCATAGCTTAGAAGATAAAAAAAACCTTAGCAGAAACCAAATTAAGCCATTTGAAAACACCATCTCTATGGAAGAAAAATAAGCAAGGAGATATCTTCCTGTCTGAACTCCCTTATTTTCCCTCCACCTTTGTCCCTTTTATCCTCTCTTCCTAGAGGGACTTTCATGTGTAAAACACTTTGCCTTTAAGAATAATCTGACAATATTTAAATAGTTACATTCATATTGCAATTTTCATAAACTAGTAATTAAAAGTCACAAACTTTGCTGTTGGAGACTTTGCTGCAAGAGACCTTTCTACGTTCAGGTGTTTGTTTAACCATAATCCAGTATGTTTGTGTGTTTGGTTCATTTTTTGTATGATGATCCTTGTGTAACTTAGTTTGTTAGATTAGAAGGTTTCTAGAGATTCCACAATGCCTCTGGTGTATAATATCATGGTTGTGTTTCTGGTGGGACAGCCATGGTAGCAACCAGCTGACACCAGACCATTAGTATGGGTTACTGTTTGGATTAGTGTTAGTAGCTTGGCTGGTATCACATACAAAAGTCTTTGATTTTTGCTGCTGTAGTTATAAATAAAGACATTAATAGATATATATTTTCATTTTATTTAAAAATATTATTTTAATTGAAGTTACACAGAAGTTTTCAGTCTGAACAAAGCATTTGAGACATTTTTTTGCAGACAGGCTGCCAAAAGAATGAGTTAGAGAATAAGTTTCAGTTCTGGTTAGAATTGTGGTCATTGTGAAGGTCCCTAGAGACTGCTGCACAAATCTCCTGAAGGTGTTTGTTGATGGCATGTTGAGAAGGGTCCTGATCTGAGTAGAGTTGAGTAGTGTTTCATGGTTGAAAACAGACAAAAGGAAGTTTTGGGGCTGGAGTGGTTTGGGTCTGTTAAGTTTTTATTTGAGGAGGGGTGGGGCAGAGGGGTTGGGATGGCTTTTTTGTCTTGTTTTTGAAACAGTTCCTTATTGTTATTTTAAGCATATTTTCTACAACAACTCTCAATTTTGAGTCAGTAATAAAGTAATTTGTATTTGCATTTTGATAATCGTGAAATTTTCTCCCTACAGAGACTGCACTGAGTCAAAGATTGCAGAACTGCTGGCCTGTGACCTGCTCTTTGTTAATGATTGTATACAGAGTGTACACACACCAGATGATTTGCAGTGCATTACTATTTTGATCCTGCTGCTAAGTAGTTTGGCCCAAACATCAGCTTAATAAACAGAGGTCTGGGTCCAGCCATATCCTAATGGAAAGCCAGTCAAGCACTTGTTCTTGTTGACAGTATAGCACTGGCTACTCTGCCCTTGTGGCAGTGTGCCATCTCCAAGTGTCATGATTGATGGTAAGTCCCGTGGAGCAGAGAAAAAGCTTGAACAGCTTTTGAAGAGATTAAAGCAGCCTTTCAAGAAGGAAGTAGGCATCTGAATCCAAACAAAAGTGAATGTGCATTATGCAGTTGTAATTCCTGTTCTCTTGTGTGTCTGAAAAATATAGACAATTTAGAGCTGTTCAAATAAACATTTTGGACTCAACACAGACACACACACATTCTGTGCCCATGAGGTACAATCTTTCAGAATAAGAAACAACATAGTTGTCACATTGACATGTCATAGTCAAATATTCAGCATTCAAGCAACACTCCTATGTGATCAGTTATACTGGACTGTTTTTTGATGCATGTGTCAAAGTAGAAAGTCTAAAATCATTTCAAAGGGGGGCAAAAATCAGTTGGATTTCCAGGAAAAAAGCCAATGAATACTAAAAAAACCTGTGCTCACACAAATCATTAGCTATTTGATGCTAGTTCCACAACATGGGAAACTATTTTGGCCCGTGTATTGGTGTTGGAGTTGCCAGAGCTAGTGGCAGAACAAAACATCAACAGACAGAAACAGTCACAACAATCAGAATAATCTGCATCTGTGATGTCTGTGGCAAAATTGGGCTAATTTCTCACTGAAGCCACAACAGTACATTCATTCCTACAGTCTCTAGAAATTTTAAATTTAGGAGAAATCAATGTATGCAGTTGGTTTTTTACACCAGATTAATACAGTATTATCTATTTTCACACATGATATCCAAATATTTGCAAGCATTGTTATCTGCTTTTATACAACACAAAGGATGAGTGGGTACTTTGTGTTCAAAATACTAAAAATTCAGTAATTATGTTTTGGACACATTTTTAAGGTAGGGTTTTCTCTTCAAATGAAATTTTTGAGGTCAGTGGAGTGGACTGTGCATCAGGAAATGTTCTCCATTTTGGGGCTGTAATGATATTCTATATCACTGTTCAGTGTCTATATGGTTTGTAGAGCACTTAAGGATCAACATTTACAGAGAGACAGATTTTCAATCTAAAGTATAATAGAATGGAACTCTGTTATAATAAAAAGGTTCAGAATTTACCCTCAAAAAGTCCATAAGTTACTTAATGAAAGACATATACAGTAAACCTCAAACTATCAAAATTCTGTTTGCAAGATAAATCATTTTCAAGAATAGTGATGGGCTAATAGTCATTTGTCAGTATAGTGAATTCTGAGCCCTCAGTGGGGCCTTTGCTCAATTTATCACATTTTGTTAAATCAGACAGCATGGCTAGTGATGCAGTCTTTGACAGACATTGTTGTTATCTGACATGAGTATTGCTCTTCCCTTTGCTTTTATATGACAGCAAAGTTCTGTCTCTTTACTTGATTTCAGAAAAGGCTTATTAATGAGCTGAGAAGAGTATAGATTATTACCTAGCAACATTTATTCATTAGTAAAATTTCTATTTTATGAGTTTGACTTTTCACCAATTATTACGGATTATCATGTATTTTCATAATTATTGAATTCTTATATTAATAGTGCATTTAACAGTTTGTACTTCAGCATTGTCTACATAACTAATTTGGATAACACTCTTTTGCAAAGCCTTTCTTTTGGATTCATAGAATGAATCATTGAATGACCGGAGTTGGAAGGGACCATAAAGATCATCTCATTCCAACCCCCATGCTGTGGGCAGGGACACCTTCCACTAGACGAGGTTGTTCAGAGCCCCATCCAACCTGGTCTTGAACACTCCCAGGAATGGGGCATTCACAGCTTCTCTTGGAAACCTGTGCCAGGGCCTCACCCACATCACAGGGAAGAATTTTTTCCTAATATCCAATCTAAACCTACTCTATTTTAGTTTGAAACCATTCCCCCTTGTCCTGTCACTACAGGGCCTTGTAAATAGTCTCCATTTCTCCTGTAGGCTCCCTTCAGGTACTGCAGGGCTGCAATTAGGTGACCCTGAAGCCTTTTCTCTTCCAGGCTGAACAATCCCAATTCTCCCAGCCTTTCCTCATAGTAGAGGTGCTTCATCCCTCTGATCATCTTGGTAGATTCCTCTGGACTTACTCCAACAGGTCCATGTTCTTCCTGTGCTGGGATCGCAGAACTGGAGGCATGTAAGTGTTTCTAATCTAATTTTATGGGGGAAAAGTAAACATGCAGCTAGATAATTCAGATTTAGTCAAAGGATATAAACTGTGTTCCCATGAAATGATTGTTGATAGAAAATAGTGCAGCAACATTTAGGTTCTGAAACCTGAAATGAGCTAAAAAATTATATCTCCTTTGGAAATTTTAAAATTTGCTTCAGGAAACAGACTAGTTATATTCCAATGTTTCCTAAAATTGGCAACAGGAAACCTGATTGTAAAGAAACAAAATAATTTTCACCAAAGAATGAAAAGCTGCCAAGTGCTGAATAAAACAATGAGTTATACAGGGGGAAAATTGGAAGCCTTTATCCAAATCACAATTCAAAAAGGCCATATCTTTAGAAATATGAGTTGTATTATGAGGAAATGCAAAAATTTCTCCAAGGTGTAGTTAGATTCTTCAATTGCTCTCTAATATTGAAAATTCCTGTTGAGAGAAACTAAGAAATAAGATGATATAGGCACTGCTACTAATGCCTGTTGATATATTGGACAGGAAATTAATCCTGAAGCCTGAAACCAGACAATTCCATAAAGATAAGGCCTTATTAAAAGCATAGGATATTGGCTTTTCTCTCACCATGGATCCTTATCATACAAGCACATCTGAAGACATTCCTTTCATTCAAGATGACAGTTAAAAAGGCCAGGAGAGAAACTAGTACAGCACACTCAAAATATTTGTTTGTTACTCTCTTTTAAGCAAATGCTTAATTTAGCAAAAATTCTGCTTCAAAAGGAGGAAGTCTTGAAACAATATATTCCAACTTTCATGGAATCTTAGATGAATAGATGTAATATAGGCTAAGTTCAATCACTTTTTCATCTAAAGTATGTGTATATTTCAGTTTTACTTTCCGGTGCCCCTCAAAAAGGCAAATAAATGGTCTGCTTATAGTAATATTCCTTTGCTTTTATTTCTGCGTTGTCTATCACTGAACAAATCAAATAGACCTCAATAACACAATTTAAAGCCTCATCAAATGTTACATTATATAGAGTCAATTGAAGCTATGTTTTGGGAAGCAAAGCAGCAGCAACAATAATGAAAATAACAGTAAAATACTTCTTAGCTTACCTTGTTTCATTTAAGTTAATCAAACCAAATATAGTCACAGTATTCTTTAAACATTGTATTTGTATTCTCAGTAGTTCATATAAACTCTCACTATGATGTAACTGCCACACTTACTGCACATGCATTGAAACTATTTCAAATATTATTTCATATTACTTTAAAAAGTTGCTTGCCTGTAAAGTATTTCACTTTCTACTGTCAGCTATCAAAAGCCTTACAATGTCAGACTATACAAAGAACTTGTGCAACTGAGGGTTTGTTCTGGGCACAGTCAGGGGAGGACATGGGCTGAAATGACAACCCATATACCTTTTTATGGACACTGTAAGATTTTGTGTAGATGTGGCTCCTTTTTTGCTTCTATGCATTGATTCCAGGATTGCATAGATTTTTTTTTCTACATTTGCTCTTGGCATTCTCTTCATAATCCATGTTCATACCTGAATTATATTTTTTTCTTGAAGTATTTAATTTAGTGTATAAGAATGACCTCAGAAATTAAATTTTCAATTTTAAATTTGCTCATAAAGTACTCCTCAAAATCACTTTGAGACTGAGAGACTGGCAGAAGACTTTCAGACTCTATCTAAAGGTGAAAAGGAACATTGAAAGAGTTCCTGCCACCTGGCAAGTTTAATTTGCATATTTATCACTTGGCTTCAATAGCATTTTATAAACTGTTCAAATTTTGTATCAGAAGCCTTCCTAAGAGGATTTCTTTATAACCTTCTCTTAGGAATGACAGTGACAATGATATGTAGCTCAATGTGTATAGGAAGGTTCAGTGAGCACACTTATGGGAAAAAAAAAGTGCATCAAAGATTCTCCTTTGAGTCACTTTACAACTCGGATCAAAAGGAGTCCTACTTCTTATAATCACGTATATTTTAAAAGTTTAATTTATGATAGCATAATTTATTAATACTATGGAGAGGAAGTTGGACGTCCTAGTCAAGTGGTCCCTTGGTTGCATTAGATAGTCCAAGATGAAGTGAATATTCCTAAGGGTCTTGCTTAATCCAACAAGTTATAACTCAGGTTGCTGAAATTCATTTAACAGTTTCAGGTGCCATTGAAAGTCACAACGTGGATGGCAATCTAGAGCAGGTACCTGTTCATTGCATTCCATAGTTATCAATGTCAGACACACTTAATTTTTGTGATGCAATGACTGGAAAATGAGTAATTCATTCAAGCCATAGAAAATTCCTGGGGTGCATCAGGAAGAGTGTGGCCAGCAGGTCAAGGGAGGTGATTCTGCCCTTCTACTCAACCCTGGTGAGGCCAGTTCTGGAGCGCTGTGCTCAATTCTGGCCTTCACAGCTCAAGAACAACAAGGAACTACTGGAGAGAGTCCAGCATAGACCACAAAGATGATGAGGGATCTGGAGCATTCCTCATGAGGAGAGACTGTGGGAGCTGGGCCTGGTTAGTCTGGACAAGAGAAGCTGAGAAGGGATCTCATTAATGCATATAAATATCTCAAAGACAGGTCCCAAGAAGATGGTACCAGAGTCTTTTCAGTGGTGCCTGGTGACAAGATGAAAAATAACGTCCATAAACTAAAACACAAGCAGTTCCACCTCAGCATGGGAAAGAACTTCTTTCCATTTAGGGTGGCAGAGCACTGGAACTTCCCAGGGAGGGTGTGGAGTCCCCCTCTCTGAAGACCTTCCAGACCACCTTGGCAGGGGTGTTGAACTAGATGTTCTCCAGAGATTCCTTTCCAACCATTCTATCATTCTGTGAAAATACTCATGAGAACACAAGGTTTAGGATTTTACAAAGATGTCCGTAGGCAAATACCTAGCTTTCAGATAGCATAAGTTATAAGTATGGTTAGAATATTTAAAAAATTGTTACTTCATAGGAACTTTTTTCAATTTGTAAATAACATTGAAAAATATTTCAAAAAATTATCTTTTGATTATACACCTGGAAAAGAACAGCAAATTTGTAGCAGACAGATGACTAAAATGCCAATGCACATAAATTTTTCTGCTAAGATGATATTTAATCATGTAACCACAGCAGTATCTCAGCAAAGACAGAGTTAGGAATGGAAGGTAAACAGACCTCAAATTTTAATGCTTTGGAGAAGAAAAGGTTAGTACTTGACATCATTAAGTAAAAGAGAATATTAGCATTATTTCTGAAAGAATCCTAAGTTTCACAAATTTGCATCTGCATTGAACCATGTAGTCCTCCATTTACTTTCCAGTGTTATTTTATGCCTTTGCTGGTGTACTAAGGTGAAAAGTTTGTTTAAGACTGTAAGTCTTTATACTGAAACCATCAGAAAGAATGATCATTTAAGCTGTAGCAATGCAAGCATACATTGCTCTGACTTTGGAAAAATAAAAATAATAAGTAATGAAATAAAACAAGGGGAAAAAAAAAACAAACCAAACCAAACCAACCAACAAACCAACAAAAACAAACAAAAAACCAAAACCAACAAAACAAACAAAAACAGGGAAAAGGTACTTTACTGTTGTGATTTATTTCTTTTTTCCTCACGCTTTAAGTTGCAACATCCTAAACTGACATCAGGATGCAAAAAGGCATTGTAACACTCCAAAACCCTGGCATCATGGCTCAGGTGAACCAAAGATCTGCTTCCCCAGGTTAGAGGGCACAGCAAGAGCAGGACACGCCAGGAAATGTGCTACTGTGTTGGCCTCTCAGAAGTTTCAGGGTGTTTCCTATATTATTGTAGGAAAGTGTGATTAAATTAGGGAAGGTGAAACAGCTTATAGGGAAGGGGAGAATCAGTAACAAATATTTTCTGCTTAATATAACTTCTTTTTTATACCTACTCTTTTCAATGTTATGTGGTATAACAAGATGTCTGTGGGATAGAAAGAACTTCAGATGACAGATTGTAACTGTGCATATAAGTATTCATGTTCCTGTGTCAAGGCAGGGACATAATTGCCAGTTAAGTCTACTGGAAAAAATAATTAACTATATTAAACCGCAGATTTGGAAATAAAGTTGTTTTTAAACCTTTTAAAAATAATATTGAATTTATACATATTTTTACTTTGAAAATTTAAAAATCAGTATTTTTTTGTTCTGCTTCCTCCTTCTTCTTTCCACTTCCCCTCCATTATCTTCTGCTCCTTATCCTTCAGTTTAAGAAAAGATCTGGCAGGAAAGATGAGATGAGATGTTCATGTCTTGTGTGTCTACCAGGGAGTAATTTAAGAAGAGCCCAATTATACCACTCAGATAAGCATGACCTCATAAGAGCACCACCATGCATTCCTTTTAAGGCATTATAAAGAACTTGTAACTTGTTATTTTGGAAAATAGTAGGCATAGGTGAACTAGTGACCATAATTTAACTAAGACTAGTATTAAAGTCTTTATAAATTAACTTGCAGCATCAAGCACAACAGAGCAGTAAAAGCAAATTAATAATGATATACTATGCTGCAGTTTTGTGCAGTCCATTTACCTTTCAATGGAAAACTGGAAATAGGTATTCTGAAGGATGCAATTAGATAAATTGCAAACACAGACATTTCTATGTCTAAAGATTTTCTTTTGACAGCAAATTCCTCTTCCGCTTGAGAAAACAATATAAACGAAGCAACAAAAAGTTGCTCTGGCAAAGGGATCCAAAGACATTTCAGAGCTTGGTGATGGTCATTCAAGGTTAAAAAGTAGCTTTTGTGTATGCACACAAGAGTGGAATAAGCAAGGTTTTTTCTTATGGGGATGTGTTTTCGATTTGTGATGAAAACAGATTTGATAGCACAGGCATGTTTTTGCTATTGCTGAGAAGTGTTTGCACAGAGCCAATGCCTTCTCTGCTCTTCACACCACCCCACCAGCGAGGGGGTTGGGGGAGTACATGAATTTAGAGGGACACAGCCAAAACAGCTGATCCCAACTGACCAGGGGAGCATCTCACACCTTCTAGTGTCATGCTCAGCATATAAAGCTGGGGGACAAAGAAAGGAGGAACATTTAGAGTGATGGCATTTTTTTTCCCAAGTCATTGTTAGATATGACAGAGCCCAGCTTGTCTGGAGGTGGCTGAACACCTGCCAACCAGTAGCAAGTAGTGAATGAATTCCCTGTTTTGCTTTGCTTGCATGCACAGCTTTTGCTTTCCCTATTAAATTGCTGTTATCTCAACCCACAAGTTGTATCACTTTTTTTCCTCTGAATCTACTGTGAGAGAGTGAGCAAGGGGCTGTGCAGTCCTTAGTTGCCAACTGGGGTTAAACCATGGCATTATACAAGATATGATGAGTATAAGATTCCTGTCTGTAGTTGCCTCAGATTTTCACACTAATCAGTCTTTCTCTATCAGGCCTTTTAGTCAGAACTGAAACCTCACATGTTAAATGTGGTTAACAGCCTACCTGTGGCCAAAGAGAAGTCCTAGGACACTGTATGCTCTAGGAAACCTAAACCACCCTCTAATTCTTTGTTGAGTGATTTTGTACTCATTGCTGTTTTTAGTAACATTAACATCACTTCCACATATTAGATGTTTGACAACAAGTGGTGTATGTACCTGCTCTTCAGGGCATTTAGACTGAGAGGAAAATCTTGAACATTCATGTGATACATATAGTTATGAGAAGTAGGTCTCCATTGTACTTTTAGTATAGGATTTATTCATATATATATATATATGAATATATATATGCATATATATAATTTTTAAATATCAGCTGACCTCTAAGTTTCAGTTCCTCTGCAGTGTCACCTACTTGCAAAACTTCAAATGAAAATAACTTAATAGCTTACATTTCTTGAGTAAAAGACTGATACCATGGCCCTGTAGGTTAATATCATTGTTTGACTCTATCCTTAGTAGCACATTTAATAGACTGTACTAGTTTTTTTGCACTTTCAATTAATCTCAAGCATAGCCTAACAATTTCAGCTGCTGGAGAAAACCTCCATTATGTGAACTTATGAAAGCTTATGAAAGAAAGAATCTAAAAAGGGAAAGAATTAAAATATTCTTTATGTTTTGGGGGAAAACATTACCTTTTAAGAGTCAGAAAGGAGTTTATTTTGAAACAAATCTCTGGAGCTCAACTTCCCTTATCTTCTACACAAGGTAGGGCAGGCTTGGATGATTGTAACATACCCCAAGGGTCAAGGCCTTTAGCATGCCAAAGGCAGCCAGTGCAACCAGTGCAGTTTGAAGGTCTCCTGATCACTTGACACTCCATGCACATTAAGTAGGAAGGCAAATGTAGCCTGCTCCACCTCCTCTATTCACCATGAGATCAGTTGCTTAGAAGTAATAGGAAAAAAAAAAAAAAAAAAAAAAAANCTTATGGGGATGTGTTTTCGATTTGTGATGAAAACAGATTTGATAGCACAGGCATGTTTTTGCTATTGCTGAGAAGTGTTTGCACAGAGCCAATGCCTTCTCTGCTCTTCACACCACCCCACCAGCGAGGGGGTTGGGGGAGTACATGAATTTAGAGGGACACAGCCAAAACAGCTGATCCCAACTGACCAGGGGAGCATCTCACACCTTCTAGTGTCATGCTCAGCATATAAAGCTGGGGGACAAAGAAAGGAGGAACATTTAGAGTGATGGCATTTTTTTTCCCAAGTCATTGTTAGATATGACAGAGCCCAGCTTGTCTGGAGGTGGCTGAACACCTGCCAACCAGTAGCAAGTAGTGAATGAATTCCCTGTTTTGCTTTGCTTGCATGCACAGCTTTTGCTTTCCCTATTAAATTGCTGTTATCTCAACCCACAAGTTGTATCACTTTTTTTCCTCTGAATCTACTGTGAGAGAGTGAGCAAGGGGCTGTGCAGTCCTTAGTTGCCAACTGGGGTTAAACCATGGCATTATACAAGATATGATGAGTATAAGATTCCTGTCTGTAGTTGCCTCAGATTTTCACACTAATCAGTCTTTCTCTATCAGGCCTTTTAGTCAGAACTGAAACCTCACATGTTAAATGTGGTTAACAGCCTACCTGTGGCCAAAGAGAAGTCCTAGGACACTGTATGCTCTAGGAAACCTAAACTACCCTCTAATTCTTTGTTGAGTGATTTTGTACTCATTGCTGTTTTTAGTAACATTAACATCACTTCCACATATTAGATGTTTGACAACAAGTGGTGTATGTACCTGCTCTTCAGGGCATTTAGACTGAGAGGAAAATCTTGAACATTCATGTGATACATATAGTTATGAGAAGTAGGTCTCCATTGTACTTTTAGTATAGGATTTATTCATATATATATATATATGAATATATATATGCATATATATAATTTTTAAATATCAGCTGACCTCTAAGTTTCAGTTCCTCTGCAGTGTCACCTACTTGCAAAACTTCAAATGAAAATAACTTAATAGCTTACATTTCTTGAGTAAAAGACTGATACCATGGCCCTGTAGGTTAATATCATTGTTTGACTNAAAAAAAAAAAAAAAAAAAAAAAAAAAAAAAAAAAAAAAAAAAAAAAAAAATAAAATGGAAGAATATGAAATGGGGGGAAAAAAAAAAAAAGGAAATTAAACAGAAAAATATGAAGTCTCATATTGTCCTTTGGTTTCCAGTTGTGTCTCACTCATCTTGTGAATTCTGGGTCAATCAATCACATGCTCCTTCTGCCCAAAAGTTTTAAGATTTTAAAAATACCCCAACCTGTTCTGAGTATCAGTTTGGACTAGTTGACTTCTGGACCTTGTAACCTACATTACTCTCACTTTATACATTTAATAAAAAATAGTTTCCTAATTTGTATATCATGAACAGGGGACAGATGTATCCATAGCAGAAAAAGTGATTCTATCATCTTATTATTTGAAGGAACACATAAAATTTACAGTGGCAAATGTTTTGTTGCACAATTTTTGAACTCAAACAGGCTTTATCATGACACATATGTTGCAAAAGGAAAATAAAATTTTTGTTATCTTAGGACATTCCTGTCATGTTTTATGATTGATGGTAACTGCAGTTTTGTTGTGGGTTTCTTCAATGTTCACTTTGGTTTATTAGGGGAGCCATTGAGTTCAGCAGTTTTTATTCTTTTCAGATGTGAAACCACAGATGAAAAATAATGACTCAAATTATTGACGTTTCCAAATGAGGTTTTGTATCTGACTTAACTGAAGTCCAATTTTTTATGTCTGAAAATTTTGTGGATTTAGACATGAAAAGAAAAGCTTACTTTCATAACAGCCTTAGGCATAGAACAGATCTAAACCTCTTTCCTTTTTGTCTTTCACTCTACTTTTTATGAAACAATACAGCAAATAAAATTAAGAACATTATTTTTCTCCTAGGCATAGAGGTCTTCCTCTCCTATAAGTGTATCCGATCTTTGAAGTGAAAAATAGTGAGCACAGCTGATGTGAGAAATGAAGAAGAACAGTAACAGCTGAAGATAGATAGATAGTTCACTTAGAATGGGGAAAGATTTTTTTCAGATAACTTATTTTGTCTCCTTTTGGACAGACTTTTCCACTAGATGGATGTGAATAACTTCTGTGTTGTTTTTGTTGCTGAGCAACAGCCTGGGAGATATAAAAAGATGAGCCAATAAAAGCTAAGTTATACTAGAAGCCAAGCCAAAATTTGCATATTTCTTGTATAGTTCTTAAAAATACAGTGTAATTATGCAAATCTTCCTCATTCTCTTAGTTAAAATGTTTGTCAACCAATCAGAGTTAATGTGAGGAAGACAAAATATCCATATGGCATTTTTGTAAAGCAGATTATTTCAGTCGGAGTGGAGGGATCCCCTTTGTTCGGCTCTGTTCCAGCTCTGCCTGAAGGTGGAAATTATCCTTCATCTGTTCTCTCCTTGTGGCAGGGACTGCCTGCCAGAGGGGAAAGTCCTTCCTCAGACTTGGCATCACATCATACAAGGCCCAACATAAGGCATTCCTTAAAATCTGCACTCCTCAGAAACACCTTGGAGTATAAGCCATGAGCTTCACAGGAACTATCACCTTATTTGGCTCCACTGCCTCTGCAGGGAGAAGGAATCTTAACCTTGCTCACATTGCTTCATCTGCACCAGGTAAACTCACTGTGAATGAAGACAGCACTCCTAAACAAGTCTTTGGAATGCTGTACTTGTTATGGAAGTAGGTTACAGGTATCGAAAGGAAAATTGCTACCCTTGTCAAGCCAAAGAGTTGGATTCCTTTCCAGTGATTCGGATTGTCTTTTATAGTGTCCACCAGCCTTGCATTGGAAATGTCCAAAGCCAGAGCAGCAGTAAGATGCAGCTCATGAAGACAATGCTCAGCCTTCCTGTTACCATTTAGCAACAAGTATATCCCTTCCACTGATGGTGACAGGCAATGTGACATCGATCTGCCACACTAAACAACAAATGGCAAAACCTCTACAGGTTGATTTAGAAATGCTGTTAACTTTCTGGAAGTGCTTGTTTCTATTTCTTTGGCTAATTAGTAGGGAGCTCTTTCTCTTTTCATGCTTTCTTCCCTCACACAACATTTGAAAAGCTGCATCAGTCTCATTTTTAGGAGATCTTACCCAGTTTTACCATAATGGAGTTCCTCTACTGAAAATTCCTCAACTTTACAGAATTAAAAGCTGACTGTTATTTAAAAAAATGAGATATAATCAGGCACTTCTTTTCCTAGTATTAGAAAATATTATTGATTCCTGACATTTGGGACACTGCTTTGTTGAATTATCCACATGTAATCCATATAATTTAATTTTCACTGGCAGAAAATGAATTGAGCTTTCACTAACAGAACACTTTTGGACTAATGTGAAAATCCCTGTTTTCAGAGTGGGTTTATTGGATAGGATGTAATGTATTTAATATATGCTTCTTAGTAACTATCCTCTTTCTACCATCCTTTAAGAAAATGTTTTTTTAAAAAAAAAACAAAACCAAAGCAAGTTGTGGCATTTTACTTTTCCTCCTTCCCCACAAAATATCCCTTACTGACAGAATTGTTATACAACATTTTAAAACCCATATCAAACCACAATAAATGATTTCTTTTTCCACTGGCAGTTTTTCTTTGCCTGTCTGCTGCTGTTTTGGTCACACCAATGAACACCCACAATTTAGAATGCTTGGTTTCTGCTCAACAGCATTAAAGACAGAGAGAGACTATCTCTGCAGGATAACATGCTTAAGTTCAGATAAAACAGCAGCAAGTTGCAACTGCACCTTCTAAGGGAAGTGAAGATTATATTCACCAGAGTAGAATTTTTGGGCAACTTTATTAATAAAGGAGAAACTTTTAACATATACTGTAGTGCTACCTAGGCATGTATGGTTTTAAGAGAAAATTTGAACCAGAAATTGAGGCTCTTTCTGTGACTGAAAGCAGCACACAAAAATGAAAAACCAAATAAACCTGTGAGATACACTTGGAAATCTGGGTTTGCTTCTTCAGTCAGACACTGTGTGCTTGCACTGTAGTATTCAGAATTTAGGAGGGGATGCAGCAGAGCTGAGTCCAAAGTGTAAATTAAAGTTCAGTACTGTCCTGAAAGATGGCCAAGAAGCCTGAGTGAGAAGATATTACCCAGTATATAATGCTTTGGGTAGTTTTGGTTTTTGGTTTTTTTTTTTTTCATCTGGTACAGAGAATTTAAAAATAGGTAAGTATATTATTTTGATCATTAACTCACAGTGTTAATTAAATTGACTGAATGTATAATAAACAAAGAGCCCACTGTTCATAAAAATTTTATGTCCAAATTTATGCACATTTTGTAATTCAAACTGCAGTTTCACTGCATCCATTACTACTTGGATAAGGAAGTAGCAAAAACCACCTCATTAGCAAGGTCCCAGTATTGTATATCATGTCTCACTGGTTCTTGATCTCTTCTCTCGTATGAGTCGTTTTAGGCATGTTAAAAACTGCGCGTGGCTGGCTCAACAGTGTTGTCGTGTTCCCTGGGATCCCCTCATTCAGTTATACAAATTCCCTGTTAATGAACAAACAGCAGCCAATATCTTGTTTGCTCAGATGCAGGAGTTCAACCTTGGAAAACTGTCTGGTAAGACAACTGAAAAAAGAAATTGTGAGCTTACTCAATGCTGTGTGGTCTCAGATCTGTTCTAAACTGTCAACAGTGCAGCCGAGGTGGGCTGAATGTTATAGCAGAAGGCTGGAATGTGTTATTGGAACAGCTGAATCACACAATTGCATTATTCCAAGAACTTCATTGATTGTATGTTCATTCTCAAGGAAATAAAATACACGAAGGGGTTCATAGGAGGTGCCACATGTCTGTGGACTTCTGAATTTGAAGATTTGACATCAAAGTGTACTGTATTAAAGAGCTATTTTGGTGGCAGTCTGACCAGACACGTGATACATTGTATAAATGTATAAATAAATAAATAAATAGTGCAGCAGTCTTTAACAACAGTCAAGGTCCAGACTACTTCAGAAATTTCTCAAGTAGTCTTGCAGTGCCAGATTTGAAGAAAGAAAGGGGGGACCTTTGCTCTTTAAGAGGCAAAGTATCCTTCCTTCTAGGTTTTTATGACTCCTAAATCAATCCTATTGCCATGAGAACACATGACAAGTGCATCCAAACACTCAGCATATCTGGATACAGATCTAGTTATGAATCAAAATTTTATTACAAGATATATATTCTATACAGTTGCTGTAACTTGTGTCACCTTGTCAGTATGTCAGTAACTGTGTCAGTATGTCATTGCTGAGCATTTTAACTTGTTTTCAGCTTAGTATTAGGATACTTAACAAGAACATTTTAATTAAGATACTTAACATGACTGGATTAGATTATGAGAAAAAGTATACAGTTTAACTACTAAAACAACTCACAAGATTCTTGACAGAAATTTTCAAAATCAAACAGTAAAGCATCTATAAGATTGTGTTTTAAACTGCAGGGTTTATTCTCCTACTCTGGAGACTTCAGGTTTTACATAACTTTTATGTCCTCTAATGTCAATCTAGTATGAGCTAGACCCCAGTAATTTTAGTGACAAATTCTCTTTGCTTGCAAGTATTTTGTGTTAGTCCATTTCTAAGGTTGTGCTTAATATATGCCATAATAAACTTCAGTTTATGTATCTTTCAGTCATGCTGGGAATGTCTAAATAGGTAAAGGAAACATAACTTGCTGAAAAACAGTCTGCTTAAAGTCAACAATTGCTTAGCAAGTTCCTTTATGAGCTTATTTAAATCATGTATTGCAAGGTACGACAGAATTTTTGTGAGCTAAGTGGAACTGTCTAATTACTCTTCCAAAGTGAGTGTAACAGAACTCCTCGGCATTCTTTGAAGTACTTCCTCTTTCTGGCATTTCCATTACAGTTGCCATGGACAGCAATGTATGTTTCCTACCAGTTGTTAATCATCTTAATTTTTTTTTAAACTTCCCATTAAGCAGCAGTTGACTCTATACAAGCAGCTCTACTCTGAATTGGTTAAAATTTTATGGCAAGCTACCAGGCAATTTTAAAAAAGGAAAATAAAATACCTTATTTTACCTTCTGCTTTACTGTGAATACTTATGCTGCCTTGCAGTTTAGTTGGCCAGTTTTGCTAAATAGCTCATGCCAATGGTAATCACACAATTTTTCCCATGGGTATAGAATAAGAAGAGAAGAATTTAAACTACAGATCCTCCTCCCCATTGTTTTATAATACCTTGTGGAAAGATTGGAAAGCTCCTCAAAAAGGCACATGCAGTCTGTACAGTCTCAATTTGTTTCTCTCTTCCCCCATCTTCTCTCACCTTACACATGTGTGTGAAATACAAATACATGAGTATATAGACACTGGTCTGTATTTTATATGTCCATCAAAAAGTAAGTGTTCAGATAATACAGTCTAGTCCTTAACTACCGTAAGTAATTCTACTTTTTGTAACTGAAGTCCATTAGTTCTAATGGCCTTAATGCCTCAAATATGGTTCATCATTTAAACAGCAAATTTGGAAGAAAGAAAAAAATCAAATTCTTCATGGAATTTGAGAGTGACATGAGAACATGTAATTTTCTGATGAAATGTTTTTCACAATACTTTAAAATAGGTGCTCTTTTTCAAACAGAATTTGTTTCTATTTATTAAAGAAAAAAAGACGTTTCTAATTATTTTTACTTTTCTAATATTTTTTACTTTAATTACTTGTACTTTACCTTTTCCTTACTAATTATTAGGAGAACAATAACCACAACAACAAAAAGCCAAAACTGAAAACTCAAACTGTTAGACAAAGGGATCTTCAAAAGATGTAAATAGAAAGAAGGGGAAAAGAAAGACTCACATCAGTCTTTTGGAGAAGCATTGTTCCAAAATTGTATTTCAAAAATAAATACTCTTTCAAAAAGGATGAAAATTTTCACTTTTGTGTCCTCAAAACTTTCCCCCTCATATAATGTATGTCTTTCTCTTTGCATATAAACAAGATTTTGAGCATAATAACAATGAAGTATTGAACTGCTTGTAGAAATTCTTGGTATTACCAGAACAAAAATTAGTGCTTTGCTGGACTGAAGAGAGAACATTTAGTGAGGCAGAATTCTTTCTTTTGAAGATAAATAACCTCAGGGTTATGTCAGCAAGCAAAATTCCTATTGATCTGATGTTTTGCTTGAGTGGAGATAGCACTTAAAAGAAGCAATGCTTCCAGACCAAATTTGAGTTACATACATTTGCTGAACATGTTATTGATCTGGAGTATATGATGAATTATGATTAACTATCAGAATAATTATGCTAGGGCAGAAAATACTGATATAAGGTATACAGGGACAACTTTTTATATTTTTCAAATTTTTAAGACTGAGTTCCAGCTAAGCCCTTTACACAGAGAGAAACATCAGTGTATTGATTCCTGAAGGTAGTTTGTCTTCTCCCTAGATACTCCTGAATGACAGGCTTCTCTACTTATCCTGTCAAAATGTTCCCAACCATCAAACTACTCCACTTTGATGTCTCTAATAGTCTTAAGTTTCTCCATTCTCCTTAAGATCCTGAAAATTGCCCATTTTCTCCCTCTCTAAATCTGAGAAACACAGGTATTTGTAGCCTTTGGTACATCAACAATATGATTCCCCTTCAGGTTCTACCTTCCATCTTCCACAGGTTTTCTCCTTTTTGCATGTTTTTTGTCCACCTCTCTTGCCTCATGTATTTATTTTAGTCTCACTTCATTGTTTTTTGGGGTTTTTTTTGCTGCTCTTCAGAATGAAAACTTTTCCTACTGCATTTTGATTAGTCCTGTTTGGTTGGTTTTTTTTTTCCCTGTTGGCAGATGTCTACACCTCTGGGGTTGTCTGTGGAGCTTCTCCTCTCCTGTTCCATCCTGTCATTAAAAATTCACCTCATTCAGACAGATTCATTCTGACCTGGTATTTCAGAAAAATGTGATATTGTTGCTACCTAAGCATTTTTTTGACTTACAGATAATCAAGGCAGACTAAATTAACGGTCTCTTG
This sequence comes from Scytalopus superciliaris, assembly GCA_013400415.1. NCBI lineage: Eukaryota > Metazoa > Chordata > Aves > Passeriformes > Rhinocryptidae > Scytalopus > Scytalopus superciliaris. The sequence goes on along the minus strand of VXBX01003409.1, from coordinate 8,909 downwards.
TAAAACCTAACTGTGAAAGCATAGATTCATAGAAGCATTTAGGTTGGAAAAGTATTTTAAGATCATCAAACCAACACTACAAAGTCCACCCCTAAACCATGTCCCTCACTGCTACATCTGCACATTTTTTAAGTACCTCCAGGATTGTTGCCTCCATCATTTCGCTGGGCAGACTGTTCCTTGACAACCCTTTATGTAAAGAATTTTTTTCCAAATACCAAATCTAAACCTCCACTGCTACAACTTAAGGCCATTTCTTCCCATCCAGTCTCTTGCTGACTGGGAGAAGTGACCAACCTTCACCTCTTGTCAGGGAATTGTCAGCTATAAGGTCTTTCCTTGAGCCTCCTTTTCTCCAGAATAAACACCCCCAGCTCCCTCAGCCACTTCTCATCAGACTTATGCTCCAGACCCTTCCTCTGCCCTGTTGCCCTTCTCTGGACTCTCCAGCCCCTCAATGTCTTTCCTGTAGTGAGAGGCCCAGAAATGGACACAGAATTCAAGGTGTGGCCTCACCAGTGCCGAGTACAGAGTAACAATCATTTCCCTAGTCCCACTCACCACACTATTGCTGGTACAGGCCAAGATGCCATTGGCCTTCTTGCCCACCTGGACACACATTGGCTCATGTTCAGACACTGATGACAAACAGCATCCCCAGGTCCTTTCCCACAGAGCCACTTTCCAGCCACTCTGTCCCCGGACTGTAGTGCTGCATTGGGTTATTGTGACCTAAGTGCAAGACCCGGCACTTGGCTTTGTTGAACCTCACACAATTGTCCTCAGCCTGTCAATCCAGCCTGTCTGGATCCCTCAGCAGAACTGTTCTACTAATTATTAACTATATAATTATTAACTACATCAAATACTCAGATGGCAAGTGAAGATCATATCCTGTGACTGTGTAATACACTAGGTACATAATTTACTAAATTCCACAGGATACTGTGCTTTTCTCATACCCTTAATTTTAATAAATTTTCCATTGATCTAAAGAAGAAGAACAAGTTTTTGTAGTGAACGAACACCCGTCTGCCTTGAGGATGCTGTGACCCCACAACCTGCTTTACTGTTATGAATGGCTTTACCAGGTACCTGGACCCACATCCCTGTCCATGAGCCCAGGAGGTCCATTCAAGCTCAGACCTATAGGTCTGGCTTCTTTGGGGTGATTCCTTGTGCATGGACCTCAGCCCCAAGTTGCAGCTGTGTCCCCAGCCCTGTCCCTTGGCCGGGCCCCAGTCCTGGTCTGTCCCCTTGCCCAGGGCCATGAAGAGGCCATTGCCTCCCCTGGCTCCCCTGGTCTTGCTGCTCAGTCACTCATGTCTTTTTTCTTCTTCATATCTTTGAACAGATTAAATGGGCGTATGAGAAACTAGTATTGGTCTAGTATTGGTCTTAAAACACTTGGAGACTACGTGAATCCCCAGCTGGAAGGAAGATGGGACATGACTCAGTTTTCTCTGCTCTTCACCTTGCAAATTAATATTTTATAAAGGATATTTTAAGTGAGGCAAAACTCCAGTTATGGAGGAGATCATAACATTGCGGTGAGTTTTTTAATAAAAAATGAAGGAATGTTTAGGTTATATAACCTGCATTCCTTCCTCACTTATATATAAAATAATTTTTTTAAACAGATGATGCATATTAAATGTTCATCTAATGTATATAAATATTACTCTTGGAATGGAACAATGTTTATACAGGTTTTAATTACTGAAAAATCGAATACTAACTGGAATGTGTTAATTTGAGGTGACTTCAAAGGCCTAGGACTTCAAACTCTTAGCCTTTTGAAATTTATTGCAAGATTTTCTGTACTCTGGTAGTGTAGAAACTCTTCTCCATGGGGTTTAAAATGTACAAGATATCCAGAGCAAGAGGAAATAGGGACTTGCAATGCAAACCTGCGTAAGAGCAAGTCAACAGATACTTATGTGTGATGAAACAAGGACACCCAGAGTCACATTTTCAGATATAAAGAGACACCTTTCCAGGTAAACTTTCTAGTCCGGGTACTCCAAGAATTCCTCAATTGAAGGCCTCTCTGCCAGGAAGCTTTCAGGATTTTTTTGTCCACAAAAAATCCAGAGCTTTTTTCTTGGTTTTGCTGTGTAATTTGTTAGAGTTCGGTTTTTTTTTGTCAAGAGGTAAGATGGTTTCTAGATTTACAAGACAGAAAGTGTTTTTAATCCATGTAAAAATCTACTGAAATTACCCAAAATTTATCACTTCCAAAATTGTAGGCTTGGACAACTCTAGGGAACCACTTTATTCTTGAACACTCACTTACATTGTTGTACATTTGCAAAATAGTGAAAAGACTAGAAATAACCTTATTGGACCACGTGATAGCAGTCAGCTACAGAAAAAGCTTCCCACAGAGCAGATACCTTGATCACTCAATCTTAGTAAGATTGTTATATGCTTTTTACTTAATTCCTTTCACATTAATGGAAAGCTTGAATGTTAGTGAGGTGGGATGTGTAATTCTATTTTTTGTGAAAAACATTGAAACATTCCTTTGAAGTGAAGAGTTGCTAAGATTAACCATGATGGTAAAGGTCCTGCTAAAGATGGATGGTGTAAGGTAATATCCTGTTGTGAGGTTTCACCATTTCAGTTTCATTTGATACTTAAGTACTGAACAAATTAAGCTAATTTTATACTTGTGATCTGTGCATTGGGTGTGGATTTGGGAGATGGGAAACAGACCAGGACTTGGAGAACTTCTACATGGGTTGACTCTGGAGTTGGTAATTCTGTTTCTTGTTGTCCAGAATCACTGGGACTGCAAAACAGCTCCTGCCATAAGAAGAAATGTGATTTACTACTAATTAAATGAATGAATTAAACATGCTATTCTAAACTATCTAGCAAAAAACAGCACAGCTGAATTTTCTTCCTTTCTCTTCTGTCATGCCATCATGTTTTGAACACCTAATTACTTCCAAATAGAAAAAACTATAAAGTATTATTCCTAAAAGCTGACAGATAAGTGTTCAAATGTTATCTGTTACTTCTATTACAGCTGTTTCGGGGTGAGATGTTTGGTGAGTTTTTTGGTTTTGTGGGGAGCTTTCTGTTGGTGGGTTTTTTGTTTTTTGGGGTTTTTTTCCCTTCCAGTCAGTAATAGATTCTGTGAGTTTGTCAAGGAGTGCTTGCTTTATTGGTAATTCTATCAGTTTTCTTTGCAAAGGATAACCTGCCATTTTCTCAAAGAACAGAGATTTGGACATTATTGGTTTTCAGGGTTTTGTTTTTGTTTTGTTTTGTTTGGTTGGTTGGTTTTGTTTTGCTTTTGTTTTTGTTTTTGTTTTTTTTTTGTTGTAGATTTACTGAGCAAGGATTTTGAAGAGCACATGGTATAAATAAAGAGAATCACATTTGTCAGTTGTTTTAGTTAAAGTTAGGTGGTAACCAGAACCAAATTTCTCAATCATATAAGAACTCTGAAAGGCAAAGAAAGCTTTTTTTATTGTCTCATTTCAGAGTTTTGCCCATCTATATAAAAGAGACAAAAATTTTGTGTAAAAATGTTAGTAATGATTTCATCTGACTGCAGATAGTTCAAATGCCACTAAATGAGCCATTGAGAGACTCTCCTTTATCAAAAATCTGAGTCCTTTCTTGCCTTTCCCCAGAAGTAATTAACTAAAGCAATAATACATCACAGAACTAATTTATATATATAAATTAATATTGATAGTGATCTCTTTCCATAATTATTGGAAAGAATAATGAACACCTGAAATGGTCATAACACCTCTTTCAATGAATGCTACCATCAAAATTAGATCTGTTCTAAAATGGTCCTGACTTCTCCTGTGGCCAGTGGAAAAAACAAATTTCATCCTAATCCTTTGTCAAAGAGAGGTGGGCTAAGTAATTTTTCACACGAGGTCCCTACTGCACCTTGGTAAACAGAATCGAAATAGGCAATCTGGTCTCAGCATGTTTATTTTAGAGTACTATAAACTGAGATGGCTTCTACCGGTAGTGTTAGAGATATACTGAGAAAAAATACTTGAAGTACAAAACCTACATTTAGTTAAAACTCCAGTAATTTTCACTCAGTAAAGCAAATACAATTGAAAGAATTTGAAGTCACAGAGTCATTGACCTGTGAGAGATCATTAAATCTGTTACTCTGTTCTAGGACCTGATAAATTAGATGATAATCCTCTTGCCAGAGTCTTTCTCTAGTTTGCTTTACCAGTTTTCCATGGGTGAAGGCCACTTCCCTTATTTCCATAGCAGAAAACTGTACGTGGAAATCTTATCCTTATAGGTCTTCTTTCATTCAACAATAGTTTAAGTCTTTGGACATCTGTACCATGTTCACTCTCAGTAGTTGTTGCTTTTGACTAAAAGACCCAAAGTAACAGATATTGAATTGATGACCGATCATTTTTTTTTCTCAGTTCTGCAGTACATCATCTTGAACAATGGCACATGGCCAAAAATGGTCCTGAAAAGTGTAAGAGGCATTTGTTTATTCACAACCATTCCAATTATGGTTCCCCTCCTCAGTGTTTCACCATTTTTGGTCATCAATTTCTCACAAACCAGATCATTCTCTTTCAGAACATCATGTTCTTGGTTCACCCTCAGCTTCAGATTCAATGATACATCTTGATAGCTTTACTGAATAGCTGCTACCTACAAAGTTCTGGGTTGCCATGTAAAAATGCCTGAGTGGCAGCACCTCGCCCTTTCCTCTGTTAAAGAGCATCATGCATCTTTCATATCTTACATCACCCATTTTTCAAGATCATTTTGATTCCCAAATTCCCTCTCCTGTAGATGAGCAATCGCCTTCAAAGTGATGTTATTTGTGAGTTGCATAAGCAGATTTCTTCCTAATGATTGTTAATAAAAATGTTGAAAACAACACAACAGAAAAAGTCTGATTCTGCTTGATAACCTCTCATTAATAGCAAAGCACTGGGAGGCATTCAGATTTCCAATGACTTCACAGTTCGATACGTTATTTTCAGCTAGACCGTGCTGCCTCGTTTGCACATAAAAATGTCATGTGTCAGAAGCCTTACCAACATGGAAAAATGACATTTGCAACTTCTTTTCTATCCACAAATCTTATTGCCATGTCAGAGAAGAAAATTAGATTCGTCTGACAGAGCTTTTTTTCATGACAAATCCACGTTTGCTTCTCCATACCTCTTAAAAGACATTTTTCCACTTGGTTGTTCAGCTTCTAGTTTCTTAAATGGAACTGAAACTGTCATGAGACTTTGGTTGTTTTCTAATTACCACAGAGCTTTGGGGACAGAAAAAGTCTGGATTTCTTATTTTTAAAAGTAAAATAATATTGATATTTTTCCTAGGCTTTTTAGCAGTTAGAAAAATAATGTTTAAGCAGACTTTCAGCTTACATCTGTTAGTGATTTATTTGACTGCTGTCTGTAATGTATACAGATGGTTGAACTTTAAAACAACATATTTTGACTTTTCTTTTCACTATTTCAATTTATTTTTTTACACTTAGCATTATCTCTAAATGTAATATATTTGTGAATATGTGATTGTAGTATGGGATAAGCTGACATAAACAATATGAGTAAAACTGTTTATTTCAATGAATTTGAACCCTAGGGCAAAACCATATATTTTTCATAGGTGTTATCATGTTCTTTGGCTTCTAAGTGTAAAATAGCAATCATTTCATTAAAAAAAACATGAAAATAAAATAAACTCCAGGAAAGAAATTATAAATGATTGCCCACTCTAATATCACAACAAATGGCTATCTACTTTTGAGATGCTTTTTTGAAAATGCTGCTGAAAAACATGACTATTTATAAAATAAAGATGCTTAGTCTTTATTTATAAAATGAAAGCAAAATATTTTTTTTTTTCATGCTGCACTGAATGCATGTTATTACAGCCTTCTGTTTATGGGAAGGTCACTGTACCACACGCCATGTAATGATACAGCTCACACTGGGCAAACTCAATGTCTGATGCAAAAAGAATCTATAGCATTCAATAATCAGAGGGGAACAAATGCCCTGAGAGCAAGGCATCTGAGATTAATTTTATTTGTAGTTTGCAGCAAGTCATGCTGAAATATAGAAGAGATTCAAGAAACTGCTACAAAATGAAATTATGTGCTAAGGGGCTTTTCTCTTGTCCTTTGTGTCAGTAATTTTCAAGTTTTACTGAAAAGTTTAACTGCGTATTACAGGAATGCAAGAAAATTGAATTCAATTTTTCAATTCACAGATGCCTCAATCATTTGTGAGTACATTTAAGCAAGACAATCAGCTGGACTCTGTTTTTGAATGTGAACCAGTTCATCAGGAGGAAAACAGCAGATCTCATACCTACTCTTTTTGTGCTTATTTTCTGACAAAGATTTTTTTACACACTAATTTCTTCCTATTACCTTAAAGTATAAGATGGGAACATAAGAACAATCCAAAAATCCATCTGGTGCTGTGTTTTCCTATTGACAGTGGTCAAAAGCAGGTGCAAATGTAAAATGGAAAAAACAGGGCAAGCACATGGTGACACTTCCTCAAACACTCCGTATCTACCAATAATTTATTACTCAAAGATTTACTATTCTCTCTATTCAAAGCTTTCAGAAAGCACAGTTCTTGTTGCACAGTCACTTCCAGGAATCCTGATGAAGTCAAATGAACAATGCTAGTTTTTCTGCTTTTATATCCTTGCCCTTATGTGAACAGCATTTCATTTCATTAATCAGTTCCACAACTGCTTCCTAATCCCAGTTTTCAGCATAATGTAAACTCACTCGTTAGCAGGCCCTAAGACAGATTTTGGATTTCCAGATTTATCTTCTCTCTTACTCTGAACACCACCTGCAGAAGAGTTCTATTCCAGAATGTCTAGCCACTGACAGAATTACCAATCTGGAGTGCTAGGAAGACAGTAAATTGTAGCAAACTGTATTTTTAAAGATTGCAGTTTACTTCATTAAGAAGTTGGACTGGTGCTCACACAGTGCCTGATATCCTTATTGTAGATAAAACCTTAATTTTTAGACAACATTGCAGTGTTAATCCTTCCAACCTGTGTATTCTTTAACCTTTGTTTTGTTATCTACAAGATGTGATTTGAGCAATTCAGCTCTTCAAGCGTAACTAAACAGATTTACAAAAAGCCAGGAAGGTAAGAAAAATTTAACTACACATTCTGAAAGTATCTTTGAGAATATTTTGACAAAGTATGGGCTAAATATGACATCAGTATTCAGTCACCGTTATTAAAGTTTTTACAGTGTGGGAAGATATTGCCTTCCCTGCACTTTTTCACAATCTTTTTTTTCTTTGTCATTTTTGAGACCCTTGCTGTAACCAAGTGCTTCAGTGGAGCTGCGATATATGTTCCTATCTGATGACCTTCTGAGAAAAAAAAGAAGTCGAGGCATGAAAAGCCTCCAAACATTTAACAAAAAATTGTGATACAGAATTTTATTTTTTTTTCCAAAGGACTTTCCTGGCTTTGTTTTTAGCAGTTCATGTTTACCTCCAACTGCTCATGCATATAGGAGGGTTTTTATGAAAATGCACAATATGACTTCAATTTTTTTGAAACAGCAGCAAATTACAGGATGCATTCTTGTTTGCTGTACATGTGGAAAACAATGTGACAAAATCAAGGAGTTGGTATTGATTAAGGGTAATTAGTTTTGGTGGGAGAATCACTTAATAGATAACATTTTCAAAAGTCAGATTTAAGCTAACAGTGGCTAGAAGGTGAGGACAGAATATAATTAGAGTATAAACGATCAAATTTGATTTTTATCTAAGCTATTAATAAAGCCTTTAAAATTCATTTCTTGTTGATTACATTCTCTTCTTTTTATAATCCAATTTGATGGCAGCTTTAGGCCTTTTAGACATGGATACATGACATTTGAGTGTCAGGTAAATGCCAGTGAAATCAGTCTTCCCTCTTTTCCATTAAAACTGTCTGATGCTGGCTGTTTTTAGGCCTAATATTCAGTCAATAAAAATTAAAGACCCAAAAGCTGTAGACATTGTTGTGAACACAAAGTATTCTAATAATACAAATAAGGATCCCTGAATAAAAATAAAAACATAATAACAACAATAATAATAATCTCACATACTTTAGAATTACTAACAAAAACCTCACAAAAATATAAAACCAACAGCAACAAGAAAACCAAACCAGCAAAAAAACCCGCATTTTTTCTGTTTTTCACATGTTTTGAAAGAGTTAGAATTAATTTTTAAAGCATTTTTTATCTCTAACCATGTGGATCCCTTCCAACTCAGAATATTCTGTGATACAGACCAGCCCAGATTTTAATATTGTATGATATAGACTCATGGCTAGGCTTCATGAATGAAGATTTGGGAAGGGCTGGTGGCTAAAAAGGCCAAGTCTGGCTGCAAAAGGCACAGTGGAAAGTCTCCATTGGCAGTATTGGCAAGGCACGGTTCTTTCTGTGCTGTCTTTTTTCTTTGAGACTGATCCTGCGTGCGCTCTCAAAGGAAGCAGCAGCATTATAGATGGTGTGCCTCCATGCCTCCTGATTGGAGGCCAGAGTGGACCCCTGATGGGGGTCAATATGGTTGAGGGAGTCCTTGTATCTCCTCTTCGGGGCTCCTCTCTTGCAGCAGACAGTGGCAAGCTCACCATAGAGCACAATCTTAG
>VXBX01003407.1:148727-159477 GCA_013400415.1 Scytalopus superciliaris | reverse complement strand
TCTGCCAGGGCCAAGCAAGCTTCAGGATGTCTTCAGGATGTAGGTTTAGTTGGAGTATCCTTCTCATAGATGGATGGCCTTACAGGGCTAAGCAAGCTCCATCTGCCCGGGTTTGGAGTTAGAGTTGTCCTTCTCCTAGGATGGTTGCCAGGGGGCTTCGAGCCCATCCTGCCCGTGGACACACTTTGTCTGACCCTTCAGTTGAGACCTGACTAGCATGGGAGACCCTACCGGAGGCACAAACCACGGCCAGCATAGCTCGCAACCTCATAAGGGCACAGAAGATTCTTCCCGCGACAAGGGGGTGTCCGTGGAGAAGAGATTATTGTGTATTAAAATGTGTTTAACCTTACTTACTCCCATATTTCCCTTTCTGTACCAAGAAGGAGAAACAATACCATTTCACACTGGAAGTGCACTGCTTCTTCAGAGGAAATTCTACATGAAAATGTAGTTATAAATTTGGTTTTGTGTGACATTCATTTTAGTCAGTTTGTTACAGTTCATCATGAAAACCTGCAATTTTTTCAGGCACTTCAGAGAGCCTCTCATAATTGTCAACATGTCAACATTCATTTATTGGTTACAATGAGGTGTAAATATGATATAATGAAATGTGTCACAATTTTACAAGTCTTGAGCATGTTAATTAAGTAATCAAATTTCCACAGAGTTGTAGAAACCCTTGTTAAAACACATTTGGAGAAAATCCAACTCTGAATCCTGTGAGGTCTGGGCATTTGAGGCTTCAGTGAGTTTGGCAACATTTCTGCAAGAGAGGCCTTTAAGTTGAAGTGTATGGGCTTTAATAAATCAAAAAGATACATATATTTAAAAGACAGTTTTATTTAACAGAATTCAATCATAGTTCCCACCTAGCCCTGTTTTAATGGATATAAAATTCTCCTATAATACCTAGGCATTCTGTTTGCCAGACCCTCTGAATCCAAGTGTCCTAGTTACAGCAACTGGGACCAGTTTATCACTGTGTGGGTCTAACCAAAAATGTGTATTCTACGCCCTCAATGTAATTTCTGATGGACTGTTAATAATGGACCATTTGCAGCAGCTGCCCAGGGCACACCTGACCCCTCCATCCCTGGGAGGCACAGGAATGGTTCTGTCTTCACACCAGTGATTCAGCCATGATAACTCCCCTCCAGGGAAGCATCAGCACCTTCACATCCACCTCAGAGGTCACGTCTGCTAATGGGCCTTTAAGGACTGGCACAATAGGCTGTTGCATCACACCTTGTGGAACTCTCGGCCCTAGAGAATGTACTGGGCATTCCCAACTGACCATATGCAGTCTTGGGGTTTTGAGGCTTATGGTACCACTTGTGGGATCCAGAGAAGGACCAGAACATCAACAGGACTAGAACTGCCACTCTGGGCCAGACTGTGACCATCATCCTCACTAGTAGGTTTCTTTTCCTTTTACTTTCCAGTCAGGGGGACCACATGGTGCTCAGCACAGGGGCTAATGAACANAATGGACCATTTGCAGCAGCTGCCCAGGGCACACCTGACCCCTCCATCCCTGGGAGGCACAGGAATGGTTCTGTCTTCACACCAGTGATTCAGCCATGATAACTCCCCTCCAGGGAAGCATCAGCACCTTCACATCCACCTCAGAGGTCACGTCTGCTAATGGGCCTTTAAGGACTGGCACAATAGGCTGTTGCATCACACCTTGTGGAACTCTCGGCCCTAGAGAATGTACTGGGCATTCCCAACTGACCATATGCAGTCTTGGGGTTTTGAGGCTTATGGTACCACTTGTGGGATCCAGAGAAGGACCAGAACATCAACAGGACTAGAACTGCCACTCTGGGCCAGACTGTGACCATCATCCTCACTAGTAGGTTTCTTTTCCTTTTACTTTCCAGTCAGGGGGACCACATGGTGCTCAGCACAGGGGCTAATGAACACTGTTCTGTTCATGCCTCAGGGTGCTGGGTTATACATCTGAGGGTTTTTTGCGGATTAAAACCAATTTTTCTCTCTATCATTGTATTTACTGTAATCTTTGTAGTAGATTGTAACTCTGATTTATAATCTCTCTTGAGCTGGGTTCATTTCTCCCACCAGTTTACCTTTAAACCAGCACACCAAGTTATTCTTGGACATCTGAATCAAGGAACAAAGGGCTTTATCCCACACCAATGAAGACTATACCATGAGTTCTAACATTTTATAGCCTTCTGGCACCTGCCTTCTATTATGAACTCTCTCCCTCTAGGTTCACTTTTAAACAACTGCTCTTCTCTCCTCATCTGACCTTCTCCCAGAATCCCTGAAGTCTGCCTGCTTTTAATGACTAGAAATTAATCTCCTTAACCCACTTGCTTTGTTTTTCCCTTCTCTATAAAAAACAAAAGATGCTTGCTTCCTTTATAAAGCACTTTAACATATGTGAATAGTTGTTCTATATGTTACAGCTGGGAACAAGAGGAAGAGACTAAATGTTTGTCCACATCTGTAGTGTTGTTAAATCAAATTCAATTCTCATCAGATCTATTGCAGACTATGCAGTTATTAATTTGGGCTTGTATTTTCTCTTACAAAACAAGACCAAGACCTTGTGTTCAGTCTTAGGTTAATTTCTTTCTTCTCACTTCTGATGTTTCTCTCTCTCATGTCTTCAAGTTCTAGAAGATATGCAACCATATCAGATACAATTTCTTACTTTTGGAGTGTTCTATTATTTTTTAGGTTTCTTTATATGTCATTAAAAACAAATCTTTTTGAAAATAAAAATGTCTGGAGACATGACCAGTGAAGGAAGTTCTTCAGCTGAATCAGCCAGAGTAGCTCTGACAAGCAGGATAAAGTATTTACAGTGGCAACTGTCACTGATGCTGCAATCCAGCCCATTCTTGACTATACTGGAATAGTCTCAGAAAGAATAAAAGTTTTGGTCCAATAGGAGGTAGTTCCATTGCACCAGAATTACTTTACAACTTAGGCTATTTTCTATTTCTCAGGTAGTATTTGCTGTATTTCTCAATTTATTTCTTCTTACTTCTAAGGAACCACATAAAAAATTCTGACCTTTGTAACTGGTGGCTTCTGTTTTCCTTCAGACTAAGTGACGATCAACATCTTTCTGAATGTAACCATTAAAGTTTAAAATCAATTTCTGAGAATTAAAGTCAATCTTCAATCCTTGCCATTACATGATTGTCACTTAGATAAAATCAGCTTTAGAAACAGTAATACAAATAATAAATCTTATATATCTCAAGATGCCAAGTACAGCTGGCTTAATTTTTCTCACAATTTCATAAACATTTATCTGTTGGTTGGTCTAAAACTAAACAGACCCAGGGTGTCGGTAGAAAACTGAGACATTTATTGAACATTCACACTACAATATATAGAACCAAGGAACAGGCTGTGTTAATGAGGAGGTAGTACATGTTAATAAGGGGATGAGTTGTGTTAACTAGGGGTGAGGAAATCCAGTCAAGGCATTGTATTATAGGGTCTCTCTGCACCTGGACCTCCTGGGGAGGGACAAAGGGTTTCTGGATATCTTGCTATATCTTGCCAAGTCCTTCCATATCTTGCAAGAGAGACAGGGCTAATACACACAGATAGCTGAAAACAGTCCTAATCCTCAAATATCTTCTTGTGTCAGGCTCTCATCTCATTAAAGGGAGGAACCCCTCTCAGTATCCATTGCCCAGGGTTTGCTGACAATCCCTTCAGGTCTCCATCTGTTAGTACACGATTCTCTCCCCCAAAATTTATCTTTTTGTCTTACACTGAGAACTTAAATTGCAAGATGATTACCCTGACTCTAAGAAAATTGTTCTCCCTTATAAGAAAAAAATCAGGGGAAAAAAAAAAAAAAAAAGTAAAAATTTTAGAGACAATACAGTATAATCAAGGGTACTATCAGTACTAGATAAATAAGTATTACCTGGACACACAGACTGCAGTTTTGGCTATGGTTAAACAGGGTGGGTTGTGAAAGGCAATTGAAATCGCTGGAAAGCATCCTGGGAATAGAGAGTGGTCACTCTCTCTTCTGTAGTGAGAAAAAAACTTGCTGCTCAGAAGGAAAGTAATCAGGACAGAATTCAAGCAGAGACCAAACATAAGCAGAATGTCAGGTAAGGAATGAAAGGAATTCAAAACAACATTGAGAGAAAGCAGCTTGGGAATCATCTTCTCAGAGCATCTGAGAGACTCCCATGATGACAATAATGTCCCATTTATGCTGTGTCCCCTACAGTTTCTCAGGACCTAATTTAAACATTTGTATTTTTCTCTGGAGGAAGAAAAGGGGTTTTTATACCTGTGAAGGGTACCTTTTGTAACAGAAATGGTTAGTCAATGCACAGATTTTGTGATATATATATATGAACTTGTAAGCTGGTGTGAGAGACTGAGACATTAGTGGTTAATGACTCAAACATTTGGCCATTTGCAGAGGTAGCAGAATGCTTTGCTGGGGCCGGGTTTGCACCCATTGAGTAGGAGGAGCAGAGTTTTTGGATATGGGGTGGCAAAACTCTGATACACGTAAGACAGAGGGGGGAGCACTCCCCATTGAAGGCTCTAGGTTTTGAGCCAGATAAGTGAAAAGGCTGATAAGAAACAGACCCTGCAGAGGCGAGATGGTGTTTTTTATTATGCCGATTGTCCTCCCGTTCACAAATTGGCTCAGTTGTAAAACTCCTCCCCCAGCACCCTGGAGAAAGCCACATTCATTGGTGTCATTCACATTCACAGATAGGTCTGAGGGTATCCAGGTCTACTGAGCGGGCATAGCTGGCTCAACTATGCTGACTGGAGAGGCAGCTGTCATATCTTAGAAGGGGTCGTAAATCACCAGAGATCTCTGAAGTACAACCAGCTAATTCCTGAGGCCCTCCACCAGAGCACAGTTCATAATCCACAGTGTTGCAACAGTGTAAACCTCCCCTTCAACAGGAGAGGTGCTTGGGAGTTTCTACATGTAGTTGAATGTTCATTAACCCTTAGAATTCTGTTTCATGCCACCCACACTACCCAGAAGACCAGAAAAGGACCAACGGGATGCTGTCTGAATCCACGGGTGGCAATATCTTTCTACCTTACCTGTCTGTCACTTTTTCTCTCCTCCACCTTTCTGTTTCTTTCTATCTCTCTATCTCGTATTTACTGCCAAACAAAATCCATGTTATTGACCTCAGCATATGGTCTCATTTGTCCCTTAATTTGGGAAGAGTCATCTCTCTAATAATTGTAATAACCAGATCTTAAGAGTTGGTTAGAATAACTTCTCTCCCCTCTCTTCCCCTCACTTTCCCCAGCCTTGAATTTTGGCAAAATTTCCTGGCAAGAAAGAAAACTTTCCTGGAACTGTACACAGTATTAATGAAGACTTCTTATCTAGTTTGTTGAGGACTGCTTGAGCCAGGAGTCTGGTTTGTAAAGCATTTACTTTATTTGCTGTTATTGATAGGCTATAATCCCAGTCCTTGTTTTCAAAATTATCTGCAATTTTAATTCTAATGCTGGAATGGATAGTAGACCATAGTCTGTATTAATTTATTTTGCAGTCAAACTATATAAATACTTAAGTGGATTAATTCACAAATACTAAATCCTGGCATGATTCCAAATTTCAGAGGGTTCCTTTTATTGATCTGAATGTTGCATGGAGTGAGTGAATGCAGGATACAAGTCCAGTTGTTATATGATTGAGTTTTAATACATTTTTTTATTTGGACATATAGCTGACCATTGGCACTGGGATGGGTTTTGAATGCTGAACTAAACATTTGGGTGTTTTTTTGTTTGTTTGTTTGTGGGTTTTTTTATTTTTTTTTCTCCTGTTCAATCCAGAGCCCATGTTATAGACCTTCTACTGTGTCAGCAATGTAGCATAGCTTTTCTTCAGCCTGCTTATAGGTTTCACTTGATATATATTTTCCCCATGAAAGACAAAGAAATTGCCTGTTCCCTGATGAACAAAAAACTCACGAGTTTAAATCCTAAATCTCCTTATTCTGGGTTCATGTACTCAATGTTCTCTGCAAGTGAGCAAATCAGAAATTATGCCCTGGGGTGGTCGTGCTGAACTTTGTGTGCACCTTGTAGAAGTCAAAAAGCTGCTGCACATGTCAGGTCTCTGGAGTAATGTGTGTGATATGTCCCAATCTAGCTGTTAGACCTAAATGAGGCTGGTGTAAACAGGGTGACAAAGTAGTAATCTGTAGTTCCCAATCTAATCGTTAAAAAATCCTGATCCTACTTTGCTGAATGATGATTACTTTGTGTTTACTTATTAGCCCAGGCAAAGTTTGGGGTACCTGCTTGCATCAATGGACTGTTTGTATAAACAGATCTGTGTGCTGGCCCTCGTCTTCGCTACTGTCCCTCAATTTCAAGTCCTATGTCATATTTGTGTCTCAATCTACAGTGCAGTGTTCAAATGGCAACATCTGTCTCTTGGGCTTCCTTCTAGGGCCCATTTTTAAACCTGAGCTCCTCTGTTTGCCCGAGTTTTTTTATATAGTCTGCTAAATTATAGTATTCTGAAACCATCAAATTCCATTTGTTGAAGTACATCAGTGATGAGATGTTTCTAGTTGTGCTGTTGATAATTTAATTTCACAAGCTTTACAGTATATTCTGTGAATCAAGTAAGCTAATCACCCATAGAATTTGTTCCTCCCTTCAATAAGAGAGCTTTGAGGCAGCTGCATCAGTGTAGTGACCAATTGAGGGAACTCTTTCACTTTATTTCATGGAGGAGGTTAAGGTCTGATTTGCTCAGCCTGAAAATAGGAAATGTTATAGTATATATGTTGTTATCAGACAAATGTATAACAAGATTAAAAGCTTTTAAATAAAGAAATGTGCTATTTAAAAGTCTGCCAAGGCTATGACAGATATACTGTCTTTGAATATTTATACTACTAAGACAGACTACCTCCTTGTTCTCCTTAAACAACCATAGGACTTAAAGTAGGAGGAAAAATTAGGGGTATCCTATATTCTGGATTAAACTGCATTCTGGATTAAAGTGACCCTTCCCAACCTCAAAACCTTTAGCTTATATGCATCTGAATGTAGTACTCTGTTTTAAGTTCTGTTATTGCTCTTGGAAGACAGAAAGTTATTGGCATATATTTGGAAAATCCAATTTTTTTGAGTAATTTAAATACATAAACCTGTTTACTGTTACTGTAAAGCAGACAGTTATTTTAAAGTTACTATCATAAAACTGAAAGACATACTTTTAGAAATTCCTTTCCATTATGTAGTTGCTGTTGATAGCAGCCAGATTTTACACAAGTGGATTTTTCAGTGTCAGCACTTAGTAGAAGATAATATGTGTTCCAATGGTAAATCAATGATAGTGTCAATGCTTTGTTCACAGTACTCTAAATTAATGTGTGAAGAAAAAAGATAATTACTTTCAAAACATTTCTAAAATGAATTCACTATTTCTTGTCCATTTGAATTAATTGGAAATCTGCTTTAATGATGCAGTCAGTTATTCATAGTGCAGGTAAATGTACTTAATCTGAAAAGATCTTTTCAGATGCCCCAGGAGGTAAAGCTATCTGCTATACCATCTTCAATCTCATTTCAGAGAGATTATCTTCATCTGTATGTTATTTGCTGAATGGCACAGACTTATTTTGTTCTGGACTTCTGCAGTAAGTTAGTATTTATATTTAAAAGGAAAAAAATCCTTAAAAAAAATCCTAGCCTTTTTCCTGTTGTGAATGGCCTCTACTTGAAATTCTCTAAACACAGCGGTTCATGAGATTCCACCTGTTATGCCTTATTGTGAAAAGCTCTGGTGGGATTTTCAAAAGCCCTTACCAATGTTTTGCTCCTGTTCCATGGATCCTTCCACTGGCTTCAGATATTAGGTGTGAATATGACAGATTTTTGCTGTCCCACTTTTTGGTCCTCTTCCTGAAAACAGTTAACAAGTGTTTTGAGATTAAAGCCTTATACAGAGCCACTGATTTAAATAGAAAATACCACTGTGGTTCTCATGTGATGATCCTCTAAAGACAAAGAATAGAGATTCAGATACTTTTGTGCAAAATTTAGACCTTTAAACTTTTGCCTAATCCTAAAAATATGTAAATCCTTTTGGCACATCTGTTTGTGTCTCTCTCCCTACCCTCCAAAGGCCCAAATGTCTTCATTCTTATCTCACACTTAATATACACACATCACAGCTAATTCCAGTATGGCTGAAATTCCCTGTCTATACATTAGGGGATATGCATCTGAGCAGGATGGTCAAAGCTCCTGACCTCAAGTGAAACACTGACCTCTCTCCCTTCAGTCCTGCCTTACTCAGCAGACTGTGCTTGGAGAAATTACCTGACATGGGATTGTAGTTCAAATCTTCTCTCTTCCTGAAAGGGGCAAAACTTTGGTAAGAGGTTTCTTGTTTTAGAGTCATTCCATACAACTAGTAGTACTTGATACAGGAGTGTCATGTTTATCTTCTATGGAATCTTCACCATTTTGCTCAAATTAAAATCCACAGGGATAATACTAGCTTTCGGATTCATTCAGCTTTTTTTTTTTTTCTTCCTTCTGCCCTCAGTTTTTATTCATCCTTGCAGTGGATCAGCCTTTCTGGGATAAGAAAAGGAAATTGAAAACAGTATGGTTTACGCTTGAGTTGAAAGTCCTTCCCAAAGATTTCTGTTCAATGGGAGGGTTTAAAACCTTCATCCTTCAGTCCTTTTCCTCCAAGGATTCCCATGTTTAAGTCAATGCTCTAGCAAAGGAAGTTGCTTATCCTGCTTCACTGGTAATGTCAGTCCAAGGAATGGGTGGCATGGATGGGCTGTGACTGAATGTCAGACACACACAGGGTTTATATTCAGAGTCATTGTAACTACTATCTGACTCCTCCCTTATCAAGAGCACCCAAACAAACTGATACGGTTTGAAAAAACACACGGAAAATCAGATTCAACACTTGGGAGGAAATCAGTTATAAACTTTTAAAAGGTCAATAATTTTTACTGAATTGTTCTATGACATTCCCTGTTTCAATTTTCTGGCAGAGAATACCACAATCGTTGAATTAGGTTTCCAGATTATCCCTCTGTAACTATCTTGTATAATAAAAAAAGGCTGACCAAAATGCCATTTGATTCAGTATTGGTTAAGAATACAAATCACAAGAAAATTTATTTACTATAGCAGAATATCTTCAATTGTTCATTTGAAATTGTCACTGCTGTAAATATGCTGCTTTAATATCAAGAAAATGAGAAGATTTCAAATGGTCAAGTATATTGGAGTCTGGTAGCTGTAAAAATGTGCTGATGCATTGTTCAGCAAAGAAAATATTTTCCCATTGCTCCATTTTTCTCTGTACATCTGTGAAATTTGTCCCTCAAAACTCAGATAATATATTACAGAGTAGCTGAAGGGAAATGAAAGTATGGGTTTTTTTTCCTGCAGAGTGCTTGCAAATGCTTAGGTCTTATTTTTGCAGAATTTTGGCTAGACATAGCAATCCTCTTGAAACATGAGCTATAGATTAGGCAAGCACTAGGCTACCAAGCTGAAGAATAAATATTTGCTCCTTTACTTGTGTGAATTGTTCCTAAGTCTTTCAGAGGATCTCTTCTCTGTCTTTAATCAATGTTGAAGTACCAGAAATTTAAACATTAAGGACCTGTTTTTCATCTGATTAATGAGTAATGTGGTCTAAACCTCTTGTCCTTATTTTCTGCTTTGCACTGATGGTAGACGATATTATGGAATCGAAAAAATGCATTTTTAGAATAGAAAAAGGATTCTGAGATATTCTGTACTTTTTTTTTTTTTTAATACATAGCAACTTTTAATTTTCTGCAACTGTACAACAGACTTTTTGTTTTTCAGGCTATGCACCAACAAGTTTTGACTTTACTAGTGTGATTCCTCAGTTGTCTGGATTTCATACTCCTTTTGTACAAATCAAAACTGAGCTAAGTGCCTTCCCTCTGTCCAAACCTTAACCATGGTTTCTGTGTGTTAGTGGCATTATATCAACTTTTGCTCCAGTGTAGTCTCTTACAAAAGTGCACATCAGTATTTTTACCATCTAGTCTTCATTTTCTTTGATGCTAACATTTCTATTAGGCTAAAGTGAAAATACCAAGATGTTACTCTCCTATGTAGGTTCACATTTGACATTTTTCCAGGAGAGAAAGATGCCTGTTTTACTGTGATATTCTTATCTGAAAACAGGAGATTCAAGGGCATGCTGGGACGCAAATGCAACATACAAGAGGATCCTGAGATAATTATGGATTTAGTTACTCTATCTTTGATGGTAATGATGTGCTTGCCTATGCTGTCATCCTGTAGCTCTTCTGGTGGCAATATTTGCTTTTAAAGCAATGATGATACACGGTCTTCTCCATTCTAGTCCAGAAATGTGATGATAACACGCTACATATCAAGAAAGTCCTGTCTCTGTGTGAAGGTTCTATCCCATGGAAGAAAAAACTAAATCACAGCAGTGCATGAACACTGTACAATAGTATCTCTTATGCTAAACAGCTCTTTATATCTGACTATGAAAAAAGATCCTTGATAAATCTACTGAGAAGCTAGGAAAATCCCAGTTTTATGCCTGTGCTTTTATTCTAGATTTGCTTTGTGGCTTAAGAAGTCAGCAGAACTAAAATTTCATGTCTAATACTTCCCCTTGCAGACATTTGGAATTCCAACGTACTGCATCTTTTTATGAATTGCGCATCAAGGAATTACA
>VXBX01003407.1:116649-148651 GCA_013400415.1 Scytalopus superciliaris | reverse complement strand
TGAATACTCAGTACAAGACCTGAATCAGTAAAGACTAAAAAGTTATTAACATATGTTAATATGAAAGTGGTCTTTGATATGGAGAAAAAAATACATGAAAAAATGGTCAAATCTGCAGTAAGAAGCAGTTTATTCTAGTGCTATGTTCAGATAATGATCACTAATCAGTGTTATTTAATATTCTTTGGACTTACCAAAATAGACAAAATCATCATAATAAAAAGAAAATAAGAATCTAGTTAAAAGAAGCATGTCTATCTTGCAGTACTTACATCTCTGCTCCATTTCTCACAGTGAAATTGAATTTATTGCTTTTCAAAGACTGCCTTAAGGTTTGATAACAACTAGCTAGAAAGCAAACATTCCATTTCATCAGAAATACCATGGCTTTGGCATTTATCTTGTAATTCTGATACAACATGCAAAGAAAGAAAACTGGAAAAATGGTCAACAACAATAACAAAATATATAAAACATGTGTGAATCATGAAATATTCTGGACCTGAGTTTTGCTGAAGCAGACATGTTNTTTTTTTTTTTTTTAATACATAGCAACTTTTAATTTTCTGCAACTGTACAACAGACTTTTTGTTTTTCAGGCTATGCACCAACAAGTTTTGACTTTACTAGTGTGATTCCTCAGTTGTCTGGATTTCATACTCCTTTTGTACAAATCAAAACTGAGCTAAGTGCCTTCCCTCTGTCCAAACCTTAACCATGGTTTCTGTGTGTTAGTGGCATTATATCAACTTTTGCTCCAGTGTAGTCTCTTACAAAAGTGCACATCAGTATTTTTACCATCTAGTCTTCATTTTCTTTGATGCTAACATTTCTATTAGGCTAAAGTGAAAATACCAAGATGTTACTCTCCTATGTAGGTTCACATTTGACATTTTTCCAGGAGAGAAAGATGCCTGTTTTACTGTGATATTCTTATCTGAAAACAGGAGATTCAAGGGCATGCTGGGACGCAAATGCAACATACAAGAGGATCCTGAGATAATTATGGATTTAGTTACTCTATCTTTGATGGTAATGATGTGCTTGCCTATGCTGTCATCCTGTAGCTCTTCTGGTGGCAATATTTGCTTTTAAAGCAATGATGATACACGGTCTTCTCCATTCTAGTCCAGAAATGTGATGATAACACGCTACATATCAAGAAAGTCCTGTCTCTGTGTGAAGGTTCTATCCCATGGAAGAAAAAACTAAATCACAGCAGTGCATGAACACTGTACAATAGTATCTCTTATGCTAAACAGCTCTTTATATCTGACTATGAAAAAAGATCCTTGATAAATCTACTGAGAAGCTAGGAAAATCCCAGTTTTATGCCTGTGCTTTTATTCTAGATTTGCTTTGTGGCTTAAGAAGTCAGCAGAACTAAAATTTCATGTCTAATACTTCCCCTTGCAGACATTTGGAATTCCAACGTACTGCATCTTTTTATGAATTGCGCATCAAGGAATTACACATTCATGACATCTGAATGACTTCATGTAGACAGCACATGTAAAATATTAACAGGTTACACAGGTCAAGGGAAAGACTTCTTTAAAAAAAGTGTAAGTCATCAAAATAAGTTATGTGCAGAAAACACAAAGTACTGCAGTCCTCAGTAAGAAAATACATACTTTAATTTTTCGGGCCATTTTAAATGCACCATGTGATTTCATGCACCGAATTTTAAACACTAGAGTCATCTTTCTTATTATTTTTGTTAATTCTGGTGATTATGACTCTCTTTTGGTTCATCTCAGGTATGAACCCATAACAGAGATGTTGAATTACTAACAGATATTGGAGAGGGTATGATCTGGATATATGAGTGACTGAACATACATTCCATCTATGTGATAATAACTATGTTCTTGATCATTTATTTAAGTCAGAATGAATTTCTCCACTAGTGCTCTGAATTATCATTCTTAAAAATAATAATATTCCCAATGAAGCAGGAGCATGCAATTTTTCTTTCTAATTAAATATATATTAGAGTACATCCTGATAAGAGAAGCAACAATAAAAACCTAAACTGTCTNAAGACTGCCTTAAGGTTTGATAACAACTAGCTAGAAAGCAAACATTCCATTTCATCAGAAATACCATGGCTTTGGCATTTATCTTGTAATTCTGATACAACATGCAAAGAAAGAAAACTGGAAAAATGGTCAACAACAATAACAAAATATATAAAACATGTGTGAATCATGAAATATTCTGGACCTGAGTTTTGCTGAAGCAGACATGTTTCAATAAAGGATCCAGACTGAGCAACCTGGAAATTTCCCATGGTAAAAAAAGGTTTTTTAAAAATTACCAATTCCTTCAATTTCTCATTAAGGAATAAATTATTTTTAGTGAATCTTGTGCATCTGATTCAGAGTTACAGGGAAAATTGTATTTAGTTCTGAGCAATTGGTACAATTTCTGAAAACGGTGTTCCAAAACACACAACTGATATTGAGTTACGTAGTATATCAGCAGTTTTTCCAGAAGATATAATGTTCCTATAATCACTGATAGCAGTAATGGCATATATTTCTGCCGGTTTGAAATCTGTCAGAAGAGATAGAAGTGTTTTTTCTGGAGCTAGAGGACTATAAAATACTTAGGCCTGTTTATATTCTTCCTGTTATATGTACTTGTGTGAAAAATGGGGGACAAGATCACTTCTTGGTACTAAGAGGAAAGGTAGGGTAAAGGGTCTGTAGTTCCAACACTATTTTTTCTGGTAATGACCTGCAGGCTGTTTGGGGAAGAAGAAGGTGGCATCCTGTCTTCTAAAGTCTCTTCCAGCTTTCCAAACCCCTTCTCTCAGTCCCTCTCTCTGTATTGCATCTCATTTCTGCCCCTTACTTCCCTTTCAATGTTCTTCAAAAAAGGAAGACCCCATGCTAGATTACTTTTTCATTATGAAGAATATTTTGAGCCAGTACAAGACAGACAAGAGATACCTTCCTAGTGCAGGAGGCCATGTGGCATAGCAAGGATGGGTAGAATTTTACCACAAGCACTAGTAAGTATCTCGATAGAGAAGCAGATCTGATTTGGGATTAAGAAGGATCAGGAAGGACTTTGCTGAAATGAAGCCAATGGTCACCTATATGGGACTATCTGGGAGGTGAGACAGAAATGAATGACACATATGAAATCTAATCTTGAATCCCAGATTTTTGTTGCAGGAAGAGAAGGACCAGTTCCTTTGACACTTCCCTCATCAAACAGTTGTACAAATATGGGAAAAAAAAAATCCCATTTTACCTGTGATGATTAGCCATTATACTAACTATTCTGCTGAAGCCATACCAGATGGAGAAAAAACTGCAAGAAAAGATAGTGCTTCACTAATGGTACTGATTAAGACTGAAGGGGCAAGATGAGTTTATTCATTTCTCAGCTCTAAAACTCCTCTCAATCTCCTGTGTTGTGTAGTGCCACATCTCCCAACAACATAGACTGTACATTCCGTGCTTGAAAATAGTCTTGTGAAAAAGCTACCCATGAAGGATACTTAATCCCAGACAGGAGCTATGTAAATTGGAACACAAGAGTTTTGATTACCATATGCCTACCATTTTAGAGTCTCATGTTACCTGCCTATGGACACATCAGCCTTGCTGCACAGTCAGAAAGATGATCTAGTTAAGAAGAAGATCAATACCTGTGAAGAGGTCAGAGGCAGGAAGAAAGGAAGTCTACTTTATTCATTCCTGGGGGCAACTGAGAGAACTTCCTATTGTATCAAGAAACAAAAACATGCTGGCTGTCTTTTCCACTTGAGTATTCTTCATCAGTGAACTTAATTTTAAAATAATTTCCAAACTTTTATCTTGCACAATGTACAAATTTCTTTTTTTTTTAATAGAACAATACCCAAGAATCATAAGTTTCACAGATCAATGGAACTGCCAAATTAATGAGAAATGAAATAGCACTAAAAAAAAAAAAGTAAATTGAAAAATAAGATCAGAGTTTCAAAGAAAGATTGGTAATGCCACAGAGCAACACAAAGACCATTTTTTAGATCTTGCTGGTGAGGATGGCTCCAGTAGAACATTTGGATGGAAAAAGCTGGCATCTGTCTCCATACAGCACTGGGAAGAAACACTGAACTTCTTGAATGCCAAGCAGGACATGACAACCTGAGTAACTTGCTGCCGCTTCTGACTGAATTCCTGGAAAATATATTTCTGAGTCTTGCATTGGCAAGAATCATTGCTACATAGGTTGAGACAGTGGAGCTGAGAGAGCTTGTAGTTGTTCAGCATAAAGAGGGGAATGCTTTGGGGAGATCTTGTTGTGGTTTTTCAGTACTTTAAGAGAGCTTATAAAGAGTATGGAGAGGGACTTTTTATATGGGATATTTTATAGTGACAGAACAAGAGGCAATGGTTTTCAGCTGAAAGAGGGCAGGTTTAGATCAGATGTTAAGAAGAAATTCTTTACCCATAGGGTGGTCTAGCACTGGAACAAGTTGCCCAGAGAGATTGTGGATGCCCTATGCCTGAAACTGTTTAAGAGTGCTACCAAATGGATTGATATGAGAAGGCTACACATTAAAAATTGGAAAAAAAATCTAATTAACTACCTAAAAGTACTTTTCTTTCAGTGGTAGATTTTTAAGGGTTTAATCAGCAACAAGGAAGAACCAGATTAGGACACTGATTCTAGTTAAAACTATGATTGCCAAAAAAGGTGGTTTTGGGTTATGCTGATTCCACAGCTAGGTTCAGCGTGCAGTTGAACTTGCTCAGCTAAAGGACCGGAAAGGACATGGAAAGTACATCAACAGGAAAATGAAGAATTAAATCTCTAACCACAGATTTATTGGTTCCTGCTCAAAGTGTTCAGAGGAAAAGCATGATGAAAATCAAAAAAAGATATTTTCCTTGTCACATCTCAATTCTCTCATAGAGGATACAAAAATAATTAACTGAAGCAAGGTTTTCTGCTCTGTACATTCATAATTTTATGGTTATTTAAGCAAACAAAATGTCATTATCATGGAATGTCAAATCATACCTCTCAGGAATATGTTAAGTGACACAGAATTGGGTCCAATGACACAAAAAGAAAAGTGTTATGCAGCAGAGTAATGTATAAACACCAGAACAACAGTACTAAAAAAATTAAACTGAAAGAATAACTTCACAAAACAAATCTAAATTTTAAGATAAAAGATAACAACACATTACAGTAATGATATTACATGGTTAATAATGATGACTTCAAAGTTATCAAGAAATCATTCCATATTTTGTAATTTTGAAATTTTAAAAAATCTCAAATATGATTCTGTTTGCACTCATTTTAATGATTTTTTTAAAGGAAATAACATGCCTTTCAATGACACAGAGACCATACAAGTTTTCAAAATGTGCTACCTGACAGCTAGGGCTGTAATTTATATTTTCCTGTCAACCTTTAAGACTAAAAGTCTTGAGCACCACATGAAAAAAGCACGAGTGTATATATTTTCATTTCCAAGTTAGACATGGTATTTAGCTTTAGAGCCTCTGAGGCAACCCACAATTAAACAAAAGTAAAACCAGTAAGCTGTATAGAGAGGAGAAACCAATGTTACAAATAAGTTTTGTAGCTTCAACTACCTCTTTCAAGATGGAAAATTTTTTTCATGCATTTTGCCAAAGTTCTGTGTATCAATTTGCCTGTGTGCAGCTGTCAGTATCACTCCATACACTAGATCTAATTTTTTAACTCATCAAGGCAATGTGTAGGTCAAAAGCAATATATTCTTTTTCCATTAAAATCTCAGTGAGTTGGATTTTCACTAAACAAATTTTCCTTCAAGAATCTCTAAAGCAGGTGGAAAAACAGATGGATAGAGGTATGAAGATGCAAATGTGCAACAGTTAGCTTAAGAAACTCAGTCATAGTTTCAGTTCTTCTCTTGCTGTGTACTTTAATGCTCTAACAATTATAATTAAAAAGAAAAAAAGCCACATGTTGTGAATGCTGAGAAATCATTTATCTAGTTCTATGAAACAAGAATCCTTCATGCACTACATGCCAATTATCTAACTTTAAATACATTATCTTTCATCCTAAATGCAATGAGATACTTTTTGGAGGTTCTAAGCACTCTTAATGATAATTCAAATCTAACTACTAAAATGATTGCAAACCCTCTCAATCAACTGTTTTCTATCTTTCCTTGTCATATACTGGTCTGACAAAACAACTTAAATTTAAGCTCCAAGCACAAGAATCTCATACATCTAAAGGAAACCCCACAGTGGTTTCTCTACAGGAGATAGAATGTATAAGAGTGGATGGGACTGCAGCATACAGAGAATTATGAACTTCAATCTTTCGGACCAGATTGAAAAGTCAGGATCTTCTCAAAGGTAATATTTTGCTATCAGATTCACTTTGATTTCTAAAATTCATCACTTTGAACATATCATCCAACATCAAAATGAAAAGATCCCATATGAAAAAATGCAATTTCCCAAATAAAAAGTTTTCAAGCAATTTAGGTATGTTAGAAATTATGCTTTCGGTGACATCAGTGACAGTCAGCAGAAATGAAAACCCACTTTATTTTCCCAATACAATATAAAAACTCTTTAAAGTAGACATAATTTATTACTATTTTTAGGTTTTCAATGCCGTTTAGGACACAGTGGTATTTTTTGAAGAACTCAGTCCTACACAGATTTCACTGGGATACAAAACAGACTGTTGGAATGCTTCTAGAAAGCTTATTCAGAAATAATAAGCTTTTAAAATGCTGGTACTCCATAGCAAGCAGAATTCCCCTTCCATCAGCTGTGTACTTTGTTTGCACAGAGAGGAGTCCCACATTTACCTTGCAAACATAATATTTTACTAGAGGCATAAAGGTCTATATTGTATAATTAGTCCTTTTTTACACAATATAGGTAAACTTTGTGGAATAAGAGTTTGTAGAGACAAAGATTTGTCCTAGGGGCAGCTAAAGCAAGAAGACTGTGCAATGCATATGAGACTAAAACCTCCACCTCAGGTCTGATAAAGGAAAGTCTGCTGCTACACTAACAGCTTGGATGACCCTGACAACACTATGCCCTACTATAAACCTGTCTGGGTTTCTTGCACTGATACAGCTATCTTAGCTGAAGTCCACAATCATCCAGGGCTGCACTTGAATTTTTAAAGAGTTCTGAGACTGACCGCTGTAAAGCAGGTTCTTATTCCCTAAAATTAATGGAATTATACTGGTGTAAGTAAAAGGATTATTAGGATAACCATTGATTTTTCCAAGCTTATACCTAATTTACAAATGAGTTAAGAGGAAGGAAATGTTCCTCTGCTTGCTTCTATTCTCAGTGTTTCCACCAAACATTTGTCAAGAAAATAATTCTGCTGATTTGAAATACCTGATCTATGTACTGGAGGCTAAAATTTGCATGGAAAAGCTTATTGCTTTTGTGCCAGCATTGAAATTTTCCTTCATAAGAAGCCAACTGCCTGCATTGCTTGCAGAACTCACTGTCAATGTAGACGAGATGATGTCTCAAATAGGCTTGTCAATTTTAAGAATGGCACAATTTCTTCCTGCAACTGTCTCAAATTCTTCAGAATGGCCATGCAGAGTCTTCAGTGCAATTTTCTATGCAATATTTCTTACCTTCTACACAAAGATATCTTCACTCCTACTTTTCACTTTTAATTTGTGTGATTATATTATTTTATAAGAAAGGGTTTTAGAATAGACATGTGGATATAGATATCAGGGTTTTCTAAGGATAAGGAAATAAACATTTAAAAGTGGAAAAAAGCATTTGACTGCTTCTATTCGAGTGACAGTAAGGTAAATGCTGGACCTGCATCAAGCTGCTGGGAACCTCTTGGAGTCTGGTTAGTTCAATGCTGATGTATTCTTTTCTAAGAATTAGAACCTGTTAGCCTGGGCTCCACCTTGCTTCAACCAGGTCTGCATTACTTCCAGTCTTTTGGAGGCACAATTAGAGTTGTCTTGTGTCTGCTGCAATAGAGGTAAAGGTACTTCAAGTATATGCATATGCATTAGATCTTAGATGGGATGACATATGAATGTCTCTTTAGAGTCATTGACGGGAAGTAAAGGAGTTGCTTGACAGGACTATTCTTTGTGTCGCAAGCACAAAACCTGTCTCTCAGCCTACTAAACACAAGTACCTATACAGCTCAGAAAACACAGACACCTCAGAATGAAAGTTTTCTGCTGGGTGATCAGATTGTTCCTTCACATTTCAGAAGCTGGGTAGAGGCTGCTGCCTGGTGCAATGGTCAGCAGGAAGCCATTTCACTGAGCTGGAGTGCTGGAATACTTTTCTACTTCTGTCTGTGTGCATTCACAGGAAGACTTGTTGCATCACATTGTGAGTCTCCTGTTCCTATTAAGGCAAATGCCTCTCCTAATTAGTTTAGTGACTCCAAATTAAATTTATTGAAACTGAAGCAGTTGATGCCAAATTAAGGTTTGATTTAGTATCAGCAGAGGCAGTATCAACTTCCTTTCTCAAACACAGCAATTGAATAGGCACACAGAAGGGCAAATATATTTTTTAGAAAGAATTCTGCTGCAAATCCACAATAGTGCAGCCCGGCATAGCAGGATGTGTCATTCTTTGATGCTTTTCATCAATAATGAAAATGGATGCCTACAGCCCAGGCTAATGATAAGAGTGCTATCCCTGAGCTGATAGAGAATAAGGGTTCGTGTGAGGCCTGTAGGGCTGTGCATGGGATGCACACACAGTAGCACCTCTGAGGCAGGTCTTTGGAAATCTCTGAGAAAACGCTTACAATGTGCTCTGAAATTAACCTAGGTGGGGGGATTTTTTTGTGTGTAGAAAGATTAGACAGAGAATTGCAGTTTTGGACAACTTGAGAAAAGGGATTGTAATAGGGTACCTTTAGAGGTCAGAAAGAGGAGTTATAGCTTGAGCTGTAGTCAGCAATGAAGGGATGCTTAATGCTGAGCTCCTAGGCTGGCTGAGCTCCTAGATAAAGAGAAGAGCAAGCTTTCTAATTCATCTGTTTCAAAATGCGCACATCCATTTTAACACTGGATGCCAATTCTAACATCTTGACAACCCTCCATTTGTGGGGACTCATCATAAAGATTATTCATCAACCAAGTACTACTGAGCCCTACCTGCAATCCTATTGTTTAAACCTTGCGAGCTGGGACATTCTGCCAGGGCGGTCACCACACTTACATTGTTGATGCAGTATCACAGAGGACACACAGGCAGACGGACCAGAGAATAACATTGAAATTTATGCAGCTGCAGGCAGCATTCAGTAGAGTCAATGGTTTCTTTTAAATTAAAATAAAAGACATTTGTGATAAAACCATGATCCCCCTTCAATTGTTTCTATGGGAACCAGCTTCAAATAAGGTCTGTAGCCAGCCATTTATTTAGACAAAATATTTCATAACTGAGGCATGGAATTATACATTATAAATGGTAAGCAGTTCTGAATTGAAAAGAGAAATTATACTTCAAGAGTCACAACCTGAAGTTTCAATTAAATAAAGCTATAGTCCTTAGCTGGCTCAAAATACAGAGCAAATATAATTGTTCCTGCAGAAGTGTGGCCATTTACACACTCTTGCAGAATGTTAGAATTCAAAAACTCAGTGTTAGATGAAATATTAGATAACTCCGCATTAATAAAATAATCAGTAGTAACTTCTAAACTAAAACCAGACAGAAACCACTCAACATTACAGAAAACAGAGGGGAACACAAATGCAGTGCACAATTTCTCCCTTTTGTACTCTTCTGTTAAAGAAAAACATATTTTTTAAACTGAAAATTATTTATTATTAAGGCAATTACTATGTGTCTCTCTAACAATTAAACTGCACGCCAGGGCCCAGAGAAACCACAAAAGTGGAATTATTCAGTATCCTCTGAGAAGTTCTGTAAATATAAAATTATATCTTTATGTCATTGCACATCAAAATAAATAATCCAGTCACCAGTTTGAGTTTTAGTTTTCAGCAAACTGCTGTTTTATGACCTGAAAACTTATTGGAAAATCATAAATAATTAATTTAGGCTGTACAGTGACATCTCCCTTCCAGAACAAATATTTAAGCATAGTTCAATATTTGAAAAAGAAGAAATGAAAGCTTCAGAACATATGCATCCCACTATCTTGATCCTACTGAGCTGTGAGTTGCAAGTAGCAGCACCTACATCTGTAAGCAATTGAGCTGTGTTTGCTGTGCTGGGTTTAGCTTCTGACTTAAAAATATTTGGAGTTCTCTGTGATAAAAAAGCTGGTGCTGGTGTAAGGTCATGAACTAGAACCTGGCTTAGTTTAGCAGCACGACTGTAAATCTCCTGCAAATTGTGCAATTATACATAAACAGTACAATAGCCTTGATGAATATGGTCACACAGAAGAATTAGAAATTAATCTTAGACATTTGAAATGTATCCTCCTTAGTAGGATCTCACCTCTGTACATTGGGAAGAAACCAGTGCTGGTTTGATGTCTAAGAAACTCAATCCATTTGCAAGGTTAGGGTTTCCAGGACACTAAAATTAAGTCTAGTGTTTTAACCTTGGCATATTTTGTCAAGGTAACATCTACAATCCGTTTCCTTCTCTTGCATATTTGTTCTATGGTGAAGTTTTTTAAATAGATATGGTAAGTGAAGGGCTGAAAATCAATTGTATAAACTCAGACAATAATGTTTAATATTTACGAACATTTAAAGCAGCATTTGTACATAAAATTATGCACACAGGCAAGCATGAACAGATGCTGAATCAGTAAGAGTGAGCCATGATTTCTCCGCCAGCCACCGCACGAATTTTTGACTGTCCATTGTATGAAATTATGCGTGTAGTGGGGTTCATGCCTCATCAGTATTAGTAGATATAACATAATAAATTCCTGTTCCAGTTGACCTGTTGAAATGTTTTGCAAAATCACACAACCTCTGGGAGGTCTTCAGCGTAATCAGGGTAAAACAGTCACAATTATCAGGGAATCTCTACCATTTTCAATCTGATTTCAAAATATTCTAATTAAAACCAAACAATTTTTATGTAGGTCAGTGAAATATGACAGATAGCAATTGGAAAGAAATGAGGATTGGAACTGGGTGAAGTCACTGGTCTGAAATATAGCTGAGTTTTATTTTAGGAACTTAAACAGCAAATTCATGACTAGAACATGTATTGAATTAATATTTGTTTACATGTATTCTATGTACTAAGTATTTGTTTTTACTTTTTTGTTGCTTAACCTTTGAGGATGTTCTCACAACAATGTGCTAAAACATCTGACACAAAGCATAAACCCAAAATTTTAAAGATGTTTCAACACTGAGCATTGTGCAACTAGTTACATGCGTACAAAAAATTAATTATTCTGACCCCTTCTTACACATTTTACAGATGCAAGTGAGGAATTCAGTGTTTAATCCTGATTTTCTGCATTAATAAAGCTATTTAACTCTGCTCTAAATGTAAAAGCTGTAAAGCAGATCATATTGCTTTCAAATTGCCTCACAGTATGTCTGAAATAAACTCTCATGTCTAAAAGAATAAACATTCTAATGACTTATACTGCTTTTACTAAGCAGAATTTAGTAACAGGTTGTTCAGTCACTACCAACTGAGGTTTAAAAAATTTGCTACTGAATTAAAATAATAGAAATTACTCCAGTTCATAGAATTGTTTCCCCTCAATAGTATCATCACTGTTCTGTTGCTGAGAAGGAAGATAAAGTTGCTTGTGGATGTGGAGGGAGCTACACAATGGCAGTGGGAGGAATTCACAAGGAGAAGGGACACTAACCCAGCATGTAAGCAGGCTTTATTAGCTCTGTCTTTCATGATGCCTGTCATTTGCAAAACTGGCATGTATCTACTGCCTGGTCCACAGGAAGGAGCCGTTTCCAGGAGTATTTACAAGTCTGAGCTGTTCGCTTCTGGGTCAATCTGAGCAGTGCAGGGAAGCACAGCTGGGAATGTGGAAAGAGACAGTGTACAGGACAAGGATGAGATACAGAAGGAAGCAAATCAGCTGAAGTCCAAGTTGCCTGATTCCTCTCTTCTGCTTCAATGTGCTGAATAGGCAATATTTGAACTTTATGAATATGAGTTTTCTAGTCTCTTGTTGCCTCACAGAAGGAAGTGAAAGTAGCATGACCATCTAAAATGAAAAGTACCTGACCTTTTGAATTAACTGAACAGCTTCTAATATAAAGTCCATGGAAGTCAGCAGAGAGAAGTCTGCTTGCTGTTTGTGTAAATTTTTTGTAGCTTTGAACATTAAAAAACCTCAAAATAGCTCAAAATGGTTTAACAAAACATTTAGTTGTAGGTTTGCTAACATCAGTGTTAAAAGTATCTATATTTCCAAGCTTCTGTGGGGCATTTAAACAGAGGTTTTCCCATTAATATATACTGGAGGTCAAGCTAGCAACATCTGAGTATTTCATACACAGAAAAGAGAAGAGCCCCAAAGAGGAGATACAAGGACAACACCTCAGCCTTGGCCATATTGACCACCATCAATGGTCCGCTCTGGCCTCCAATCAGGAGGCATGGAGGCACACCATCTATAACGCTGCTGCTTCCTTTGAGAGCGCACGCAGGATCAGTCTCGAGGAGAAAAGACAGCGCAGAAAGAACCGTGCCTCGCCAATACTGCCCGAGGAGACTCCACTGTGCCTTTTGTAACCGGAATCAAAAATTAATAAGACTATGTAAAACAACATTATTATATGTAATCTAAATGTTCATCATCTTGATAAGTACAGATATTTCCATAGTTGAAAATTCATCTGATAGACAAATATGTAAACACAACACATACGCACATTCAGTTACACAGTCACTTCCTTTATTCCAAAGTCTTCTGAGGAAGGCCCCCTCTCACTCTTAAGTGTCAGAGGGTTTTCCTCCCTGCCCCCACCATGACCTGTTTTAGAAATGTCACTAAACAAACAATCCTGACAGTAAAGAACAGAACTAGTTTTTCTTTTAAGCCTATACCATCAGCCCCACTAAGAACAAGTCTGATTTAGTACATCAAACTTTATGTGGTCCAGACACTGAGATATATACCCATTTGCCTGAGATACGGAGTACACTTTTGTGGCCAGTGAAATCTGGCAACTTATGTTACAGTTTCTCACTGACATGTTCTTTTCTTATAGTTTGCCTTTTGTTTCATTATTGAAGCTGCATACAAGACCATGGGAAATCAACTGCTCTTATGAAGCATCCACAACCAGTCAAAATACCCTGAACTCACTCAAATGTCAGTTTGATTAATACAGACTTTATCCTAACAGATACGTACTATACGAATCTGTAGATCTATATATCAGAACTCATATTTTTGAAGCAATATGATTCTTTGTTATTTGCACTTTGTGCAGCTGAATTATGTGAGCCCATTATATAGATCTATATATAGATATTATGTGATATCCATATATAGCTATTATCTGATCTCATTATATAGATCTGTATATAGATCTATAGATCTACACATCTTTATATCTAGATAAGCGTACAGTAAGATCCATCAGTACTCTGAGTCTTACATTGCTGCATGGATAAAAAAGGCACTATATGCCTCACTTAAACAAATACTAATCTGTAGTTCCTTGGTACCACTAGAGCAATACCAAGTATCCAGATAACCGACAGTGTGTTCCCCACATACCTTTCCTCAGTAAATCTGCCCAAATACCTTCTTAGAAGACTTCTTTAAACTGTATATAATTCTGGGAAAAATTACCAATTTGTGTTGAAAGAGAATTATCTTATCTGGTACAATATTTTTACTCAGGGAAAACCACAAAGTACTGATAAAGAGAAGATGAGATCACTTTTCCCATTAAATACTAGTGACTAGCCAATGATAGATCACTGACACTGCAAGCTGGAGCTGGAATTCTGGAGACTGCCCATGCTGGGACTTGACATGGGAAGAATCATAGACTAGAATCATGGAATAATTTAGGTTGGAGAAGGCTCTTAAGACTGTCTACTCTGACCATAAATGTAATACTGCCAAGTCCATAACTAAAGGATGTTCCTAAGAGCTCAGAAAGGAAAAGAGTAGCTTCCAATAGGACTGTCCCCAAGGACAGGAAGGATAGTAAAATACTGAAAAAGAGGAATTGAGGTAGGCAATGTGAAGAGGTACAAGACATTCAAAAGGCCAGAATAAGGCAAAAAGAAACAGGCCGAAGACAAGAGTAGGGAAAGGATAGGACCAGGTGGAGGCAGAATTTAAGAGAATGCAGAAAAGTAGGCAAATACTTCGCCTAGTAATAGAGATTAACCCACCACTGATTTTGGTTATGGTAGTAACTCAGCTGGCAGGCATCTACAGATAACAGATGGCTTTCAATATAAGCATAGAATTTGCATAAAGTTTCTAGCTATTTTTTCAGTTTTCTTTTTAAAAAAGAAATGGGAAGTAACACACAAAACACGGGTAAAAACACAGCATTGCAAGTTTAAATTCTTAGAATCTGGAAAACGACAGAAAGGAGGTTTACTTCAGTTTGTGTCCTCTGTGTAAATATAGTATTTCACTATCCAGACACAAAACTTTCAGATTTATGCCACCAACATTAAAGATAGAGCAGCTTGACAGACAGCTGTTTGTTCCTCTTGATGAAGTTAATTTATGAGCCTTACCTTCCTTTTTAAGGCATTTCGAATTTCTAGAAATGCAAAGAAGACCAGTGATGAAATAGATGTCTCTTCTCTGGAATGTCTGCAAGTTTTCTACTTTCTGTTTTAGAGAGCAAATGAATATTGAGGAGTTTATATGCCAGATTAACCACATAATCCATCTTTAATAAATTAATAACCTTGCCAGATATTCTTCAAAGTTTTAATCTTCAAAATAAGAGGAGATACATTTTTTGGTTTTATTTCAACATAAATTTGTAGCTTGAAGACTCATACTCCTGTTCAGTTCCATATGAGCTTAGTGCAAAGCATTCACACAATCTAACCACAGTAATAATACTTTCAAATACAATACAAATTCCATTGTATTTGTATAAAATTAACTCAGAAAGTGCTAATCTCAAAGAAGGAAGACAGTTTTGAACTAGAACATTTGTGCTGTGAGTTCTAGAGAAATGCATGACTTCTCAGGTCCTATAGAACCATATATGAAATAGAGATGCATTGAGTTAATTGAAAATGCAGCATGCATACTGCACTCAGACTACATTTTTTCAGTAGGTGTGGAGGAACAAATAGCATGGAGTAAAGGTTCACAAAGCAGTCAGCTGTAAACAAAATTCTTGATGTTGCCAGATTCAGAGGAACGAGAACATTAACAAAAATAAAAACCCAGCAGGTAAATCCACAATGTGTAAGGATAAGAATATGAGTTCCCAGAAGATGTGCTCCTGAGAAGAAAAGCTGCTTATGTGCTGAACAAGCTGCCACTCCACCATAACTCCTTACCCATCCTCTTTGACTTCAGTAGGACTATCCACCTCCTTACATGCAGGAGTAGAAAGAAAGAGGAAGAGGAGCCCTATTAGGTATTTCTGTTGATTCAATTCTTCTTTTCTATTTTCCTTTCAAAATAGGCTAAGAAATTGGTCTACAGAGCAGTTTAGTGCCTGCCTTCACTGTGATAGCAAGAATAAACTTGAAAACAGACCATATTAGAGCAAGCAAGTAAGAGTTAATCATACTAGTATGAATAAATCAGAACTAGGAATTAACCTCTACCATTGCTCATATTTTAGTACTTTGGTCAAGTTTGCACCATAGTAAAGGTATAAGTTTTTAAAAACATAACCATTTCTGGATGCTTTCCCACAGAACTGGGTCATTATGCCTCACTCTTGTGACAGTAAAAAAAATGAATGACTACTTTGAAAAATATAAGGGAAAAAATGTTTTTATGGTAGCTGATATAGAAAAAAAATCATACATAGAAAAATATTAATTTATTGTCAAGAATATTTGTAGTTACTTTTTTATCAAATATTTATGAATGTGATAGTAAATCAAATATTTAGTTAGGTTATACAAATCCAGGTTTATTATGATTTCTTGTTTCAGCTTCTGGATAACAACATAAATATGTACAAAATTAATTTCTGTCAACATGAAATGCAGTTATATCTCACTAAATAAAATCAGTAATGTTCCTGTGGGTTCATTGTAGTCTCTTAGCAAAGAGCAATAGAGATGCTTTCTACTTAATCAGGTTATACAAATTGTATGAAGCTATATTAACAGTATCAAGTGTATTAGACATTTTACTAAATATACTTAGTAGTGTTGAAAATAAATAGATTTGTTACAGTAGCAAAATAAATCAGGAAATGCATTACATATGTAGGTGTAAAACTCGCTTGTTAGTCTTGGCAAAGAACACTCTAATATGTGTCACCCAATATTGTATCATGTTAATACTTCTAAAAATACATAAATAATATCATATAGTGTAATTTAAGCCTTTGGACCAAAAATACATCCCAGATAATATAAAAAAGGCTGAAACTTAAGGTTGGAGGATTTGAAATGTTTGCTAATGCTGCCTAGCAATAATTCTGAAATGAAAAAAACCCCAGAATCATGACCTAACTCTAGATAAATAGGCCATCACAGAGAGACAAAAAGTGCTATGTTCCTGATTCACCCCCACTCCGTAAGTATTTTACTTCTAAGTCCAATTCACTGTTAAACAAATAATGGCTTGAAAGACTTAGATTTTCAAGAAAAAAACAGGCAGTAAATCCAGCTTATTGCCAAAGTAACATTGGTTTGTGTGTCTCTATTAACTTCTAAAGTGCATAGCTATCTGACAAGCTACAACTTTACTAGATCTAAAAAACCCCAGAAATATTAACACTTTATATATATCATGATGAATATTCTTGTGGCCAAAGTAAAAAAATTTTCTTAAGCATTTAATAGAAATAGGTTAGTATTGTGTGTGACAGGATTTCATTACTTACAACTCTGTGAACTGTGGGGCTATGAAAACAAGCAATTTAATTTAGAATTTGATTTTCACATCATTTTGACTAAATATTGAAGTTAGTCAGAAAGGCTGGTTCTGTGCTCTTCTGGGGCAGTGTGACTTCACTGTAACATATTTTTCTAGGACATCATTGTGTGGCACCAGTGCCTAGGTGTCAGCACTAATCCATACATTTCAGTCACATAATATCCTATATATATCTAAGACTGTCTAATCCAGATTTCCCCAAAGAGATGGCTTTTCAGTCTACGTACAGATCTGAATGCAGCTTTCAGGTTTCCGTGTGGATGCCTGGAAAGGAACATGTTATTGCAATTCTTTTCTTTGTAAAAGAAACTGTAAACTGTTGCTGCAGGGACCTGTTGTTGGATGTTGACCTTTGTCTCAAGCCAGACTACCTGCAAAATGAAGGATTTAGGACTAACTGTGAAGAAAATTGGTGATCTCGTGTTGCATCACTGTAGACTCTCTTTATGCTATGGGAAGTCCGTAAAAGTTCCTTGACCAGTGTTGATTGTGCTTTAAGGGTATTCAAGATTTATTTACAGTGAGTTAAGATAATGAATATTGCTTTTCCACCTTTCCACAAATGGTTTATCAAACCCAGTAACTTATCTGAAGCTGCAGGGAACATGACTCTTCCAAAAGTCCACAAATTATGTGGCTGTCGTTCAGTGAGGCTTTTAAGTGAGGCTGGTTGAAATATCCTCATCACTATGTAGGTTGTCTCTGAAAACTTCCCCTCTTTGGTGTTGTAATTCTCATATACCCCAAGGTTACAGGAAATCACATGAATTTGGTCCCCACTCCACAATGTTGCCAAATGACGGCTGGAGAAAATTTCTGTAGGATTTTATATTTTATACTGCCTTGTGGGTCATTGAGAACACAAGTGCAACTTTACCCTAGTTGAGTTTGCAAATGGGGAAAAACTCTCAGAATTGAGCAGATTCTTGCAGGTTACTTTATTGGTATTGTCCCCAGATTTTGCTATGCACCTTCTCTTTTAATGCCATGTCTGCAGCTTCATTTTGGACATAGAAAAGTGACTAGATAACATTTTGAGTTCTGACCTGGCTCTTACTTTAGTGCTGTCTAACTCCAGGAACATACAATAGTAAATGGAGACTGTATTTCACCAACAAAAACCAGAAGGGAAAAAAAACCTAATACTTGAAAATATTTAATCATTGAAACCCAGGGATCATAGAGCTTTTGACAATACTGTTACAATAGTCATGAAATGACAAGACCTTTCTTTGGATTCAAGGCATTAATCTTAGCTTTCCAAAAGTAAACAAGGTATTTAAGACACGTAGTACCTATCATTACACATGTACAACCTTATTTACCTCAGTGGTATTAAAATGCTACAACAGAACATTTGTGTATCTTTAAAAAGCCACAGAGCAAACCTGCATGTCTAATAACGAATCTCGTGCTTGAATATCTTTGAGAAACAAAAGATTAATGCTCCTACTTTTACACTGAAATATACAATATGCAGGCATAAATAATACAATGCCCTCATTTCTCATAACCTATTTATAATTTCAGGAACCACAAGTTACTTGCAATACAGCAATCTTTTGTGCTCCTAACATGAACTGCTGTGTACTGCAGTCAGTATCACAGTCCTTTGTAGAAAGTCACTCACAGAAATGCAAATCATGTCTTAAGCAGACTTCTTTGGCTCTGGTGCGCCACCTCATCTTCAGTGTGACTCCATAAAAACACAAAGCAGAATAGGAGGATTTTTCTCACTCCTGCATGAAGGGTGCCACAAATGCAATGTACAGCTTCATAGCTTTCTGCTTTGTTGTCCTCTAAAAAGCATTCTGAAAGTGTTGACAATAAAATATTTTAAAATTTTACTAGTAGACTGACTTAATTTTATTTGTTACTTGTCTCAAATGACATAAATATTTATAGACTGGTACAATTCAAATAATGTTTTAATGACCTTTAGTTAGAGTTGCAGAAAAAGGTACATTCTCTGCACTAGTATGAACATGAAATATTTTGCATTTGGAAAGCTGAGATACATCAAAACATGTTAGTCTCTGTATCAAAGTCAGGATTTAAATAAAATTTGTAATATAGAAGGTCCTGTTCATTGACACAAATACAAGTAGCAATAATGTTAAATCTGACTAGTAGCCTGTACAAGATCCATTTTATTCAAGAACTGCATGAGAAAACATAATTGGTCAGAGAGACACGAACAGCAGGCAACTGAGGAATTTTCAACACATTTTAAATAAACACTTAAACCAAAAGGCTGTGACATCTAACTGGATTCATTATAACGGCTTTTCTAGAAAAAAATTCTGCTTTGATTTTTGACTGTACAGCCTTTTAGCACATACTCATTTTTGACACAGAAGAAATTAGTATGACCACACAGAATACACCTTCTGAATGATACACAAATTACACGGAAAAATAACATACATTACTTGTGTAATAGTAGAGAGTTAGAATGAAGGCCAATGTTGAGCCAGTTTCAATAAGGAAAAGTATTTTCTGCTGTAAATTCTAGGGTTTTTAACATTTGTACCAGAGTATGTTCTAACACCTTTTCAAAGAGATGAACCACTTAGCTTTTTAAGCACACACTGCAGAGTGTGATAACCCAGAGGACTTTGAGAGAATTGGAAAAATGCTTTGACTGGATGAATCTAGACTGAAGGCAATTCAACAGATTCTCTTTTTACAATTTAATGGTTATTGTCACTGTGGAACAGTTTCTTCAGGGATGAAAGTGCTTCACTGCAGAAGCCCTCTGTATATGCCTCTCAGGGACCACCAGTAGTAGAAATGACTGAGATAGGATCTCCTGGCTTGCAAAGGAGAAGCTAAAAGTACATGACACAACTTTGCTCAGAACTGCTTGTATTGTGCTGATATAGATATATGGAAAAGATCTGAGCATTGGTGTGCTGTGTGTCAAAAAGTTGAGACAGAAATACAAGAGATAATTCCCAAATGCCAGTGATTGGGTGGGTGACTAAGATATGAATGTAATTAGAGGAAACCTTTTGAATATATCAGTTTTAGCAGTCTTTACCTTGGTCATGGTTCTGCAGTGACTTTTACTTCCTTCAGTGATCCAGCAGTGAAACAGAAATACTTTGAACAAGAACAGCTCCCTCATTTTTCTCTGTGTACAAGATCCTTGATTCTACTTCCTGCCCCTCATTTGTTGGCCAAGAGAATTATTTTCTCTGTAGACTGAGCCTGGACCAACAGTGGATTCTTCTCAAGAGGAAAAAAATCAGCCCAAAAAGGGAGAACCATCAAAATGTCTAAATTGTGTTATGTAATGATTAATTCCTGCTCTGCTTCTGTTAGAAACCAGTCTGTAAGCATCTTCACTGAAAAGTTTGCAGAAACAAGGCTTTTTGGTTAGGTGAGACACACTACATATGGGGCAAAGAGAATGGCAGGAATTTTTGCTTTAGACAGTTCTCTGTGGACAGCAAAGATGAAGACAGCTATTCACGATGGCAGAGCAAAAGCTTTCATACGAACCTGTCACTTTCAGTCTTTCCATCTACAGCATGGCCTGACCTCACAGAAAATAGCCCCAAGAACATTTTAGTTTCAACACAGGATAAAGAGCCCTGAATACATGTACATCCCTAAAGGAAACCTGTAGTTATCGTACCAGTCAGTGTTTGAGAAGTGGAAGTATTGATCTTAAATTTAATTTTCTATTTGCAAAAGTAAGTGGTTCACAAGAGTTGTGGTTGTCTAGAAGTGTGTTTAGGCAGAAAATACTTAGATCATTTATTTTTTTCTCAGTGTTTTCTTTTGGTACATTGAAAATGATGGTGTCATAAAAACCAGCAACTTTCCTGTCATGTTTAAATCCTTACATTGTTATTGTTGTTTTTCTTGATGTGTCCTTACTCTATGCTTTATCTCTGGCAAATTTTCATCCATAAAGAACCCTTCTAAAAGTGTTGAACAGAAACTGAACATTCACTAAACATCCACAGTGGCTATATTTCAAGGATGAGGGTAGCAACTATTGCTTCAGAAAGATCATCATGGTTCTTTAACACTGCAGTGTAGCAGGTGAATCTTTCTGATGACGTATACTATCTTCAAAAGAAACTGTTTTTCTGAACTTGGAGCAGAAAAACAATTTTGCTCATGTTGCTTAATCAACAGTATTTAACTTTTTACTCTTTGAGTTTACTCATTCATTCCTTCACTGTTAATTGCATTGAATACACTAGGTCACAAACTAAGTACTAAATTTAAATCACTCCACCATATTCACACTGGAGTTAGGGAATTACAAGGTAGTGAACTGAATTGGAACATTGACAAACAAAATGCAAAATGAACAAGTAAGACCAAACTGAATCAAGTTTCTGGACACAAACCTTCCTAAACTTACTAGATTTTAGCAAATCCAAGTCCTAAGTAGTCTGTATAATTTTCTGTATTGCCCTCTCTTCACTGAGAGCATTAAGTCTGTGCTCCACAGCCACATTGATGCTGCCACTTTCAGCAGTTCCACTTCTCTTTGCATAGTAGCTTTCACTCATAAGTAGCCCAACTAAAATGCAGTTTCTTAAAACTTCCTTGAACCTTTCAGTGATTGAAATAATTTTTCATAGTTGTGAACAAAAATATTTATTTTCTGGAAAAAGAAAAAAAAGTACCTGTTTTTCCTACTTTGCTACTAGAGGAATTAACATCCAAAATTTCCCAAAAGCCACTAGGTTAGGGAATATTTAATTGCTTGTCAGGGAGGGAAAGTTTTTCCATGACTAGCCTTTTTAATAGCAGAGGGCAGCACAAAAGCAAACCATTGAAGAACTTGCTGGCAACCTGTACAAGTAACTTTACTTCAAGTTTTCACAGTGCATCTAGCAGGAGGGCATCAGATCACTTACCAACTCTAGAGCCTTTCCCTGTCAGCTGTAATAAGGGGGGAAGCAGAATTCCATTCTGAAAGAAATGCAGTCAGTTGTTGCAATTTGTTGAATTACAACAGAAGCAGACAATTTAAAAATATTGTGCAATAAAAGATACACTCATGTTTATTTTCACTTTCTTCTCAATATTTTCAGATGTGGGTGTGAAAGGTAGAAACCAATGATAAAATGATCCTAATGTGTGATGACCTAAGGCCCACTTTGCAGATCAGGAGACACCTGATTTAAATTATATTATCTAGGACATTCTGCACAGAAGAAAAATATAATCAGATATATAAAAGAAAATAGAAAAAAAAAAAACTTCAGCATTTTATGTAGCGATAAAAACGGGTAAGCAGGCTTACTTCTTTGATGATGGGTGTTTGAGAGATACATTTTAATGAAAACAAAATTAAAACACAGAACAGCCTATCAAATTTATGAATAATGTAGCTATTCAGTTGCCAGTTCTGAGCCACCTGAGTACGAGGAGGGAAAGACTTACTGGGTGTTATGAATACATCCAGAATGTGTTGCTGCTATGTGTTGCTAAATCTAGATCTCTTCACAGTGGGAGAGAGAGTTCAAAATGTCACAGTAAGAGAAAATTTTGCAGTGCAGTGAGGGGCAAGAGAAGCAGTACTGAATAGAAACTAGAAGGTTAGTGCCTGGAAAAGTAAGAATGAGATACTCAAAACATGTGATGCTGTTTTGATGTGGACAGATTTTAGTTATAGTGGCCATTCAGCAGCTTTTTCTTTTCCCTTTTTCAGTATTAATAAACTATATACTGCATTTCCTTAACATGATGCATAAAGATGTCTCTAATCTGCATCTGTCTTAAGAGGAGAAGACTTAAACAGAGTCAAATGCTCAGTGTGCTTCCATGACTTTCTAGATACATAACTTTTCCTTTAACTGAAGGTTCTTTGGGGCCACAGCAAGAGCTAAGAATGGACAAATACTCTAAACAGGGTGAGATCTTTTACCTCTCATCCTCACTTAACTCTAATACTGCTCAAGCCCATTATACCCTGTTTGTCTGTTTCCACTAAGAAATAAAATGAAATCTGTTAGATTTGTGCATATACTTCAAATCAGTATTTTTTTCCCATTTTTAAACTAATGTTATGTATAGGCAAGTTTCCAAATAGTAGAACACTTGGTACCATACCAATATTGTAAAAGCACCTTCTGATACTGCTTCAGAATCTGGGAAAATACCTATTTTGAGTGTTCATTTAGTTGGAAGTAGCTGAACAAAGAGCTGTCCATTTGTAAAGAACCATATTTTTCTGGTCATTGTAACTAGGATTTAACTTCGATTGCACTAAAAGTTACAGATGTAAGTCACTGTTGGTTGGATTCTAAGAGCCTTTTCAGCTTTGCAATAAAATGGCAGGCAAAAAAATAAACATTGCTAGTTTAATGTCTGTATCCACAGCTACATACTGTGCACAATGTTCTTCTGTGCATCTCAAAGACTTCCGGGAGTTCCCTGGGTTTTCAGAAAGATCTGTCATTTGGACAAGCTTCATACTATAAGGCATTCAATATGCTAATAAAGTGTGCAGCTTGTTACTCTAAAACGACAATTAAAAATAGTTAAGATTTTAAAGTACAGAAAATCTAAGGGATAGTACCCTAAATTTTCATGGTACCCGCAGAGAATCACAAAATATGCCAAGTTGGAAGGGACCCACAAGGGTCATCAAGTCCAGCGCCTGACCCGGCACATCCCCAAGAATCACACCACGTGCATAAGAGTAGCATCCAAAAACTTCTTCAACTCTTGTAAGGCTTCGTGCTGTGACCACTTGCCTGGGGAGCCTGTTCCAGTGCCCACCCACCCTCTGGGGGAAGAACTTTTTTCTAATATCCAACCTAAATCTCCCCTGACACAACTTCAGGCCATTCCCTCGGGTCCTGTCACTGGTCATCACAGAGAAGAGATCAGTGCCTGCCCCTCCTCTTCCCCTCACAAGGAAGTTGTAACTGCAGTGAGGTCTCCCCTCAGTCTCCTCTTTTCCAGTCTGAACACACCAAGTGACCTCAACTACTCTTCATTTGGCTTCCCCTCAAGGCCCTTCACCATCTCTGTTGCCCTCCTTTGGACACTCTCTAACAACTTAATATCTTTCTTATATTGCAATGCCCAAAACTGCCCACAATATCCAAGGTGAGGCCGCCCCAGTGCAGAGCAGAGCAGGAC
The DNA here is from genome assembly GCA_013400415.1 of Scytalopus superciliaris. Lineage (NCBI taxonomy): Eukaryota > Metazoa > Chordata > Aves > Passeriformes > Rhinocryptidae > Scytalopus > Scytalopus superciliaris. The sequence goes on along the minus strand of VXBX01003407.1, from coordinate 124,495 downwards.
AATCCCCTCCCTTGCCCAGCTGGAGATGCTGTGTCTGATGCCTCCCAGGACAGGGTTGGCCCTCCTGGCTGCCAGGGCACTGTTATGCAAGGATGAATTTTTTCAGTAGAAAATTCTCTTTCAGCAATGAGGGACAGTGTTTCTGGTGTTTATATATTATAGTATTTTTCAGTTGCATGCTGTGTTATCTATATGCAGAAAACTCCTGAACACTTTTCCTTAGCTGTATTTCTCTGTCCAAAACTACTCAATGTTCTGAGCTAAGAGGCAAGAACGTGCTTCTCTTTCCCTCTGACTATCTTCTAGCAAGAACACAACATTGAAAAGGGAGGAATAGAGACCCCACATTTCACATCAGTGTCTTCCATGCCTTTGGATTGTCTTGCATGACAATTCTTAATCTCTTTCTATAATATTGAAGCAGTAAACAGCCATTAAGCTGTGACCCATTAAAATTTCCATGGAGAAAAAGGAGCACCTTTGGATGAAAGAGATTATAAACTGTCTGAACTCCTTCCAGGTAGTCTAAGGCCATGAATATACATTTTGGAAAAGGTGAGTCCTTCTTATTTTATATTCCTCTTTTACTCAGAAGACTGACTCCACAGGAGTAAACAAAATTAAGCTGAAAATTTGTAAGCAGCTTCAAAGGAGTTCAGCACCTAGTTCTATTGATGACACTTTTGAAGATGCAGACCTTCACCTCTAAAATGAGCTATATCTTTTTAGAATACTCTATTACTGCACAGGCACTGTAAGGACAACATTAAAACCCTTTTCAATTGAATGGTTTGAATTATTCTTCATTTCCAAGCTTTGGGATTATTCAGAATGCTGTGAAAAGAACCTCTGTGAACATACTGTTTTATAATTAGTGTCACAAACCAAAGTGTTTCAGTATGTCACCATAAAGTCTAAGGTTAATAAAGGACAGAAAACACAGATATCTGGTTGGTAGGAGTGAAACTAAGAGATATTAGCAAAAATTAAGACTGTATACCTAATTTAAAAGTAGAAAAGTTTAGTCTATTTAGACTTAGTTTCTAAAAACACATATATAAAAACACAGTAAGAGCTCAAATAAATTAAGTAGCTGAACACAGGGAGGTCTGAGAGGGCTCATGGTTTAATTTGCAGGAAGGTGAGTGGAACTTTTCTCAAGAGGATGTTTCTATTGAGAGTGACAATCATATTTGTCTTTAGCTATGTTGGCCGTCTTGTAAACCAGACATGTTGTAACTGTATCAACATATTGAGTTTTGAAGGTCTGAAGGTCCATTACATAGCTTTTCTATAATTCAAATCATACTTACAACCAAAACAGGAGCTGAAGAAATGTCTGAAATACAAGTAGTCCAGATTCATCTGTTCATTTTCAGGTGCTCTTCAGAAATTAATGAATGTTATGAACTTGTAGACTACTTATAAAAAAAAGACCCTGGGAAACACACAGAACTTTCACAGTCTTTGAACATAAGTGTCAGGAAGGCTCCCTCTGACAGGCACTGTAGTATTGGACTATGAGAGTACAGCCATGATATGGGTCTCAAGACCTTCAGAAACCCTTCAAGATACTTCAAATTTGACAATTATCCCTTCTTGTAGGCTTTGTGTGATGTTAGATCTGGTGGGTTTGATCACTAATGTCTCTGCTGTACCTTATTTCATCTTGTCTAGGTATGAAAACTCAGGATATTGGTGAACCTGTCTGTGTCACAAACAATTGGCTAGTCTGTGTTTCTCAGGAATGAGCAAGCATCTCCTGTGCAGCATCTACCCATGACCTTTCTCTCCAAAGTGTCTTTCCCTCTCTTAGTTAAATCTTTCTACAGAATGCAGAGATCAGATTTTCTTCAGAATCTGCTGTATCCTGCCTGTTTTATTTTCTCCTTGGCTAAGATTTTTATGGATTTCAAATGCTCCATAGTTTTGGCATCTAAGCAACAGATACTTATTTTTCTGTGCATCGGCTATCACCAATCTTCATCCAGTCACACTGTCCTCCTTCATATCTTTACCAGTGTTCTTTTATCTGTGTTTCTGTTAAACCCAAATTATTCCAGTTTGCTGTGATAGACTAGGAGGGGCATAATATTTTGACAAGGCTCTATGTACCTGTTCAGATTTCAGTGCCAGAGCAGTGTGACTTAGTCTTGCCTCCCATCTGCCTGACAGCCTTCAAGGCCATTCCTGCAGCCTCTCTCACTCTGCCAGTAGGGAAACTGTCATTACTTGCGCCACTGCAGTCTGTACAACAAGAAGAAACAATCTTGCCTTCCTATAAAACAATCCAGCAATACTGACCTTGGCTTTAGCAGTATCTATGGCAGTAACCATTTTGTCAAGAAGTCAGTGATCACTTCCAAAGGCATTAACCTGAACAGTTATTAAGGCCAGGGTTGTTTCAATAAGTCAGAAAACATAGCATATATTCTTCTTATGCTATGGGCAGAAAAGACAATGTGGCCATGCTTTTTGCGATGCAAACTGATGTTCCATTAAAATGAGAGGGCCTACATAATGGTACTCTGGTTCATCAGCTGGGGGATTTACAGTCTAAAGTTTGGATGTGCAATAATATAACAAAAGATATTTCAGAGACTCTTCAGGTTGCATGGAAAAACACTTCAAAACTCAGAATCCCTCCAGAAAGGAGGCATTTATTTTTCAGTTCCTTCATTCTCTTTCTGCTCTAAAATAAAAAGACTTCACCCAAAATCTACATAGGAAAGTCATAACGCTCCAACTTTCGCCACTAGAATTGCATACAGCATAAAGTAATTTTTAAGCTGGTGTTTACAACAGATGATTTCCATGAAGTTTTCCAGGGTCAAATTGTTTTCAGTGTTATCAGTAGACACTTTGATTTAGATTAGTAACCACTGTGATTTTTATAATGGTTTCACTGGCAGATCTGATTGCAAATATTCACACGAAACATGGGAAAAGGGTTTGGATATAACCATGTCTGAAATTAGATTCCTTTTTCTCATCTACTTCAGTGATCCTAGAAAGTATTTAGAAGAACCTCACTTCTCAAGAAGTTAACTTTTTGTGAAAGCTCTTTTGTTTCCTGTAATTTGTCATATCCTCAGAAATTATCCACAGTATCTGCTGACACAAATTACAGACACCCACAGAAAATTAAACTGACATTTTAACCTGGATTTAATAATTAGGCAGTGTCTTTGGAATATGTAAACACAAACATACAGTAAACCAAAGGCCTATGTGGATTTACTGTAAACTCTGCATTAAAATGAGTAGCAAAATAATTATTGAACTAAGAATTTGCTTATGAAGCCACAATACAATCACTATGTGTTTGAAATACCAATCAGCTATTGCAGTTTATTATGTAAAAATATTGTAAGCTTACCACATGAACTTAAAATTTTATTGTCTGAAGAGCCACATAAATATCCTCAAATTATAATTTCTCCCAGCATGACATTTTTTAGTTGTTATAAAAGGGAGGATTTACAGTCTGTTCAAGCCATCAAAGGATATCCTGAGATGGGAATAATCAGGAAACTTGTTCTCATATGCGTTTCTGTCTACAAATAAAGTTAACCAAAAAACCAGGTTTAGGTCCTGACTTTGCACTGTGATCTCTTAACAGAGATACTTGGATCACCATGAAGTTCTCCAGAAGCAAGAACTCACAGCAGTGGTTTGCACTGAGAGAAATGTAACAGTCTTGCTTTGTCAGTCACAGTATATATGTCTTATGTAAGAACTGCAGAATATAAAATCTGAAGGACAACTAATTTATAGGCTAGATTTGAGACCATTTTTTCTGTTCAGTAAAGTTGGTCTTGATCTCTTTTCCTCTCTTTCTCTCTTGTCTCTCCCACTCACCCTGCCAACATAAGGAAGAATAGTCTTGAAAATGTCACAAACTGAAAGAAACTTTACCTGAGGTCAGTGAAGGTATTTTTTACTTCACATTTCCCTCCTTTTTATTTTTTCAGCATTAAGGTCACACTTTAACAGTTTTTCAGCGAGAAAATATAGAAATCATGTACCTATATTGCCAAAATTTGAATTTTCAGCTGTGTTTGAAAGTCTTCATGCTGAGAAATTAGCCGAAACCAACTGTCCTGCATGCCACTAATTTTAAAATACTGTCATTATCTAAGAGAGTAACTCTGGCAAGATATTTTTGTAGGATATCATATGTACATATCTGAGGAAAAAACTTTTTCCTGATTTTCTCCTGATGAGAGACCACAATTCAACACAGGGCCAGAACCTGGGAAGCTGGGAGCTATGTGACTGGGAGTGCTAAAGCAGAAAGGTGAGAATGAGCTCTAGCAGTCAAGTCCTCACTGGAAAAAGTGGTGACCTATGTCAGGCAAGTGCTTGGGATTGCACCCCATGACAACACCTACAATTTGATCTTCTCAGATAAATTAGGTTCTGGTCTCCAAATCTTCAAATACTAGTTTGACTTTGTTGCAACTTTTATTTCTTTCAGTTGAGTTATACTGGTGTAAACATGGAACAAAACATTCCCTGATTGGTTGCCTGTCTCACTGTTTTTCTTCTGGACTGTGCAAGGTGTTAAGAGTTTCTGAGGAAGCTGGCTTATAATACTCTCTTATTTGTAAAACAACATTATTATTGAAAGAAAACAGGTGGCAGAAAGGGTAAAATGAATGAATGGGATAAAACAAAGTTTAAAAGAACTACCCTGACTGACCACCTTCTCCTTTTCAGCAGCATAACATAATACTATTTTTATTCTGTTTTGAGTATTGGTTTTATCAATTCTGGAGAAAGCTGAATTTTAGGTGAAAAAAACATTGCATTCATACATTTGTTTTTTATCAGACATTCCAGACTTCCATAAAGATATGAAGTTGTATAGTATTGAATTTTATACTGTGGCAGAGATGTGTAAAAATAACAGACCCTTAACAAGAACAGGAGCTAAAGAGATTTGTAAGAATCAATATGGAGTGTTTTCAACAGGATGTTTGTGGTGACACACACTAAAAAAAAAAGAAAAATTGCTTAATGACAATCTATTATTTAACACAAAATGTGAACAAAACCCCCAAAAAACAAACAAAAAAAATTGCTATCTACTCCTGAAAATCTTCTCTTTAAGCTAGGAAACCTCAATCAGATATTGACTTGAAATACTCTTTGAATTGAGATTTTCTGTTTGTTTTTGATTTCTAAATAGGTTGATTCTCTTTGGAGAGTTTGTATATATTAGAGCTAAGACATCTGTACTTCAATAAAAAATAACTGTTCCTCAGAAGTCAAGACTTCTTTTGAGATAAAATAGGCAGCAAGAAAGCAAGAAAGCAGCATTCAGTTCTAGCTGGCTGCTACCTTCACCCTTTTTATTCATGGCATACATGACTTACTGTCCCCATCCAGGCAGTATTTTAACTTGTTGCCTTAGCTACAATGTGAGCTCTTCAAAGTGCCCAACTAGTCCCTTCACTTTTACATCTCAGATGGTATGACTTTGTTCAAAGTAGGTGTTAGCTGTGTTTCTGAAGGTTAGAAGTGGACCTGCCTTGCCAACTAACTGTCTGAAGTTCATGTTGGTATGTGCATGCCAAAGAATTTTTCTCCATGTGTCCAAGAGAAGAGCACAGCAACTCCTTGATGCAGGAAGATGAGATTATTTCAGACTCCCCATAATAACATAATAATCCCCTTGCATATACTGAACTGACAGAGAAGCAGCAAAAAACCAGCTCAAGCAGAGTGACAGATAGGACAGCTCCTCTCCACACCGCTTGGGTGTACCAGTCAGGGAAGGTGCACAGAGCAAGTCTGATAGTACTCCTCTACATTTACCTTGCTGAAGAGGAGAAATGGGGATGGGACTCAGCTGACAACTCTACCACTGCCAGCAGAGGAAGAGAGCCTGAGAGGGTAGAACTGTTGTAAAGGAGGAGTAGATGAGGTGGTTGTGATGATAGGCAGTTTTGGGAGTGCAGCGTTATCAAAATCACTGTTTTCTTTACTTGAGATGACTGGTTAAAAAAAAAAAACCCCAAAACCACAAAAAAACACGCAAAAAGACCAAAACCCCCAAACCAACCAACCACCCAAACCACCACAAAAACAACAACAGCAAAAAAATTGATGGTTTTATATCCATCAAGCATAAGGATACAAAGATATTTTAAAAACTTAAATAAAGATCTTTAATCCTGCTGAGAGCCTCTGAGACACTTCCTGAGGTACTGGAGTTAGGAATACTCAGCTAATTCATCTGGCATCAGGAATAATGGGCACTGTTACAGTTCTCTCTGTATATAGATGGATTAGATGTACCCAGAGGTAATTAGGCTGAGCCAAAACTAAAACACTTACTAAACTAAATTTTCATGTGATTGAGTATTCTAAGACAGTCAAAACAGATGTAAAAAAGGAGACAAATATACCAACAGAAATAATCAAGAAATTCTGCTGCTATATTTTGTATACCTAAATAATCATATAAACAATAATTTGTATGCAGGTCTTTGTATGATGATCATACTTTGAAAAGATATTGATATATGTGCTACAAGACCTGTGTACATAGCAAGCAAGAGTAAATACCAAAAAACAAATAGAAAATCAAAATACTGTATGAAAACATGCATTCTGTAATCTTTCCATTTACCTTCCTGTTTAAGAACAGGTCCTACTTTTAATGTTTTCTTTGTATATTAAGACTAGACACTTTGTTCACTAAAAGCTAGGATTCTTGTTCGGCTGCAAGCCTAAGGGAGCTGAGACTTAATGGGAGAGAATTCAGCCTTCACAGGCCACATGATAACATCATGCAGTTGAGATAATTCAAGATGGCTCAGACTCTATGATACCAATGGGAACAAGAGTAACATTTTACCAGCATGCCTGTGTTGCTTTTCAGCTTCAGAGCAAAATGAAGGAGTCAGGCTTTTTCTTTCAATATTGACTTTCAAGAGATTTTTATCTTTTCCAACACATATTTTATCCTATTTCATTAACAGCACAGCTCAGGTTGTGGTTCAGCCAATATCCTGTCATACTCAGTGAGCAATTCCAAAATAACATTAGGTATCCTTGGCCTGAGCTGTCATTTTTAATGTTTCTTGATCAACCTAATGGCAAGAATAACTCTTGAAATCTGCCCTGTGATAAAGCTGGGACAGCCAACAAAATATTATGTTTAGGCCATACAAATATCCATTTAAAAATTGGGATTGTTCCATTTTCTCAAGAGCTATGGAGTATGAATCACCATGACATTCAAGTACATTTTATGATGCCTAGCAGGATTTTGCATGAATTCCCATGAGATTTGGCAAAGTGCTAGCATATTTAGAATTCCTTGATATGTTGAATTAGGAGATTTGAGTTACAGTACAGTTTTTCTTGATGATGTTGTATTATAATACTTTTTTCTTCAAATCATACCTTAAATCAGAGGAGACGTTTACTATTACTTCTACTGTGAGTCACATTAAAAACCAACAACTTAAATAATTTTATTTCATTCTGGGCAAAGGTCTGATTTAGAATAACGTATTTGCCAAAAAGTTTGTATTTGTGTTGAAATAATTATGAACAGTTTCTCACCTCTGAATGTTTGAGAAAAGAGATAGCTGGAGAGGCAATGTTGCTCCTCATTTTGAATGTCAAATGATGTCTAATTTTCTGTTATAAACCACATGTAAAGAAAGCTAGAATTAGACTTTACTATTTGCAGACTTCTACTGGTTATTAAACTCTTATTCATGGAGGTTGCTAAAAGTTTCTTGCTATCAGTAGCATCCTAGGCCTTTTTAAAAAGAGAGGAGAGGAGAGGAGAGGAGAGGACAGGACAGGACAGGACAGGACAGGA
>VXBX01003407.1:76231-98496 GCA_013400415.1 Scytalopus superciliaris | reverse complement strand
AAACTAAACATTGTTTATCATCTTCCTAGATTCCTAATACTGTCACAGAACTTTTATATTTAGTCTTGTGTTTGATGCTTGCTTTTAGATATATGGTAGAATAGGACTTGTAGAAACTACTCTTCACCACCTTCCATTTTTTTAAGTTCTGTTCTACATTTTTTGAATGATTCAGAATACTTTTATCTTCATCCCTATGGAAAGTATCGTCCCTAACTTCTTTCTTGTCTTTCCTTTTTTGTTTACCCACAGTCTCCAATTCAAGTAACTCTCCCATTAATACTTCAGTGTCCCAACCCACTTTCATTTTGGCTTAGATGGAGATAGGAAGAAATGTCACTCCTTCTCTTATGTATCCAGCTATAAATGCAATTCATAATCTGCCCCTCTTTCATACACTGTTTCCTCAATTATTCACCAATGTCACTCTGATCACAGGTGTTTTATTATGAGTATTTCAGACTATACTCTCATTAAGTTCAATAGTCTATTGCAATTTGAGAGCATCTATTTTTAGCCCTGTTTCATTAGTACTCACATAGGCCACTAAAAAGGTTGCTGCAGAGTGTTATTCTTGATGTTTTGTGTAGCCTGCCATCTCTGCCTCGGCAGGCATACAACTAGACTCTCCACATAGTGTGTCAGTACACTGCAATGCACCCCAGGTGCAACAGTCGCAAGTGTACATCTGTTTGGCTAGGGAAATCTCCCGTCTCCCTACCCCATTAATCACTGTAGACCACATTCTCCTGTTGGAAACCCTGGCAATGGAGCAGTATTTTAAGGGCAAAAAAATGCAAGGTTGCTGCTTGGTGTGGAAGTCTCACTTGAATGGGATAATCATAAAACCCCTGAGTTTTATCTATAAAAGCTTCTTCCCAATGGTTGTCATTCTCTAAGACCAAAGAGGGCAAAAATTACAAGCTTCTTTAAATTTCTGCTGGGAAGTAGATAAATGCAACACCAAAATTAGAAGACAGAGTTGACAAGTATAATACCTTTCAGAAGCTTTTATAAAAAAATTAAGATGACATTTTGACACAATAGTTAGGAGTACTTGCAGATTTCCCACAGTCCCCTCACTGTCCTGCCTTGCTGTACAGAATTTAACCTCATTCCATGACTTATTTTCAATGGCTTATGTATTATCTATATTTTTAAGGATTTCATTACCAAAACAAATGCTGGAAAATGTGTTTCCATCCCCCAAAAATTTATGTCTATAGTCTTTGGACTTAAACACACCAAAACAAAAGTTTTCTGGCATTTGATTGTGGCTTTTTGGTAAGAGATCTTTTCTCTCTCTCATTTCTTTAATGAAAGAAACTGCTAAGTTTTGCTATCTAATCATCTGTTTCTCTAAAATGCCATGCAAATATGAGGTATCAGGAAACTTAAGTCTGTAACTCTTTAAAATTGTCTTAGTAGTAATCTATCAAACTCTCTGGGGAAAAAACACCTTGGTTTATAATTTATCTAAAGAACTTTGTGACTTAGCTTTAAGAGAGACATAATTTGCATTTGAAAAGGAAAAAAAAAAGTATTCTTCCCTTCATTATGTGTAGCAATTTTATTGACAGCCATTTTATATATGATAAGTTTAGTAATTAAATAAAATACTGAAGAGGCTCCATACTCAGATGCAGCCAAGAGAACAGTAATAAAAGCCTGTGAAAATACAACTTCTTGAATTCTAATAAGATGAAAAATTCAAGTACTGTGTTAAAATGAAATCTACCTATAGTGATTTTTTTCCTAAAGTATCTAATCACTGTGTCTATGCACACTTGCACAAAGGAGAAACAGTCAGAAAATAAATTACACTCAAATATCATTGGAACAATCTCATTCTAATGGCATATTTACTGTTCAATATTCTAGCCAGAAGGAACATGACTGAAGTCTTGGCTACTCATTTTCAAGGACTAATTTTGTTTCTTTGTTATAAGATATGGTCAAAAAACTGCACATCTTGTACAGTGTGTCAAAGAGGGTTAGTCATAGACTGCAGCAAGTGTGTCACAGCACAGACCAACTTTCTGTGAGACTGTGGTGAACAATTAATCACAGTCAGTATAAAGGGGAGCTGCTCACTTCACTGCCTAGGAAGAAGGAAAGTAAGAAAGACCATTCCTTTCAGAAAATTGTGGTTCAGATCCATCAGATCCATATTTTAGTTCTGTGCAATCTTAAGAAACAAGTTCACTGTCTGAGAAATTATACATGTATTTTTAAACTGTATTCGTGTATTTTTAGGAAACCACTATATACTGTATCTCTGTATGTATGTGTATATATACAAAAAATACATATATATAATATACATACAAAATTACATTGTCTAGAAATTATCAGGTAAAATCCTCTTGGAAGGAAGAAAGGTTGAAGACTTAGAGATCATTAACACATTATTAAAGTTGCTCATTATACTAAAAACCTAATAGCTTCACACAAATAAAAGAACTACATACAGTTTGGGAGCAGACATACCTTTAGGGTTTCTAGCTGTTCCCTGTATACTGCAGTACTGTACCAGGAAGGCTGATCCTAACCAAGAAGATCTGTGCAGATCAGGTGTACGTGGGAGACTCCAGTGACAAATGCCTGCTGCATATACAGAATTTTATGTTCCGTATGTATGTGTCACTAACATTTAGTATGTTGTGATGCTGTTACTTCAGACCTAACCTTCAGTACTTTGTATGAAACTAAGCGATCACTTTGCTCTTAGTTTTATGAAGGTTTCAAGCAGCATTTTTTCTAAGTGCTTCTTGCTTGAAATTGTACAAACACAGGAGTTTTATGGGAGCGAATAGAGTTGTTACATTATAGGTAGCCAGCTATCTGACATGCTACACTTAAATATATGACGGCACTTTCTGGGACAGAAAGTCTTAAGATTCTAATCCTCCACATGCATTCTCTATCAAGGATACCATCGTTCTTTACCTAGAAATTTCAATATGCTGAGAAAAATTCTTCAGTTGTATAATGAAGCTCTGTGTCCTCATCCTACAGTAACAGGTGACTCAAAACAAAAGGAGAAAATGTTATAGATTTGTTAATGAGAAATTTTCTATTAGAATTACTTAAATTAGGAACACATTTTACTGATTTTTTTATTTTAGTAAATCAATGTGTGATGTTGAGAAGTTAAACAGTTTCTGCTAGTCAGGACTGACTGTGATGTGTGGTGCACAAACTTTAACATGGTCACATTTGTAGGTTTGAGGCAAATAGGAGTATAAATCACTTCCATCACTTCCCAATTAACGGGTACAGGCTCTGAGAACATTTGACCTTGTATAGAAAATAGCACGGACAGTGAGTCACATTCACCAAAACAAACAGTTCTGTGCTTTCATTTTGCAATGTTTGAATTGCTGTATTTGAGGAACAATACCTGCAACCATCCTACTGAGATCCTACAAGTCATTCACTACACCTGGGTAGCTCCACCTCCTGCTCTTCACATTAGATGAAAGAAGAAAACTGGAGTTAGAAGACATAGCTACCTTCAATACAGAAATACTTAATTTTGGTATCCAGAAAAGAGTAATGAGAGCTTTCATGTGGACCTTGATCACATTTAAACCAACTTCATCTCCTTGTACAGAAAAAACAATACTACTTGATTCAGTCCCTCATGAACCATAATGTTCAGAGTTCCTGCTTGTCACATAGGCACATACAGTCAGAACTTGACTGAAATATGTGCTCGTATTTTTCCCTAGAAAATAAAGTAAAACATCAGTATCCAAGATATTATAATCACAATAACACGCATTTAACAGTCTGAAAGATAAAAATGTTTTCACTCCAAAATCCTCATCTATCATCCCTTTCTACCATCCATTCTTTTTATAGACAGGTATAACTACATAATATGAAATTTTGATATAAAATAAAATTCTACCTATGTGACTTGTTAGGCCAAATTTAGGCTTTTAGCCTCTAACTACTTCTATAAATTTTCACAAGCTATTGCCCTTGGCAGTTCAGAACAGCTGTGCCCTTTTGGGTATGTGGAAAGATATCTGGGGGTACAATTAGAGGAAACTGGGAAGTTACATTCACATCCTGAAAGAAGTTATAACAATACAGAAATTATAGGGTGAAATGCAGTTGCTTCTCTCTGCACAGACTGTGGTGAGCAGACTCAAAACCTATTTCACAATGACTCCCCATACATGAAATCTGAAACCTTAAGCACCTGTGAAGGGGGATGAAATGGAAGGTGGAGCAGAGTGAAGAGACATTGCGACCAGGCTCTGTTGAAATCCTTGCAGGGAGAGGAACTTCATGGTACCATGTAGCTGATAAACTGCATAGCACCTGTCAAGCAAGGGAGACAGGAGAAGATGTCTTACTACTGAACCAGCAACTGTGGCAAAATTGTTCTTCTTGGATGAAATCGGTTCATTGTAGTCCAGTTGTAATACTAACACACATCTATGTCCCCAAATTAGCCACCACTAAGGGATGATTGCCCTCACAGACCATGCACTCTATATTTTATTAATACTGTATTAAATACTGTATCTGTAGGAGCAAAGTGAAAGAGTTTTACACCAGTAAACAAAGGTATGTATGAATACAGCCACTCAAGCTCCACCTAAAAAACAAAACAAAAAAAAACCCAAAAAAATCCATAGTATAACAGTGAGTTAAGAATGAGGAGAAACTGATGGAAGACTCTATCATAACTTCTAGGATCAGTTGACAGGCTGAACCTGTCTTCTCCCCCACAGGGACACCTATTGGGTAAGAATCTTACTCTGCATGCTGAATACTTTTATTGGGATTAGTGCTTGTCTGAGTATTGCTTTGAATAAGTTTTTGCAGTCAGGTACTATAACCAGCAATTCTTGAACCTTAATCTGTCACAATTTTATATTAATAAAGAGTGCTATTCCATAAACTCTTAGTATGAGTCCTTCACAGCACTGGCAGTTGTTGGCAGTGGGTTACACACTTTAATCAAGTGGGAAGACCTGCTGAGGGGTCCCCCTTATGCTGTTGGTGTGTGACCCTGAAAAAATCAGTCAAACTACCTTCCAACCCAGTGGGACTGTTCAGTGAAAGGTCCCCATAATGGGACACTGACGAACTGGTCAGGCACAAGGGTTCTTTCTTTCCAGGAGCACTGGTAGACTAATCAAACATCAAGGGGTTGATGAGGTCTCCTGTTTTTACATGACAGAGTCTTCAGTGCTCATCGCCTGACAGTTTTTGTAATGCACCTAAACCTCACCTACATAAGTTCTTGACCACAGAAGATCCAGCAATAGGTCTGTAGTTCCCTGATCTTAACTTTAGGTCCTTTAATGCTATAGTTTTCCATTCTGCTACCTCATGTGAAGAGAAGCCCAGCAAGAGAAGTTCCTACTGCAGGATTAATTCTTTGCAAGGCTGTGCAGTGAATACTAAGGGAGAATCTTGCTACTGTGTCCATGGAATGGCTTTGAAGTGGTCTCTGAAGTGTGATTTTGATGAAGAAAGTGTCTTAAATACCTCCATGGAAAGGTCCTTAATGATTCAGCTTGCACTGATAGTGGTCTGGAATGACACAGCCACATCACTGGTTTTGGTGGGGACTCAGGGAAAGCATCAGGAACAGGACATTCAGACTGTCAGTAGAAAAGGCGAGCCCAGACTGATAGAACTCTATTCTGATTAACTTTTGTCAATGCAATAACAAGTTCGCTCCCACAGAGGTGACAATCAATCAGAAACAGTGGCTATCAGAGGGACAATTTAGTAACAATAACCACTAACAAATTGGTTCTTGCTTGCTTTATTCTGATTTCTTTCAGCCCATAATGGGTATGTAACCATCCCCCCTATCTAATAACAAGTGTAAAACCCATAGCAGTATTTTAGAGCAATATTCCATTGTTAGTTTAGAATGGTCCAGATCACAGAAAGTTAAAAATATGAATGCCAGTCTTTGAATCCAAATGCGAGGGGTATCACCAAGCTTAAGGAGCATTGCAAATGCAAGCCAGGACATACATCAGAAACTAGTCAGCTACTGGGACAGTTGCAAGGATAGGAGTGGGAAACAAAAGATGCAGTCTGAAATTTGTATTGTGTGATTTAGGACAAAGAGAGAGAAAAGAGCTCATTAAATAAGTCAAGTATAAATTCTTAGATTCAACTGAGATTAAATGGTGTCAGATTAAGACATTTTTCCATGCTAGGGACATGTCTGACTCTCACACTCAAATACTAGGGAAAGTTGTAGGTTTTGCCATGCAGTAATCAAGAGGCAGAGCTTACCTTGTCTACTAGGAAAGCCCAAGTAATTTGTTTACTTCAATAGGCCACAGCAAAAGAGGATTTTGTGGATTACCAGGGAATACTTCAAACAACCCTTCCCCCTAGGACAAGATGCAAGAGGCATGATTACCTACTTTCCATATTAATTTCAGATTAATTTTTTAATCATTTATGAGCCTCCAGAATTAATGCACCATAGCAAAATTTTACTGAGTACAGAAGTTGCCTTAAAAATATCACTGGTTAAAGAATAATTATAAAGAGTGTGGAAAATATCATTGTACTTATGAAGAAACATGGTCTATTTACAAATAGGCTGCATGTCTTCTGTAAAAGGCAATCCTCTCTCAATAAGGTCCTAGAGAACTAACAAGGTATCAATAAGTACAAGGTTGAGGACCTCTCATGGACATAATGTGTTTCTGCACCAAAAATCACTGAGAAAATATGTTGTCATGGAGCTGGGGGAAACTGAACTGAAAGCTAGATAAAGGATAAGAAGAAAAGAATAAAAGTCAAAGTATCACAATCACGTTTTAGGCTAAAGATCAGTCACAGCACCACAGAATCATGCAATATGCCAAGATGGAAGGGACTCACAAGGGTAATCAAGTCCAATGCCTGGTCCAGCACAGAACCATCCCCAAGAGTCATACCATGTGCCTGAGGGTATCATCTAGATGCTTTTTGAACTCTGTCAGGTCTGGTGCTGTGACCACTTCCCTGGGCAGCCTGTTCCAGTGCCCAACAATACTCTGGGGGAAGAACTTTTTTCTAATATCCAAGGTAAACCTTTCCGGACACAACTTCAGGCCGTTCCCTTGGGTCCTCTCACTGTTCACCACAGAGAAAAGATCAGTGCCTGCCCCTCCTCTTCCCCTCACAAGGAAGTTGTAACTGCAGTGAGGTCTCCCCTCAGTCTCCTCTTCTCCAGGCTGNCTGGTGATTGTCCAGTCCGTAATTTGTCCAGGTCTCTCTGCAGGGCCTCCCTGCCTTCCAGGGAGTCAAAAGCTCCTCCCAGTTTTGTGTCATCTGCTAACTTGCTGAGTGTCCCTTCCAGTCCTGTGTCCAAGTCAGTTATGAAGATGTTGAAGAGCACAGGGCCCAGGATGGAACCCCACCAGTGACAGGTCACCAGTCTGCTGTCACCCCATTCACTACCACCCTCTGTGCTTGACCTGTGAGTCAATTGCTCACCCACCACATGGTGTGTTTATCTAGTTGTGCTGGACAGTTTGATCACAAGGATCCTGTGAGAGTATGGAAAGCTTTACTGAAATCCAAAAATATTACATCAACTGATTTACCTTGATCAACTTGGTAGGTTACCTTGTCATAAAAGGAACTCAGGTTTGATAAGCAGGACTTTCTTCTCATGAAGTCATGCTGGCTGTGTCATCAGTGTTGTCCACAGAAATCAGTGCTGAAATGGGAGCTATTCCTGGAGGCCAGAGGGAGTAGTAATACATTTTTGCAAGGACTTGATGAACATTTATTGAAGGATGTTCTTAGTCATCAAGATGTAGCATGCCTACCCTTAGTGCTCCTCAAGCTCCTTAAAATAGTACCTAGCCCCATGCTGCTCCCCTGCCGTCCTGTTAGAGCAGCTGCCTCCAAATCAAAAATGATGAGGAAATTGAGACAGTTCCTCCTCCTGTTGTGTCTGTGAATCCCAGTATAGGACACGGCTTTCCTGTATGACAGCAGATATTAGTAGTGCTTATAGATCTCAGTCTGGGTTTTTCCTATCAAAATTGTTAGTGAGATGCCCATATTCATTTCATTAATTTGCAAGAAACAGTTTCCTAACATATACTTTGTATTTTCAATTTACTGCTCATCTTACTTTTTTATTCGAATACTGGAAAGAAAACCACCACCAAGGGCCTTGATATTTTTCAATTAAAGACAAAAAAGCATTAGGGACTTCTTTTTGAGCTTTCATTACTGCCTGGAATTTTTATTAAAAAGTGAGATCAGTGTATAAATCAAAGAAACATTTCTACATTTCTAGTAGAAATGCACTTACTGTCAGACCTGGCATCAGGAAGACATAGCAGGATGATTCCTATGATTAGACCTTTGGAGTAGAAGGATACAGGCTCTTTATGAAGGACAGGCAGTGAAGAAAAGCATGTCATAGAATCACAGAACCTGACAAACTGTGCCTGACAAAGTTGATGACTTTCTATAATGGGTTTACAATTTTGGTGGATAAGGGAGAGCAACTGATGTCATCTACCTGGAATTATGTAAAGCATTTGACACTGTCGTATATGATATACTTGACTTTAGACTAGAAAGTTACTAATATATGGATGGACCACTCAGTGGATAAGGAATTGGTTGACTGATTGCAAAGACTTGTGGTCAGCAGTTCAATGACCAGTGATAAGTGGCATTCCTCAGGGGTCAGTATTGGGACCAGCACACTTTAACATCTTTGGCCACATGGACAGTGGGATTGAGTGCACCTGCAGCAAATCTGCCACCAACACCAGATTGCGTGCTTCAGTTGACACACTGGAAGAATGGGATGCCATCCACAGAGATCTGGACAGGTTTGAGATATGGGCCTCTGCAAACCTCATGAAGTTGAACAAAGCTAAGTGCAAGGTCCTGCGCCTGGGTTGGGGCAATTCCAAACCCAGATACAGGCTAGGCAGAGAATGGATTGATAGCAACCCTGAGGAGAAGGACTTGGGTGTGTTGGTAGATTAAAAGTTGGATGAGATTCCGCAATGTGCACTCACAGTCCAGAAAGCCACTGATGTGTCCTGGACTGCATCAAAAGCAGTATGACCAGCAGGTCTAGGAGGTGATTCTGATCCTCCACTATGCTCTGGTAAAACCACACCTGGAGTGCTGCATCCAGCTCTGGAGTCCTCAGCACAGGAAAGATATGGACATGCTCAAGATGATCAGAGGTATGGAACATCTCTCCTATGAAGACAGGTTGAGAGATCCAGGACTGTTTAACCTGAAGAAAAGAAGGCTCTGGGGTGACTATATAGTGTCTTACAGTACCTAAAGGAGGCCTGCAGGAAAGCTTGCAGAGAAACTTTTCACAAGGGCATGTAGTGATAGGACAAAGGGTAATGGCTTCAAACTGAAAGAGGTCAGGTTTAGGTCAGATATTAGGAAGAATTTCTTTACTGTGGGGGTGGTGATGCACTGAAAAGATGGTTGCCCAGATGTTGTGGATAGCTCATCACTGGAATTGTTGAAGTCCAGGTTGAATGGGGCTTTGAGCAACATGATCCAGTGGAAGGCGTCCATGCCCATGGCAGGAGGTCTGGAGCAAATATTTAAAGATCCCTTCCAACCCAAGCCATTCTATGATGCTGTAGACAGATTTCAATACCATTTGAAGTTCTAAATCATCACAGTTATACTCTCTTAAGCCTGAAGTTATTAAATAACAATTCCAGTAGTAATTTTACAGCCATTTGAAAATCAAGTTAGACCCTGCCAACCTAGCCATTGGTCTCATCAATATTAATCAGCGCTGGGAGCAGATAGGTATAGCCTCTTCTCAGCCTGTAGCAGCTCTGGATTGGCATTTTGCAGGGCTCAGCTAAACATGTGCTCCATCACAGCAATATCAACAGCACATCTCCCATTTGTGTCATCAGAGATCTCTGGGCTACAATTAAGGGGATTTTTTTGTAATCCTTACAAAAATTATTTTTATGCCCAGCATGAGTTCAGTCTGCCTGTGCTGTGGGCTGGTTGCAAACAGGAGCTGGATAACCACACTAGATATGAAGAGCCTGGCTTTTGCACATGAAGGCTGACAGTTACTTGACATTTGCTGCTGAGAAAGTCCCAGGCTGCTCTGAGGTTGCCACAGGGGGATTTGAGCAAAACTAACACTCACTAGTACAAAACCAACCAGCACAACTAAGAGCATGTACTCATTTCTGCACATAGTCTGAAATACTCTGTGCAGCCATCACCAAGACAGTGGAAATTAAAAAGAACAAACCTTCCTTCCCACCTACCCTACTTACACCTCCCACTGATCTTCCAGACATGAGCTTGTGGCCACAGCAGAGCACTTTTTGGCAGCTCTGGAGGCAGTGAGAAATGACAGCAGCTGTGAGCACAGAGATTACAACTCACAGCCTTCCTTCTTTTCATCTCAGTTCTTGTCACCTGAACTGCAGAGGACACTAGAGTAGAATGCTCAGTTTGGTGCACTGCTCTTCAGTAGGCACAGACCATAGGCACTGGGAGCAGCTCTGCAGTACCTGTTATAGGTATTCTTGGGGGCTCATGCTGAATAAGTTGCTTTTTGAGTGAGTATTAGTACACATACAGATACTTAGGCAATGTCTCTCAAGCAGACTGCCTCAAAAGTTACACAGTGATGCCATCACATTTCACTCATATGGATAGAGAGTATGCTGCAAGTCATGTGCACCAGACAGACACATTGATTTGTTATCCATTTGTGACTGCCACTTCAGCAAGTAGGTATCAGACTTCTGTTCACATGTGTACTTGGTTTCTGGTTTTTAAAGCCTTCATCTTCTCATTCCTCATTCCATTTTGCTACTTGCAGTTATTCTATTTTAAAAGACTGAGACTTTTCACCCTTTGTCACAATTTCCTCCTTTTTCTTGATCTTCACTTGCCTCATCTTCTTATGAGAGACACTTTCTCTTAGCATGAAAAAAACACTTTAATAACAATGATGTTGACTCCTTGAAAGCTTTCATCTTCAGTCAACCAGCAGGTAGACCTTTATCAGACAGACAGACATACAAAAGACCCTACTCTGAAAAATATAAATAATTTCAGTCATAGATGTGTCAACATGAAAAAGATACATTAATGGACAACACAGTAGTGCTTTCAAACTTGGGGACCACACACCATTCTGAACTACATCTGCTTTTGAGGATCTTGCACCACCTGGACCCTGCAGTGAAAGGGAAGAAAAAAGTACCTACTGCAGTAGCGATCTGTGTACCACAACCAGTCTCCACCAAAACTCTGAGGAAGGCTGATAAACTCATATCTAAACTCATGCCTCCCAAACAACAGATGTTTGTCAACACATGGACACAGTCTGAATAATGTACCCCACTATATAATTTCTGCAAAGCTAAGGAGCAGAACTAGAAAAGTAAAAAAACTTTTTTTTTTTCCCTGAAGTTGAAACACAAGCTCTACACTTACCTGATTCGGAATGGCCTCTTTGAGGTACATCTCAAAATCTGCTTCTGTGTGGGGAACGATTGCAGCTATGAGAAGTGGAAAGCACATCCCTAAAGCTGAAATCATCACTACAGAAACTCATCCAGGACGAAAGAAACCGAGAAACTGTTTACCTCTTGTGTTTTACTGTAACAAGTCTTCCCCTAAGCCCTGTGAATCCCGACCTAGGCGTAACCACGTGGTTTGCTGGGTCACTGCCAAGCTGCCCTGCTCCCCTGAGACCAGCTCCGCCTTTCCCCTAATCCTATTGACTGCCTCACCCATCCTTCCCCATCCCTTCCCCATCCCTGGGTTCCTGCCGGGTGTGGATCCTCCCACTCCCCCATTGGCTAGCCCGTTCCCCTAACCACTCCCCTCCATCCAAAGCCTTATCCAATTATAGCCCCGCTCCCTGGGCCCGGGCTGTTTGAATTAAGATCTTTTTGCTCCTGCTCGTCTAGCCTGCTGCCTCTGTCTCCTGCGGCTGGAAGGGGCCCCGAGCCAGCACCGGCACAGGGTCAGGGGGTGAAGAGCATCCCCTCAAGTCTGACACTTCTGGATCTAAATATCTGTTTATTAATTGGTTCCCCTCCAGTCCCACCCACTGCCTGGCACTGGTGCCCAAAAATGTCCCACAGCAGCCTTCAGGGTACTGTGTATCAGTACAGCCCTGGCAGCTGCTTCCCAGACCTGATGCAGGCAGGTGACCTGGTGTTGGGAATAGGGGTCCTTCGGAGGGTAAGATGCAGGAGAGAGAATAACTTCCATCCTCCTGCAGGCTGCAGCAGGGCTTTCAAACTTCACATCTGCTGATGCAGTACTGCAGTATGCTATTGTCTTCTTGCACCAGGCAAAAAACAGCTGTAAGGCTCCTGCAAGGATGCAGAGAAAGTTTTTCCAGGCCTTCTGTGGTAAGGGGAATGAGATGTGACTCCCTGAGGTGTACATTACTGCTCTTTGGGTTTTCCAGGGCCTGGACAGCTGCCTTAGCCTCATCTGGCCTGAGGGCAGAACGGGTAGGCTCCAGCACTTGTGGTTTAGGGAAAGGGTGTTTCAGACTCTTCTCTCCCTGCATCTCCTCTCCCACAGGAATGGGAAGGGGTATTCAGTCCCCTGTTTTAAGGACTTTTTCACTACTTGTCCCATCAGACCATCTCTGTACATCCCTGAAGGCTGTGTCTTGTAACAGCAAGGGCAGGGTGAGGTACAGGAAAAGAGCAGGGAGGTAAACCCACCCCCTAGGGCTGAAAGAGCAGAGAAAGAAGGAGGGAAGAATCAGTCTTCTGGGGTGGCTCAGAAGATCCTCAGAGTGCAAGAAATATCACTGGACCTCACAAAAGGACTGAGGAGGCATTTTAGGAATTTATAGCTTCTTGTGTCTGAGAGTACAGGGAGGCATGGCTCCTCCAAGAAGAGAATAGGGAGGACAGAGGTTTGTTTCTCGGGCAAAAGAGACACAAGTGCCACACAAGAGCCACAGAGGTGAGTCTTAATTAGTTTTTGCACTATATCTGAGAAGCGTGTTCAGTGAGAAAGTTGTATTTGCATCTCATTTAGGGGAAAATGCTTTATTTTTTGCATGATTTACATTGACTCCTGCAAGCTTGTTTTGCTCCTTCAAGTTTATAAGTTCTAGGCTAATATATCCTAAAATAAGTTGTTTCCTGTACAATGCATGTACTGTTCTTTGAAGTCTGTGCTGAAGAATTGCCCCAGCAGGCTTTCTGTTCTGGAGCTTGCTGTTAGAACACTGCATTTTCCCTTGACTCTCTGTTTCAGCAACTTTATGCCATATGCAGCAATTGAAAGTATTAATAAGGAGTAGGCAGAGTGCTTCATCTCTCTTGGCAGCTTTTTCAACACCAAGGCAATATCAGCAGATGCACAACTAGCCACTGTAAAACAATTTTTTTCTTATCTTTTTTTTTTTTTTTTAAGTGCTTCTCCTGATGTGTAAAATGAGAAACAGTGTTCAGGAAGGAGCCAGGATGCTTGCTTTATGGCTAAAAGCTCCATTCCTGGGGGAGTCAGAGCCTGTGCCTCGTAGGTGTGGATGCCCTGATCCGGAGCTGGCAGCAAAAAGAAAGCAGCAGGCAGGGGTCAGGGATCACATGACAGGGCACAGCACAGGAGGGTTTGTGTTCAACTCTCCCTGCACCTAGACACACAAGACATGCAGTCAGGCTCTTGTTCCCAAATACAGCTCTCATGGGACTAGCCTTTGGTTCCCCACCTTCACATGTCCTTCTGGGTTACAAGGAGAGGGCTACTGGATGGGTCAGGAGAAAGTTTCTCCTTGTCCAAGCAAAGCAATATACATAACTACTGATTAGGGTACCCATGAAGGCAGTAATAGAAACAGTAACTAAACCCATCAGTGCTCTGCTATCTAGCTTCAATAATTTCAGTCTTTACCCAGGAAAGATTCTGTACTGACTTGTGCCACATACATACCACTGGTCTCTGTCTCTTTAGAGAAACATAGTAAAAATACATTTAAAATATTGAAACAAAATCTAGAATCTGGTCTCCTTGACATCCCTCCCTTTTTNGGAAATTATTGTAAAATACAGATGTGTGTTACAAACAAGGATTTATTTAAACATCTCTCTGCATATGTCAGAATACCCACACTGAAATAGTTTACTATTCAGAAAGTAAGCTGTATTAAATTCACAATGAATTATTGTGATTATGAAAAACCTTTCAGGAAAACTTTACCTAGACAAAGATTTTTATGCCTAGACATTACCAGTAGTAATATTCATTCTTCATTTTAAGACATTAAACAGTCCCTTTCTTGTTACAAGAGTGTATGTAGTCTGAAACAACATTTTTATCTGAAGCTAATAAAAAGATCTCACTGCTCCATTATCTAAAGCCACATTACACCTTCTGTATATTACTATGCAATTTCAGAAAGGATTAACTTTGCACAACCTGTTTCAGTAATATCCATATATTCACTTTCATTTCTCTGTAGTACAAAACATTGTGGATAACAAACATTGGGATATTTGGGCTATAAATAGAAGAGCCAACTCAATCAGAACCACAGCTGTGCCTCTGGAAGCAGAACAATAAATGTAGACTTTGTCTCCCTTCAGTTTTCTTTCCCTTGAATCCACTTTCAGGAAATCTGTTGATCTAATAATTTAATTCACCTGAGTCATGCTTTTTTTCAAAATTTTGCCCATTTAGATGTTATATGTTTGTGCTCCTATATTTGGGTCCTATTCTGATGAAATAGTTCCAGTCATTCCTTGGGGCAAGTGCTCCTGAAATGCATATGTCTATGACTGATAATGTGCATATGGACTGTGTACCAAAATCAGGGCTTATCACCCACTATTTTTCCCACATTCACATCCTCAAAACACAGCTATTCTATAACCTTACTAAGATACTGTCTTGCTATTTCATACATCATTTAATGTTCAGTTGCACTAACTGTGACCTTTACTGGGGTAGGACATCAACATTTAGCATAAATATTCTACTGTGAATACTTTTCAATATTATTCCTGTAAAAAATTCTTCTTCTTCCAAATTAAAGCATCAGTGAAGGAGCTGATAGCTGATATCTCCTTCAAGCATCCTTATTTTGTTAAATATGGTTCTGCTTTCTCAGTATATATATCCAAGTACTAAACATTCTGCTTGGGAATTGGTTAACAATTCAAGTTCACAACTTGTATTCAAAATAACGTTATGATAGATGTTCTAAAACAGTTTTAGATTCTTGTTACTTAATGAGGGGTTTTTTGCTAATCAGAAAAATGATTTTCATTTTATCAGATATATGCTGGTATGAGGCAGATTTAATATCTAGGTCTTACTTTCTAGATTTTTAGCTTTAGCTTATTTTCTCCTCCTCCCACTCCCCCCAAGTATAGCAAAGAGAAAAAACAAAACGGTGTGTACATAAAATATGTGGGTGCAAAAAAAAGCCTACAAAACTTCAATATTTCCATTGATGTCTATGCAAGAGTCCTGTAGTGCTTAAATGGGAGTTTGCTTGGTTGCTGGTTGGTTGGTTTTGATTTCATTATGGTGATAAAATCTCCAACCAAGAAACATAATTTGACTCATCAATTTTCCATGAGTAAGGGGTGGGAGAGAGCTGCCCATAGCCAGCTGGTCAGCATGTGTTAGGTTGTTACCTGAGTTATGCTGATGGGACACAAACCACCTCCAAGTGATGTGCAATGACAGCTTGGGACAGTAGACATAAATGTTGTTAAGAGTGAGAGGCACAGAATGATTTCTGTGAATGTTCTGCTTATTTTAAAATAACAAATTACTGCAGTAAGGTAAGAATTACTGGAACTAAGTAAAACTAACAGGGGAAGAGAGATTTTTAGTGTAGCTGTAATGCTCAGACCTTTAATAAGCAACATGTTAAACATCCAAAAGATGTAACATAAAAAGAGCTAATTACCAACTGTTCGCAGTGGAAGAACAATTTCCTAACTCTCCACAAGCAAATATTTTCCTCATCAGATGCCAGTGATTCCCCTTTAAAAAAGATTTGATTCATAAATTGAAGAAATGGAACTCGTTGTTATGTATAGAACTTCAAAAAGTCACATTTCTTGCTTTTAAAAGTGTTGTAATTCAGACAGGTTATGGTAAAAGAGGATGAATGTGCAAAGTAATAGCACATAGAAAGGTGGTCATACTGTAAAATTCAAATCATGTGCTTGAATTTGTATCAGGGATGCTCTGAAGTGGAAAGACACCCCTGGGAATACAAAGAGAAGTTTCTACAGTACTTGTCATGAGGGGCCACATGCTGAGGGCAAGGCAGCCCAAGGAGAATAATAAAAAATTGAAAAAAAACCAGCATACCAGCAAAGGAAAGCAGATGTGGACCTTCTGATCCATATAGAATGAGAGTGCTCTGCTTTTTAAGCACATCTCAAGAGAAACTCCTTAAAAGTGCTTCCTAACCAGATGTTCCTTCTCCAAAATGAGTGATAAAGATGGGTACGTGGAGTTAACAATATTTCTTATAAATCTCTTAACTCCACCAATGTTTGGGATGGGGTGTAGCAACCTCAAACTTCTGATGTTGAAATGTCCATTTTGGGGAAACATAAATTGGTGATTTTTGACTTGTTGGTTTGTATAGCTTCTTAGAAGTGCAAACCACTGGTAAAGAAAATGGCAGATGTGAGCTTCAGGGACACACTGAGTCCCATTATCCACACCAGCCTAAATTTTGAACAAAAGGTCATAAACAAATGAAGTATATAACAATCACAGGAGAATCACTGTCCACCAAAGGACAATGAGCACAGTGAAACTCCTTACAGATCCATCTGGCATTGCCACAACAGTATGTCTTATTTCTCAGGCTTCCCACAGAGAGGGGATTTCTCCCTGTGTGCTGTGAAAAGAGATAAAAAAGAAACTGATCAAACTTCATCTCACAATTAAAGTTCAGTATCTGTAAATCTAGGATCGATAATAAAGTAGGCCTTCCTAGGTTTTGTTTATGAGGTTACTAACTGACATCAGGCACTGGCATGAGACAACTCTGAGCTGAACTATGAGAGGAGCAGTGGAACAAAGACTGGAACACTGAGGCTGTCAAGTGCTTACAGCAAGTCCTGCTGAACAATTTCTGTGATGCCAACAGAATAAACATACTGTGTGCCATGTCTGATCCCAGCTGTGCATTGTCCTACCAACTTTTGCAGCAGTATTATTTGGTTTTGCATAGCCTGGGTCATATAAAGCCTGCAGAAGGATATGGGTTCTGGGAATGCATTGACCTCTTAAGTGCAGTGCAGACTCTTCTTTCTCAGTGCAGATTTTCTGCAAAACAAAATACAACCTCAGAATAGCATCTTTATCATATACTTAAAATATATATGTTACCCTAAAACTGTGGTAATAGGTACTAGACAAGTGTCCAAGACAAACCCACAGATCTTTTCTCTGTTGCCTCCTACATTCCTTAATGCCTGCAACTCAGCTGACTTGGTTTAACGGATATTTGGAGTGATAGTCTTAAACTATACTCTGTATCACTTGGCCTGGAAGAAAACTAAGTAACCTTTACACTATTGCAATTATTCCAGACTGAGCAAGAGGTAGAATGAAAACGAAGAAATTTTGTGAAACAGTGTGGCTATTCTGCAGTATCTAGCGTTACAATTCCATCCCTTATGTACCCATTTTCCACAAACTGCAACTAATCAACAGACATTGCATAGTTTTATTATCAAGTATTGTGCTTTTTGAGTATGAGATAATTGAACATTTGTAGCATAGGAATTTTGCATTAGCATTTTGTTTGTTCTCACTATTATTCCAATACTGCAGACATAGTCATACACCAAGAAATTCTTCAAAAGATTCACCTGATAATAAAAAAAGGGGGAATGAATTTCTGATGGACTGTGCTCACAGGCTTCTTCACTGCAGAAAATTATGTCAGTAAAACTGCAGCACCACCTCTGAATTATTCCAATTATATATTTTGCAATTTGTCTTAGGGAAGAGTTTGTACAGACAATGAAGCTATCATAATCAGTCTGTGTTGCATCATTCTTCTAATCTCAAATGTTTCAGGAACAAAACAACAGAATACAAACAGCAGCACAACCTTCAAAAGACAGAAAAGGAACAGATACTCTCACTTGAACTCATTTATTTGTACCTAAACTGAGATGAGAACACCCAAGTTAAAGTGATAAAATGCTAAGTGAAGTCAGCTGGCTTTAGAAATGTCATCACTGGGAGGCAATCCCAAGCCTTGCCACTATTCACCCTTTGGCTAACCAAGGGTGGATAGCTGTACTCAGAGGTACAGTTTGGTAGATCCTGAGTTCCTCATTCTGAATTCCTCATTTGGTCCCTTAAGGAGACAAAGTTGCCATGGAAGAAAAGGGAATTTTTTTTTTTACTTTATTTGAGAAAAGTAAAGAACCTGTAAGACTTAATCTCAGAATGTATAAACTGGAGGAATGACTGAAACTTGTGTGAACCAAAACAGCCAAGAAGCCTGTCTATAGAGCACTCATGTCATACCTGGTACTGCACTTTATTGACAGTGCCTAGAAGCACTGTTTTTTTATTTCCTTTTGTTAATTAGTTTCTCACACTCTGGCTGTTACAGTAAAAGCAGCCCAAGAAGGTGAGCAAATGGATCCTGGGATTTGATGGACTACTCCTCTATGAGCAGCAGCGAGGCCAGGGCTGTTTCGTCTGGACATGGCACCTGGAACACACCTGGAGTTTTTTAGGAAAAAATACTTGGTTAACTCAAACAAAAGTTCTCATGTAAATACTCAGAATTTGACAGTAATGTTGTCAGTTGCTGTGCACAGAATCCCTGGGTGCAACTAGGAACAAGGTAAGGGAGTGATTTCCTGCTTGTTTCTTGACTGAGGCTTGAATGTGGTTTTGCAAATCCCTGTGGAGTAAGGAACCTCCTGTTAGGACTACCCTGCTGTGGTGCAAGGCTTTACTGCAGGGAGCTCACAGTAGCAAGACAGAGAATAAATTAACTCAGTAACTGTGCAATTAGGATAAATAGAGAGGTAAAATTCCCTGCAGCAGATTAGGCAGAAGAGCACCACTGAACATGGCTCTTTTGAACAGCACTGCTTTCTCAGGTAACTCTCTTGGCTAACAGGCTGTTGGCAGCTTTTTATTTTCCCCATGTGTTGTCACCACAATATTCAGAACTTCTAGTTTTCAGGGTAATATAGACTGCCCCCAAAGGGAAAAAAAAAAAAAATTTTTTTTAAAAAACTTAATTTTTTTTTTTCCAAAAGCAGATCTCTCTTTTTTTTTTTTTTTTTTTTTTTTTTTTTCTTTCTTTCTTNACTTTTCTTTTTTTTTTTTTTTTTTTTTTTTCTTTTGCCTGCACTTATTCACAAATACAAGTCAGAAGTTATGTCAATTAATGGATCCACATGAAGAAACAAACATTCAGAAAGTTCTAAGTATTTACCAGAGGTCTTAGTTTTCTTTTTCTGGTCAGAAACTCAGCACTTATGTGAGTATCACACTACAGTAAAGCACAATGTCAGAGACACTTGTGATGAGAAATCAGCAGAATTACTAAAATCTCTCTCCCTAAAGAAGTGGTTTTAAACATTCCTCAGGTAAAAGTTGTATTTCATTGTTGGTAAATTTGTAATTTTTATGCATTACATTTTCTGGAAATTAATTTAATCAAAACCTTTTAGCCTTTGAAACTAAGGCTGTGCACTCCTTTCTCTGAGGTGCTGCTTCTGAAAGCACAATAACACACTATCCTATTTTTTCCCATTTAATTTCTTCAGGTGCTCTGTGAATCCCTGCTCATATCCTTTCTTATTAGTGACAGATTCTGTCATCTATTCTTATTCACCAGACAGACAAAAATCATTGATGGCTTTAAAGGTGATGTGTGTACAAAAAACAACAACAAAAACAAACAAAAAACCCCACAACAACAAAAACCCACCACAAAACTGAACAAAACAAAGACCTGCAAATAACTAAAAATATGCATCTTCATTCACATTAACTATTAAGGCAAATCATCAAGGGCATAAAGCAGAAATCTTCACTGATTCCTGATGATAGTTTGGTCCATTGTTTTAGTGCCTTCTGTGTTATTTCTACTTCTAAAATCTCACTTTATCTATATAATGTCAACTTTTCTTATCTTAGTCTTATCTTTGTTTGGAGTATGCACAACTCTACGTACAGTGTAACTCTAAGCTTAGACTTAGGTACAGGCATAATAGACCTCTCTTGTTGTCTTTAACTGTTATCTTCCTAACATGTTATCTCCTTAGTAGATATAATTACTTTCATTATTTAAGTATAACTATATTTTACACTGTACCATTCCTACCATCTACTTTGTTTTACTGAGCTGGAAATATTGCTGACAATATTTCTTGAAAGGGAAACTTGCTATCTTGATAGAAATTTCCAGCGAAACAGCAATCTTTTGCTGATCTGCAGTTATTTGGAAACTTAAACTAACCACAACTTCTTTCTCTCCTGTTTCTCCACACTCTGAAGTTTAGAAGACTTCAACTTATTCTTTCACAACATAGTTTATAGACATGGTCACGTAATTAGAAGAGGATACAATTTGTTTCACCTTCAAAAGAGCCAGCACTGGTATTGCTCATACCTCCATTCACCTTTCTGAGAGGTGCTTGGTGTATTTGGACAATGTATTACCCATACTTGACTGCTGTGCTTTTGTCTCAGGTTGGGAAAGGAGGATCTCTGCTCTCCTGATGTTGAAAAGACATTTACTGGGGCAGGATTAAGTTAGCAAATACAAGTTGCTGTGCTCAGTGGTGACTTGAAGGAACTCCCATGAGTGTTGACTTCACTCATGGAGAAAAAGTGTTCACTGTCACACATTGCTTTCAGCTCTTTCCACAAAATGCCAGGCACAGTCCCATCTGCCTCTAAAATATTCATTTTGGTAGTGCCTGTCCTTAAGCTTTACACTATTTTAAGGTCGGAGCAGCGCAGGAGGAGCGGAATCAAGTGTTTTGCCTTTGTACTGACCACTTTAATGCTCAGATTTTCCTGAAGCTTCAGTTGAAGAAGACAAATCCTTGTGCTCTTTGTAGCCTATCAAAATCAGATCCTCTTGTGTACTTCATTCAGTATAAAGGATGATCTGTCAAGGCAGTTGTTGTATTTCCCTTTTTTCCCTTAATTGGTCAAGTTATGCGTCATCAACACTCCTGTTAAAGGATCAGGTTTTTGCTACCTTCTCAAATGGAAGGTGCTCACAATACAGGAGTGTATCAATTCACTGAGCTCAGTTGAAAACACTACTAACATAACAGTAAAAGACACATTTGTTTTGGTAATATACAACAAATCAAAGCTAGGGATGTTTAAATGCTAGACATATTTTAACATCTAGAATTAGTCAACCTCTGATGCATTTTCATGGCAAGACAAAATCTAAATTCTCAAATACCTGGTTAGGAGCTTAGAGTTAACTTACAAACTTGTTTTGTAAATTCCCTTCCTCATAGAAGTTTAATAAACTAGAATCCTTTTACATGCTTCAGAGAATATTAAAAATAAATTAGGTAATTTGGTAAAGATATATTTTAACAATTGCAAAATATTTAATTCTGTAGATTTGCAGCTCTTGAAATATAAAATTATGAAGAGTATTGAGTCAGAACCTCAACATCACATGAGTTGGAAAATGATCCCACCTTGATGTAAAGAGGCTAGCAGAGTCCAACACATCTCTCAATGAAGCATTTCTGTATTTAGGTATGTATTCCTTTACTTTGCAGTCAGGGGGACAACATGGCACTCATCACAGAGGCTAAAAAACACTGTTCCATTCGTGCCCCAGGGTGCTGGGTTTCACTTCTGGGTTTTGTGGGTTAAAACCAATTTTTTTCTCTGTATAATTGTATTTATTGTAAGCTTTTTATTAAATTGTAACTCTGATTTGTAATCTCTCTTGAGCTGAGTTCATTTCTCCCACCAGTTTATCTCTAAACCAACAACAGACAGAAAAAGCAAATTTGTTTCTATTATTTTGAATTACTGCTGTTGCTTGATGTTTTGTTTATCTCATTACCAGTTGTCAAAAAAAAAGCCCCAAAATCAAAACATAAAATAGCAATAACTTTCTGGGAAAAAAATTTAAAAATCAGACAAATCCTTGATTATGTTCTGATTTCACACTGTAATAACCAAATACGTTTTGTCTGTACATGGTCTGTATTAACCCTATGGGAGGAGGGAGTCATTAAAAAGGAGTACTTTCC
>VXBX01003407.1:51996-76072 GCA_013400415.1 Scytalopus superciliaris | reverse complement strand
ATTCCAGGTCAAAATAAAATGTATCCGCAAGTGTAAAGACAGAACTGCTAGTTTGACCACGTGCAGTAACTACCCAGGTGCTGTAAGAGACTGGTGCTAAAGGCTCAAACAATTAGATGTCAGTTTTGCTAGTGAAGCACAAAGTAGCCTCCTGGGTGCAGACAGGTGTGCATACCTGAAGCTACAAACTGCATTTCCAGATAAGGAAAGAGGTTGATAAGAGGCAAATCCTTGGAGGTGAGATAGTCCTTTTTATCATGCCAATGTCCTCCCTTACATCATGACTCAGCTGTGAAAACTCAGGGAGCACTGAAGATATTCACGCCTAGCCTGGGCTATCCATCTCAGATGATGGACCATAGTGGGCTATGATTGGNGAATTCAGGCCTTATTCTCTGGTATACAAGCACACAACTCCCTTTCAATGACTCTGAAATAAGGCAGGAAATTTTTTGGATAATTTCAATGAGTGTTCCTTACATTCAGTGCACCAATGATTAAAAATGTCCATGCCATGAAACTTCTTTTTCTTTCCTTCTCTCCTCCCCATCTTTTCTCTCTCCCAGCTATTGTTCTATCTTCACATACACAATAGTGTATCTTTCACTGCAACATTATCGGTTGCTTCCACCTGTGATACATTTCTATGTAGTTAATCTCAGACCTAGTGAGACTACCAGTTTCNTCCAGATAAGGAAAGAGGTTGATAAGAGGCAAATCCTTGGAGGTGAGATAGTCCTTTTTATCATGCCAATGTCCTCCCTTACATCATGACTCAGCTGTGAAAACTCAGGGAGCACTGAAGATATTCACGCCTAGCCTGGGCTATCCATCTCAGATGATGGACCATAGTGGGCTATGATTGGTTCAACTGTGCTGACACAGGAGACGGCTGGAACACCTCTGAAGGTGTCAAAGATTCATGAAATGTCCCGTCCCTGATCCAGTATTACATTGTTCAGAGAGGTACAGAGGGTGTTTCCACTTAGCCCCTGCACAATATAAACCCCATGAAACAGGAGTTTTGTGGACTCTTTACCACCACCACTCAGCAGGTACAGTCTGCAAACACTAAGAAGACCAGAAGAAAACCAATGAGATGTCAGAATCTACAGAGTGGTGGTATCTTTTTTCTACTCCACCTGTTTCTTTTTTACTCCCTTTCCCAACCCCTCTCTTGCATCTTTTACCTTATATCTCTCTTCTTTCTTGAACCCCTCTTTTACTGTTAAATAGAGTCTGTACTACTGACTTCAGCATATGCACCTTGATTCAGGCAGAAGCATCTCTTTAATAAGAAGAATAATATTTTTAATAATTGGATCATAACACTCTTCTTGTAAATGGAGGTGACAGTCTTCTTCCAGTCTTATGGGATGTTCTTCCATCTCCATGACTTATCAAAGATTTTGGAGAGTGGCTTCACAATGACATCAGCCAACTATTTTGACACCTTCAGGGGAATATTGACAGGCCTCATCGCATTGTCGGGGTCAAACTCCTGCAACAGCTCACACATCAACTTTACCTTGGTTGATAGCAGCTCTGTGTTTCCACTGGCCTGGATTTTTGATCCCAGCACCTTGTGCCCACGAGTGTTGGCAAAGACAGAGCTGAAGAAATTGTTGAGAATCTCTGCCTTTTCAGTAACTAATACACCTCCCTTATTAACAGCAAGCCATTATTTTGAGTTTGTTGTCCTTATGTCAATACAAAGACAGATGCTTTTCTTATGTTGGAAGCAGTGGCAGATATACCTGTAAGTCTAAAGAACTAAAGGATAAAACTTTTATAGGTTTAATAAGATCAAAAAAATTACAGTACAAGGACTGTGCTGATGACAGGATCACCAGATGAGTTCCAGTTGTCATTCAAGCATCAGACTAGCCATCTCAGACCAGAGGTCCACCTGAATCTGTCCTACCTGGGTGTTGGTTCTCTTTCCACCAACTTAAGAAGCAGGAATGTGAGAGGGAACAAAAGTTCATGCTCTGATGCACAGTTAGGGTCATTGATCTCATTGCTGCTATGTGAAATGCTGCTGGCAGTGACATAGGCATTGCAGTTGTGGGAGGGTCACACATTCCGTTCACACTTCTCCCACCCATTTAGACTCACTCAGAAGGATGTTCTGCACATGATTTTAAGACTGCAAACTTTTGTTGATGGACCCTTCCTCATCTGCAATGCCATCAGAAATCCCAGGGTGGATATCTGGAATGGTGCTTGGATCCACAGGACCCCCACAGTTGCATGCTGAGAAATTGCATGGTCACTGTTTAATAAGGGTCTCAGGAAATGCTACACCAAACAAGGTAGCTGTGTATACTATTCAACAATGGACTTAATTCTGTGCCAAGAACAGGTTTTAAAAACTTTAATATAGCAGAGTAACTGTCACAGATATACAGATAGTGTCAATACAGTCACATCTGATAAAACTCCTATCCTTGTGCACACTCTGCCCAAGAAATGAGACAAAAGGAAGTGCCTATCTCTCTCCAGATAGAAGGAACACAGAGTCCTAAATATCATTCCTGCATCACACTCACACTTAATATAGCCAAAAGTAAAAATATGAGTATTTCAAAGTGTATGGGATAAATTTTGAAAAAATAATTCCCAGCATTGGAAGTGGAAATGCTGATGTCTCATGTGTTATATATCCTGCAAAAGAACTGATGCCTTTGAACACTTCACATTTCTGTCAGCTAAGTGGCAAAAGACAACTCAGCAGCAAGTTGTCATTTGTTAGAACACTTGCTGTTTTCTCCTTCTGTTCATGCAAGTAATTTGCATTACCCTGAAAATGAAGGTAGACTTCACAGTGCTCTGGGCTTCCAAGTCATGCACTGCTTTACTCAGTGTCTGTACTTCAATCTTCTGATGGAATTAAGCATCTTCCTGTGAGAAGACTCCTGCCCAAATTGCTTATAGAATTTCATCAAACTTCTGTAGTCCTTCCTGATGTTTCCATATCTCTGACAAACTGTTTTTCTCCTTTTATTTTAAATTAAGTATAAGTCCTTCTTAAATCCTATCAAATAAAACAAATCACTGTTTCCAAACAAGAATTTTATGCTGAACAACACTGAGAAGCAAAGATCTGACTCAGAAGCAGTCATATATGATAAAGGATCTTGAAAGTGTGAAACCCAACTAGAAGACAAGATTATCTTATACACAGATAAAGTATTTAACACAGTTAACACCATAGTTTCTCAGTAAAGGCTGTTCATGTTGTTGGTGTAGCTGTTTTTCATCAGATTTCTGCCTGGACTTTCTGTTATATTGTTCATTTAGTCTGTACTGACTAATTTTTCAACCATACTACATAGAACAAGACTCAGAATTAAAAATTTGCTGGACATTAACAGTGATTGATACAGTATTATATTAATTTATTTATACTGCTGGCATAAAGAAAGTCTTCAGATCCTCCAGGCATCTTTAGAAATTTTACTAAATGCCTTTCACGATTCTTCCAGAATTATTTGTCAATTAATACCACACTAAGTAATGCTCCTATAGAGTTCTAGTAACCTTATCATTCTTGCTCTTTTCATCATAGTAAGATTTAACCATTTTACAGAAGGACATGAATTTCATCTGAGAGAAAGTGACCAGGCCACTGATCACATTGTAGTGACTGTTGGGAGACAAAGTATTCATTGGAAAGTTTGAGGCTCAGATAGATTTTAGAAGAGTTTTAATCAACAAGGGCTTTGTCTGTTAACTTTTGGAAATAACTAAGATGAAATGCTTCACTGTAACTGCAGCAATTTAGGGCTGTGGGACAGAGAGCTCTCAGGAATTACTGAGGCACTCTGGTTGGCCACTGCAAAGCTTTGCTAAACTGCACTTTCAAGATTTCTCTGGTCAGTCAGGCAGGAAGTGATCCCAGTATTCTTCATCCGTGTAATCCATGCCAGAAGGAGACATGGCAACAGTCCAATCTGCTGTTCAGCTATGTTTTTCTTCCAGGAAACAGTGGTTATGAACAGAGGTCTGCAGTGTGCTGCAGTGTCACTGTGCAGGGGGTGCATGTGCAGAGTGCACTTCAGGGCATGCATTTCTCACAGTAAATGGTCAGTTTTACTGTGCCCCTTCCACAGAGCAGATATGTTTCTTCACTTAGAGAAAATATGTGCCTTGATACAATCATTTCCTAGGAGGAGATTGAAATTACTTTCCCCATCCTTTCCAACCTTTGCTTCTTAGTGTCTGTAAACTACTTCCTGAGCAGTCTACATACAATGCAGAGCAATGATCACAAAATGGTATACTTAAACCTAAGTCTGGTGCTTTATTTTTTTCCCCCAGGGTCTATAGCACCAAGAAAATAAATTTAATGAAAGACAGGTCTAAATACACAGGGGTTTATCTCTTCTTCTCTGACTTGGCAATGGTTAATTTCAGGCTCCAGGCTGCTCTTGGTCAGCCTATCTTCCTATCACCTCCAGTACAATGCATTTCTTCATTCAAGTGCTATTTATTTGTCCTCTTCCCTGCCTTGGCAAAAGAGCTTTGTCAGAAGAGTCAGGATAACATGTCCAGTCTGTGAAGAAGCTGTTTCATCTATATCCTTGT
Organism: Scytalopus superciliaris; assembly: GCA_013400415.1. Classification (NCBI taxonomy): domain Eukaryota; kingdom Metazoa; phylum Chordata; class Aves; order Passeriformes; family Rhinocryptidae; genus Scytalopus; species Scytalopus superciliaris. The sequence continues at coordinate 71,482 of VXBX01003407.1, read as the reverse complement.
TTTTACTTTCCTAAGCATCCAGGATAGCTGATATCACACATATATATGAAGGGACTTTTTACATTTGTATTATTTCTTAGATGTCTACTTGGAGAAAGGGGAAAACCTTTTGCAACTCATCAGGTAACTGTTGTTTGAGCTGAAGGTGATGCAGCCCTGGACTTACGCAACAAGACAAATCCCATAGTAATTAGTAGCTCCTTTACAGTATGGCCCTAGTTAAACCTGTTTCATTACAGTTATGTTAATAGGAAATACTGTTCATAGTGCTGTGTATTTGAATAGCGTAAGTACCTGTTCCAGGGAGGGTTCAAATGAAGAGTTGAAATTGAAACTCAAACACTGTTGTAAACTTAACTTAAACAGTATTTTATTACAAGAGGTAGTGATAGAACCCTGAGAGAGAGGGAGAGAGAGAGAGAGAGAGGGAGAAGGAGAGAACCAAGCTGCGTGTAGGAACCCACAAGGTGTTACTTACACAGGTTGTCTTACAAACTTTAGAATGCCCAGACCTCCCAGAGAAGAGGCAGCATCCTCAAGGGCTGTCAGCCTCACTGGCAGGCGTTCCTACCTAGGCAACATGGTCCTTTCATCTGTAGCGAGCACCACCCTCCAAGGATGAGCTATCCACCTTTTTATCTATTTACCAGAATGGCGTCTACCTGGTCAGGTGTGGCCAGCACCACCCAAGTAGAGGTCCCTGGCCCTTCCCCCCTGTTATGTAAGTGGCCCCTTCTGTACATGTGTGAGAGCATTGGAATTTCCTTGCACCTGCATGGTCCATTCCACAGGGTTTTAATGAAATGGGTCTGTGCGCTTTCTTCATCCANACCTAGGCAACATGGTCCTTTCATCTGTAGCGAGCACCACCCTCCAAGGATGAGCTATCCACCTTTTTATCTATTTACCAGAATGGCGTCTACCTGGTCAGGTGTGGCCAGCACCACCCAAGTAGAGGTCCCTGGCCCTTCCCCCCTGTTATGTAAGTGGCCCCTTCTGTACATGTGTGAGAGCATTGGAATTTCCTTGCACCTGCATGGTCCATTCCACAGGGTTTTAATGAAATGGGTCTGTGCGCTTTCTTCATCCACGTCTTCCTCCCTTTCTCCTTCAAGTGCCTTTGGATTCCCATTAACCAATCATGTGAGCCCAATTAATTTTAGTTTATATTAAATGATTCTCTTAAGGACAAAGTCCTAGCTTACCAGCAAGTGTTTTCCCATAGCTTGGCAGGTAAAGAATAATTTCTCACCGGCTGCTGGGCCAAACAAAGACCAAAAATACCAGTATCTAAACCAACCCAGGTACAGTACCTTGCAATTAAATCAAATGTATTCAAGTTCATCTTCATTTGAGACCTGATTGTTGATACTATTTCCTGTTCCTTATAACTTATCAAAGATGCAGACAGTCCGGACTGGATTATACCAGCCCCAACCTCTCCACTAACCTCTGGCCTGAAGACAGGATTGGCTATACTTAATGCATCTCTGATAGGGAGCAGTTCAATAACTTCTTAAAGAGCTACAGAGAGGGAGTTTCATAATGAGAATAAGAGAAGTAGTAAAGATGCTAAAATAGCTGGCAGTTGTTATTTCCCCTCTGACACCAAAGATTTTTGCTCTGTCAAAGTAAGAAATTAGAGAGTTTGATACAGTTTCTTCTAGAGAAAGCCATCTCATGGATGATGTGTACTGCTCATTTTCTTATTACATTTTAGCTATCTAAAAATAAATAGCCTATTTGTTTCAGTACTTTCTCTGGATCTGAAGCTAAGCCTACCATTTGGTAGGTCCTGCTTTTCCTTTCAAAGAAAGGCCTGTTACTGCCTTTTCTAGTCATTCAGTATGTTCCCTGTAAACTCTCAAAGATGAGTATATAAAGACCTAAGACTTCATTGACTACTTTCTTAAGCATCTCGGTATTTCATCAAGCCCAGCCAATGCATAAACATTATAGTACTAGGGGGTGCATTCTTACCTTTTTACCAGGCTATCAGTGCCTGCTGTGCTACATCTAGCCTTTTAACATAGGTCAGATGCCTAAAGTTATCGAACATTTTACCCTTCTCAATGTTATCTGTCAAAAAGTCACTGAATTTGATGAACAGTAGATCAATTCTTTGCCAGATCTGCCTTTTATTGACAGCATCACATACAGAAGATTTTTCCTACACATAACATTCCTTGCAAGTTCTGTATTCTTCATCTCAGTCTTTCTGATTTTCCTTCTGCAGTTTAATCTTTATATTTTCTAATCATCCATCAACCTGAACTACTTCCCTTTGTAGAATTCTCTTGGGCTTGAGGTCAATGAAGAGTGCAGGGTTTAACCATGTTAGCCTGTTTTCTCCCACTGCAGCACCAAGATCAGCATGCCCAACTCCTTGCTGTTCACTGGAGGAACTGCCAGTTCTCTTTCCTCTCACACTATTTTTTCAGCAAATGTAGAAATTGTCTGAAGGTTTGATTTGAGGAGATGCAATAATGTAAATTGATGCTTCAGAGCTGCCAAAGTAGGGAAAGACCATCTCCTCAGTTTTCATTTTGTTGCCTTTCCTCTGGCCATACACTCTTATTATGGATCTCATGCCAGCTCTGGCATCCATTCAGCCCTGAAGTGCTGAACAAGCCAGCAGAAAAATTGGGTAGTTTTCTGAGATTTTACTGAGTTGAACTGACTCATAAGGGAATTTTACATTTGCCTGAAGGGGTAAATTTTGTAGTCAGGCCTAGAAGGAAGGGAGTGTGGCAAGGAAAGAGCTGGAGGGCATGGCACATCTTGGGAGAGGAGAAATATAAGAGGACAGCCATTATACCACTGAAAAATGCTATGAGTTGACCTAAGTCATCTTTACAATGTTCCAGTCTAAGAGTGGTAAAGTGCAGATTAGGCAGAATTGAACTAATTTAATTTTTTTAATGAACCAGGTGGTATAAGTAAACATATTAGTGTAGGTAATCTGCAGCTCTATCCTACTTTTACCTTGTCTGATTACCTGAAAACAATCTTTTTTTTTCATTTATTCGTATGTGATTTCTCCTCTGTGAACCTCAATTCTAACATCTAAAATTGATGCTTGCTCTTCTACAGTGTGGTTCATCAATAAGGCCAGTGTTACATCCTCTGCTTTCCTCAATAATAGCAAGTATTACTGATAACTGCTAAGAGGAAGTCGCCATGAAGGAATAGAATAACTTTTTTAATTGTTCCATCTGCAGAACATCAATTACCTGTATTCTTTCCATGGTTTTGAAAAGGACGTTGTCCAACTCTATGTTTTCCTTTGTATCACAAAGAAATTACAGAATGAAAAGGTTTAAGTATTTGCAAAGATGTCTTCAAATGTTAATACTAAAAGATAATGTTGACTGAGCCACAAAAAAAAGTCTTCAAAATTAATCTCTTTTAATATATATAATGTTTCTAACAGAATTTATCAATATTGAATATATTGAACACTGTTCAGTAAACCGCGAAACCCAAAGATAAATATGTTTGCTTCGGGTAACCATATCACTGAGATATAAACAGACCAGGTAAAAGAAATATGATTTTTTCTTACCAAGAGCAGGATGAAATATTATATTTTATCTGGGACAACTCTTAGTTTTCTCGGAAGAGTTTCTCATGAAAGCAGTGCTCAAATTGTCCTCTGGTGTATGTTAGGGTAGAGGTATTATGTTCATTGGAAATGTGACTAATATGCTGTTCTACTGTCCTAAATTATTTCAAGCTCTCAGTTTATCTCAGCCTTGTAAATACACTCTTGAGTGCAAACAGATGCAGCTATATCTCACATATAGCTGAAATAAAGGGGTTTCTGTTTGTATATAAAAAGTAGAGAGATTAAAAAATCCCTTCCATTACCTGTATATGGAATTTAGACCTCCTCTGTGATCATGAATGAAAAAAAACAACCCCAAACAGACTATCTTAGATTAACTGTAAGTATAACATTAACAATAACACTCGTTATAATTGTCAAGAATTATAATACTGTGGTGATTAAAATATTAATACATGAATGGAGCAAAAAGATTAAAATATCCTTTTAAGCAGTCTTGAACTTAACAGAAACTGGTTTACTGGTATAGAACAGTACCATAAAAAAAAAGGTTCAGACTTTTAAGTGTTCAACTGTTCATCAAAAACACAATCAGCAGAGGACAAACAATAGGGAAAAAAAACCCTAAAACTAACCCAAACCCCAAAACTCTGTCCCTGGAGACCTGCAAGTGAGTAAAAAAATGCCTCCTTCTGCAGCCAGTAGAAATCCATGTATGGGATCTCATTCTTTGATGAGGCTGAAGGAGATATTAATTTATTTTTAGTGGTCCTTGGACTGACTTGTTAGAACCATAGAGATGTAAACAATACAGCAGTTCCTCTCACTTGCAAACATCAAAGTCGGACTTTGTATCTGTAATATACAAACAAAAGAAGACTTGAAATTATAAGTCTGTCCAATCTGACCTGTCTTCACATTCAAAGGAATTAATCTATAATTATGTACATGTATTCTGCAGAAGTTATGACATTCTAGTCAGTATGAGCTAATTAACATTGTCTCAAATTTCATAGTTATTCTTCAAAATGAAAAAAGACAATTATATCTTAGACAAGCAGACAATCCATGAAAATATCAAGGGATTTTGTAATAAATTAAACATGGCAATATCAGTCACAGAACTGTATTTATAGTCTATTTACAGGGAGTTGGAACATATAAATTTCATAGAGAACTTGCTTTCTTGGACCTTCCATTACAGGCATCCTTTGTTCTGGTTTGTTTTTCATTATTGTACTGTCAAAACAGCAGTGTGTTTGGAGTGAAGCTAGTAATCCACACAAAGTTTGCACAAGTGGGTAAGTGTTGTTTTTTGACAAGAGATACACATCTGCTCAGTCTGAGGTGGCATATAAAAGAAAATAATTGGGTGCAAACATTTTCTAGTGATACCTAATCATATTTTGCATAGAAATTTGGACAGTGGTGTGTGTTACTCTTCTTTTGATGATAAGAAAGTCTAGAGATAATAAAAGTACCAAGTACAGCAGCGGCTTATCTATTTACAGATTTCTATAATAGGGAAAACAGCCAGAAGGATGAAGCACCATTGCCTTAACAATTTCAGCTTGCTGACAGAAACCTCAAAGGATTGAAACACAGTGAGGACTGCTGCCTATGAAGAAAAGAAGTACAATAGGTACTACACTGTTAACATATACAACTCCAGCATATAAATAAAATCATCATGGCTAGGCTTCGCAAACTAAGATTTGGGAAGGGCTATACCCATGCTTGCTACAAGCGCGCTGGTGGCTAAAAAGGCAATGTGAGACAGGCAAGTCCAGTCACAAAAGGCACAGTGGAAAGTCTCCACAGGCTGTATTGGCGAGGCACGGTTCTTTCTGTGCTGTCTTTTTTCTTCCAGACTGATCCTGCGTGCGCTCTCAAAGGAAGCAGCAGCATTATAGATGCTGTGCCTCCATGCCTCCCGATTGGAGGCCAGAGCGGACCATTGATGGTGGTCAATATGGCCAAGGCTGAGGTGTTGTTTGAGGGAGTCCTTGTATCTCCTCTTTGGGGCTCCTCTCTTGCAGCAGCCGGTGGCAAGCTCACCATAGAGCACAATCTTAGGGAGGCGGTGATCCTCCATCCTGGAGACGTGCCCTGCCCAGCGCAGCTGCGTTCTCAGCAGCATGGCCTCAATGCTGGTGACCTCTGCCTGCTCAAGAACAGATAAAATAATAAGACAAATAAGGAACTTATTTTTTTTCCTTGTGTGTCTTTTAGATTTTCTCTCATGACAATGATGTTAATGTGTATTTTGTACACTCTCTCTGTGTTAAAAGAGAATTCCCTGAAGAATTCATTGTTTACCAATGAAGCAAAAAATTGTGATATACTGTTAAAGGAAATATTACTTTTCTCCCTTTCTGTGTTAACTCTTCTCTATACATTTCAGTGATTTTCTGATCACTGCAACAAATCTTTCTTGATATATCTCTTCAAACCCAGGGGAGTTTTTTGTAAAATTCAACTGCCTTATTTAGGGGAAAATTCTTCTTTTACTTACCCCATAGACCCAGCAAAAACACTTTAGAATTCTAAATTCTTGACACAGAAAGACTGCTTCATATGCTGTTTTCATCAGCAATAAACCATTAAGAAAAAAAGTCTTCAAGCAATGGCCAATTGAAACAATATTCCAAGTTTCAGGGAAAGTTTGGTATCACAGGGCTGATAGAAGGGCACTAAGGAGGGATTTGGACCGGTTGGTTTGATGGTATGAGTTTTCATAAGGCCACATGCCAGGTCCTACCCTTGGGTCATAACAATCCCAAATAGTGTTACAAGCTGGGGAAGGAGTGGCTGGAAAACTGCGCAACAGAAAAGGACCTGGGGATGCTGACTGACAGTGACTGAACATGATCCAGCAGTGTGTCCAGGTGTCCAAGAAGTCCAGTGGCATCCTTGCATCATCAATAGTGTGGCCAGCAGGACCAGGGCAGCGATTGTCCCCCTGTCACACTGATGAGGCCACAGTTTGAATTCTTGTGTCCAATTCTTGGCCCCTCCCTACAACAAAGACATTGAGTTGCTGGAGTGAGTCCAGAGAAGAGCAACAGAGTTCGGGAAGGTCCTATGAGGAGTGGCTGAGGGAGCAAGAGATGCTTAGCTTGGAGAAAAGGAGGCTCAGGAAAGACCTTACTGCTCTCTGCAACTACCTCAAAGGAGGATGCAGCCAGGCTGGGGTCAGGCTCTTCTCCCAGGCAGTTGGTGACAGGATGGGAGGAAATGGCCTCAAGCTGTGCCATGTCAAGTTGGACATCAGGAACAATTTCATCATAGAAAGGGTTGTCAAGCAATGGACTCCCCAGAGAGGTGGTGAAGTCACAAGTCGCTGGAGGTGTTCAAGAAATGACTGGATGTGGCATCTAGTGCTATGGTCTACTTGACAAGGTGGTGATCAGTCAAGGGTTGGACTTGATAATCTTGCAGGTCTTTTCCAACCTAAATGATTCTGTGATCTCTCAGCACAGACTAAGCAGCAGGGCTATCTTTTCAGAATAACAGGTTGCATCTTTCTGAATTTTCTGGGATGTTGAGAAAAAAGTAATCACTGCAGTAGAACTACAAGTACAAGGCTCTCATCAGGCTCTGCAAGGTGGTAGGGTGGGGCTTCCAAACCAACAGTTTAGCTATATCCTGAGATGTATTATATTGCATAAAAAGATATAGTTTCTTGCATCTCAAAACAATATACTAGAAAGAAGTGAAAATATCACTGTCAACACCAACACAATGAAAAAATACACATCCAAACCCTGCACATGATCTCCAGGAGAAACACCAGAGACATGAGAGGGACTTGTCAGCTGGTGTCCTTTGTCTCCTGTACTCTGTAGATCCTGGCCTAACATCTGGACACAAGCCACCAAGTGCTTGGCTACTGGTGGGATGAGTTGGACTCTTCATCCTGAGCACCTGACTGTAGCATTTACACAAAATCACTTTACCCCTGTGGAAGGTTTTGCAAAAGCTAAAGAGCTCACTTGGGACACACATTAAAGTTTGGCAGAACAGTAGACCAAACCCGCACAAGAGATCAGAAGCAGGGTGTTAAGTGGAGGTTGCCACACAAGCTTGTGGTAGTCTCAAATCACAAAAGAGACAAATTTACCACTCCTACAGGCATGCCCTCTCCATTATTCAGCACAGAAGATCCTGAATGGAATAGACAAAGAGGTTTTACCACACTCCATTTGACAATTGCTACACTATTATTTTGATAAATTATTTCAGTAAATGTAAAAACAGCATTTACCTTGCAAGTAATTTTCCTGTTGTAATTATGTTCCTGCCCACCATTTTCAGCAGAGGAAGAAAGAAAACATGTACTGCAGATGTAATTAATCTTAAAACCTGAAGGTCTATAAGAGAAAAAGAAATCATTCACAAAGTTTCATGACAGTACTGTCCTCAAGTCAACATAAACACCAAGAGCTTAAAAGAACATTGGAACAGATCTCACACTACCAAAGATAAAAATGGTTGTCCAGGCTAAGGTTGAAGGAGAAAAGAAGACAGAACTGTTGCCATCTTCTTAAAAATCAAAGTGGTATTGATGAAAATGAAAATGATCCAAGAAAAACTAACAATTTTATTAATGTAAATACATCATATATGGACAAGAAAGATGACAGAAAGAGAGTTGCCAGAACTTATGGCATAAATGGAAATGTTCAGTTTCATTAAAATTGATGTAAAATTGATCCAAGTACTAAATTAAATTGAAAATAATAATAATTGCAAAATATGGAACAGTATACTAAGTCAGGTCTAACACAGTGGTAGTTTCAAGTAGTCCTTCAAATCTGAGAAACATGATGGAAAGCAGCCTTTCTGTGACAGTGTCACAATCAAAGGGTATGATATCTTAGAATCACATATGCCATCCTGGTTTTACTCTAGTCAATAATGCTGCCTTCTTACTTCAATCAGCACCTTCTGTAGTCATTGTAGCCATCTATTTCCTATCCCTCTGGGAACTAAAAAAAAAAAATCAGATTCAAATGCATGTCCCAGTTCAGGTAGAACAGCCTGAATCTCAACCTGTTGCTGACCATCAGAGAACAAGAAATATTTCTACACCAGCAATTATAGATCAAATATAACCCAAGTGATAAGCACTGGAGATATAATTCAGAATAAGACCAATTTAATCATTGCGGCCCTTTGGTTGGTATAAATCCAATAGTCTATGAAGTCCATGAAAGGGTAACATGAGCAAATAAGCTGTTCAACCTGTCTGGAATTGCCCGTCACTTCTGAAAGAAATGCATCTGAGGGCAAAGCATAACAGATCATTTTCTTCTGGAGACTCAGTCAACAGCAACACTGGTAGTGCCATTTGTGATGGTGCTTTTTGTGGCTAAATTACAATTGAACATTAAAAGACTAAAATATTCTCTTCATTTTGATGAGTAGTCAAAAGGCTGGGCGATTGTTGACGGACAAGAGTCCACAAAATATGTCTGGAGCATCATGAGAATGGATTTTAAACAGAAAATATAAAACACTGAAATTTGTTTCTTGGGCAGCCTAGCTGGAAACACCAACAGGAACCCACTGGTGACATATCAAACTTTCAACAGTCAGTGACAATAGAGCCAACAGTTGTAGTAATTGCTATAAGTAATTTTATATATTTTTTTTTTTGCATTTCTGCAAAGTGCAGAACTTCACTCACAAGGCAATATATAAGAGTAATGAAAATGGAATGCAAACATAATTTTAAAATACCATGTTTATTCTTCTTTTACTTGCCTAGACACTTCTCTGTTTGGTTTCTTTGTTTTATTTTCCTGCTTTGAATGCCAAAAGGATATATCACTATGGTATATGGTTCTCTTTGACTGTTTTTCACTGAAGAGTGCATGAAAATGAAAAGGAAATCTGGCAGGAATTCTGTTCTGTTGGCAGGAAATGGTACATAAGTTTGGAGAACACCTACAGGAAATCTGAGGATAACTTTAAAAGCTACCCACACAGAAAGGAAAACTAGAATAATGGTAAGTAAATAAGCAACTAAATAAACATAAAAGAAAAGAAAAAACATTTTGTGTTAGAATATGTAATATAACAAAGCACTAGTAGATCAAGACTTCTAAGAAGCAAACATGTCATGCTGTGTATTAGTGAGATATATCTAGATAGTATGTGAAAAGAAAAAGGACAATTTACCACGCTGGTTGTACAGTGAATAATAACTTATTTGTAATAAAGTAGGATTTACTGAATATAAGTGCTCATAAAATTTCTTCATGGCAAATAAAAGACATTCAGGGAAAATATGTGAAGAGAGAAAGATTAAAGGGCACCTCTAGTGAAGGATAAGAAGCCCAATGCAAAGACAGACACTTTACTCATTTGCACACAGGTTTCGTATGCCAAAGGAATCCAAAGACATGTAAGGTACTTAGGGATATGCTCACTGACATCACTGAATTTACATTAAGCTAATTTGCATTAAGCATGGAAGATGTCTTTGCAGACTTCAGGTAATATACTGGTGAGACAAGAAAGACACCTTTAGAATCTCTCAACATAGAAATCAAGATGCATGTTGTATGAACAAGAGAGGCTCAAATTCACTTTAAAGCTTTATGTCAGCTAACTCCTTGGCTGATACCTGGATGTAGGGTTGAAGTATTGACACCATAAAGTATAGTCTCATGAAAATTCTGTTTTATAAAATGGTTCTTTCCTTTCTTCTTCAAAAAGATTTAATTATCTTCACATTTCCATCCCTCCAATGATTTTTTCATTGTACTTTTAAAGTTAAAACAAGGTCTGTCAAAGCCAATATGAGCTTTTAACTTCAGAAAATCCAGGATGCAGTTCATGAATTTATTTTTATAAATTTACAAGAATTCTTTAAAAGTTCACTTGTGTAACTAAATGGGCACAAACGATGTATATCCTTGATACTTGACTGCATCTTCATGGGTACTATTATCACAGGAGAAGAGAGTTATGTTCTGCTTCAGCTCCAGCCCCAACACTGTTCATGGCTGGGAGATGGCTCTGGTCAGGCTGACAACATTGGATTCATCTCCATACAGATATCATATAGTAAAGGGAAGAAAATTTGCCTAATAATCTGTTCCTGTGCTTCTAGGAGTAAAACAGAAAAAAAATTTGGAAAGGCAAAGAAACCAGGCTGAATTTTTTCTTTCCTGTCCTGTGTTTGTATGGGCCAGGTCTCACTGTTTCCAGGCAGGCATTTCCCCAAGTTTGTAACACTGAAAATATAAGTACTGGTCATTAGACTTTTCCAGTACTTTCAACGATTTCTCCTCAGTTCAACATATCTCCACTGACCTCACTGATTGATCTTCCTATTACTTCTCTAAAATTTCTCCATTTCTTCATGCTTTCCCTTATGTTAAAGGTTAAGATTTTGTTGTGTTTCTTTAATGGAGAGGTCAAAATTAAAGAAAGTCCTACTATAGCCCTAGTTGCATCATCTCCATGGGACCATAGCTCTCTCTCCTGGTACAGCAAGTCATTTCTTGCTTTATNTTTTTCCAGTGGGATTACAGTGATGTTCAGTGGTTCTGATAAATGATGTATCTTCTTCTCTTGATTTAAGTATTTGGGGAGATAAACTTGTACTGTTGGTATGCCACAGTGCTTGAAGCAGAGGAAAACACAGATGCCAGTCATCTGCTTCACTACATTCCTACTTAGGCATTTTCTGCTCTGGAAATTTACCAAGACTGTTTAGTGTATATTAATTTTTTATTGCACACTATCTCTGTGTTTTACTGTACAGAAAGAGTCATATTCTTTTCTTCTCCTTCAGCTACCTCCATCTGTCCTGGAACTTGTGCCAACACAGGGCAACAGTCAGTGGGACTAAGTGAGTATTTAAGTTAAAGTGCTTGAAACACCTGGAGAAATTGCATGCTTGAACATCCACAGTCCACAGTCCTGAGGGATCCTGGCAAGCAGAAAAAAAGGCCAGGAGAGTCTCCTGGAGAATCTTGCACTACAGCTATGCCCACATCTATTTATTTTAAATAAGTAAAAACACATTGCATATTTGTGTAGTCTGCATAATGGCATTCTGGCATTCTTCTGAAGCATTAACATGTATTAAACTCAATGTAAGACTGAATAAATTGGTGACAGACTGCAATGCAAAAATTAATGTACCCACCTATGTAAATCCTGGGATAATTTGAGGCAATTCTTAAAAAATATCCTCTCTGTTGAGGGTGTTTTGTGCAATGGGTCCTATTCATCTCCAGTGAAATTTGATTGAACTTGATGAATTCCAGGCAAGGATGCTTTAACCCAGTCATTCAGTGAGCTATGTGTGCACTTTCTCCCCTTCCCTAATAGTAACAACACCCCTGTGCTGTGACTAGGGCAGACTAGTGCCCCATTTTTCACTAATGAAAGTGTTCTGGTATCTTTTATGTAGTGTATATCAAAAAACATGTTGCCCTCAGATGCTGTATTCCAACTGTGTCAAATTGCCTCTGAAACAGCTAATCATGAAAAATAAAACTGGTCATTTCCCAGCTTGTGAGTAACTGTAGAGTCTTCTCTAGTGCTACTGTGTCTTGGTGGAAACGTAGATCTATACTAGAAAATGAGTTTTACTGTGTCTTTCTCCTCTGAAAGCATATGTAGGCCACTGTTTGAATTCAGTAATGTTGGTGAAACCTTAGTTTCTACAAAAACAATTCAGCATTGAAGTAAGAGAAACCCATATGTTCTGCTCACACTAATAGATATATCCTGCAAAACACAACTGAAGTGTTTTCAGTGTTCTCATAACATATTTTATAAGGATGGAAATCTATTTTCTGTTAGCCAAATAAGTTATCCCATCAAAAAACAAAAGGCATGCATGAGAATGTTTTTGCCATGGATCTGCCTGTATATTCAGATGCAACCTAGGTGAAGCAATCTGAAAGCTTCCTTCATTGAGCTCTGGAAGCCTTTCATTTTTATTCTTGAATCACCATGTATCAATTATCAGTGACATAGTCCCATAAACTTAGCCTCCAAGCCTGGGATAAAAATCCCAAGGAACAACCTTAGCTCTTCCTCCCTCCGTCCTTCTCCTCACCAGCTATGGGTCCACAGGTGAATTTTGCAACAGGTTCTGAATTTTCAGACCAGATGCAAAAACTCTGGTCACCAAAAAAGCTTATGTAGTTTTGTAACTGAGGTTTGCACATGAGTTTTCTGAGCTCTTCAATAAGAAGCTATAAAACACTTCGTGGTTTTGTGGTGAAAGCAAAGATCTTGGCCCCAGCAGAGCCTCTTTCCATCCTTCCCATGTGTGGGCACTGGTAGTTCTGCACAGCTATCCTGTCTCTCCACTGGGCACCACTGCACAGAGCATCTTGCAGGGGAGAAATACAAGGCTGTAGTAAGTTCATTCTGCAACCCCAAGATATTACAGAAGGATGATAACCATGACAAGACAGTCACTGGCCCCAAAACTGTTTTACTAGGGCATAAGCATTGGTTTCAGATCTGGCAGCTTATAGTCAGCAGCAGAAGTTGTGATATGAGAGCTTTATTACCAAAAAAGGACAGACTTGCCACACTTTTGAACATGTCCTGCCTCCCTTGTGCTGGCATTAGCAAACTTACAGTCATGCTCAGACAAACCAGAAGATAATATTTTGATTACCGCTCTTAACTCATGTAAGGAAAACAGAACAGTGTAAAGCTGCTGCTATAAATAAATCAGAAATTTATGACTGGATAAATAAATACATTAGCTTTCTGTATAAAATGTAAGAAACTGGAATGTAAGTCCTTTGGAAAATGTTTTTTCTCTGATTACACTTAAGCTACAGCTATGTTATGGAACTCTGCTAATAGCCAGAGCCCTGTTGTCAGGGTCAACAGGAAACCTCAAGTCAATAAAAACGGACAAGAGCTTAAAACTACACCTCATTTGCAAATGTCTACATTTAGGCATTGAAGTCCAGGTTAACAAGCCCAGCCAAGGATAATCTCATTTTTAAAACTAATGCATAGCTTCCTGCCCTACCACTGCAAGGAAGTATTACATTGCTGTTTGCAAGCAGTCAGTAGAAAAATTTATTTGATATGGTAATTGCATCTGATTACCAAATAGTAGGTAAAGAGCTCAAGGATCTTCAAGTAGTCACTTATCTCATTTCTTTCAAATGTTATCCTAAGCTTTTTGAAAATACTTCCAATGAAGAATATTTCAGCCAGTCAGTCAATCGTCCAAATTTCACAGACTCCCCATTTCATTATGGAGTTGTGCTATAAGAGAGGACTGCATTGTAATTGAATGGCCTAACTATGTAAACCCTGAAAAAAATCCTGCAGGGCTCTTAGCTGGAAAGTTTCTCTTACATCAAATTGACTTTCTGGCAGACAGCTACTGGTCTTTCACATCACTGTATTTCTCAAGGTTACATATTATTCTACTTCTAAAAATAATGACCATTGTCTCAATGTGCATTGTATACTTTGCTTTATGTACTTAAAGAAAGAGCACTAAAGACAAAATGCAGTTTCTCCAAGTTCTACTACAGTTTTCTCTTCAATGAAAACATCTTTCCATCTTTTTCTACTGGTTAATTAAAACTAAATAGATTTTTATATTTTCTTCTAATTTTTTTGGCAAACACGCAAAAGTTTGTGGCTAAAAATAGTTGTAAAAACACTGAGAAGTATGAAGCACAGAAGACTGAAATTCCAGTTTAACAGATCAAAAACTGCTCTCCTTCAATTATACCTGAGAAGAGAACCAATTAAAGTGACACTGATTTTGTCACAGGCTAAATGCTTGACTGTATTCCCCAGCTTCTAGGAAATACTCAGTTTGACTCAGTAGTCAATTTATTAGCTAATTGGGTTGTTACAATAGCAAACCGCAAACTTCATTAGGAAAGAGTACCTTTTAAAAATTTTACATTCAGATTTGCCTTTTTCTTTCTTTACAGGAGATATTCTCTTACCTAAGGGGAAAAAATTGTATGGCAATAATTAGCTATTCTACAAATTGAACAGCTCTCTTAACATGCCTTGACACCTACTTACTGCAACTCACCTGAGAAAGAAGTCTTGCTGAGACTGCATATTTAATATGGAGGAGATTTAAATATATTTAAAGAGGAGAAAAAAAGCAATGGTATTTTTGAGCATAATAATTAAATGCAAGACTATTCAGAATTTTTTTCTTTGCTGTTAGAACTTCAATATCTCCATTATTATGTTTACAAAAATATTTAATAATTACATATGCTTCAAACATTAAAGGCAACCAAATATTTCAGGTTAAGGTCTCCAAAAACAGGGAAGTTGATCAGTTGATAGTGAAATACAGACAGAGCTTATTCTGATGCAAAATTTAACTTAGTGTTTCTGACATGCATGTTGTTTGGTAGAGAACATTGAAACATATTGAAAAAAATCACCAAATTAATTAAAAAAAAAATAAAAATCCAACCTAAAACCAAAAGCTTTACAAAAAAAGGCTTCCCTGGCTTTAGAGGCCTGACCCTTCCTGCAATGCACCTTAAAGCAGCTGTTAGAAAGTGCTTCTACCACTGAGTAAATTTGGCAACATTGAATTTATTGCACATCTATCAGACCCACTATGTAGACAGGGCTGGAACACTTGTCTCCATGAACAGGAGCAATATTTATCTTGATGTCATTTTGGCAGCCGAGGCAGCGACAGATCCAGGAGATCACAGGGAGTAAGTACAGTGGGTGGGAGGGGAATCCAAAGGCTATAAGAAACATGGAAAAGCAGGAAAGGAAAGATATTGGTACCTGTAATCTCAGGGGGTTGTTTCCATGCTATTGGGATCTTAGGCAAATTTAGATCAGCAGGTGGTTTCCTTGATCAGCTCAGTTACATTGTGCTTCTTCCCCTTAAATGGAGCATTTTTATCCTTCTGGCATGTTCCTTTGCAACACTGTAATTATGAAAACATTAAAGAGAATTTCACTCCTGAAGGAAACATTAATTAGTAGGATGGAGCAAAATTCCTAATAATGTTACTACAAGCAGTTTTAAAAAATGCCTTATTGGAAAAATAAGAATGAGCTTATAGAAATGTTTCATGCTAATAATGCTATGTTTATATTGTAAAATATTAATTATATGCTCTTCTAAAAGATAAAACTGAAATAACAACATTATAAAGGTACAAAAGATGATAGACAAAAATTTGCCTGAAATATCTGATTTCCATTCAAAGTGGTTCAAAACAAAGTCTTCCTTAGAAAAAGGCTGAATTTGCTGGCACAGTATTGAACAGTTCACATTTGAAATTTAATAGGTGAATCTGAGTTTAAATTTTGAAATGCACTAAGTATTTAAATTTTGGAATGCACTAAATATTACAAGCATACTTTAAGAATAATGCTGTTACAACACAGCAAATTCACAATCGTGCTCAAAAGAACAATATTTGCAAATCATATTATCAAGTAAAAGAAGTATTGAAAGCTACAGAAAACATCGGCCTCTCAAAGACAGAAAGCTGCTTTTCCATTCTATGGGCTATATAAAAGCAAAATTTTCCTGCCGTTTTCACCATTAAATAGTTCATAGAGTTAATGTGTACATTAAAATGACATAAAAACATATGATTAGTAGAAAATTGATTTTTATTTCAGTAAGACAGTTTTTTTTCTTTCTTTTAATTCCAATTTTAACATAGAAAGTGTTGTTAATTACAACAAATTTTTTTTAAGAACTGGAAGTTCTCCATTCCTTAACAATTCCTAATCCATTGCTGTGGAGATCCATGAGCAAGTGTTAGTACTTTGCATGCTTAATTATTTTTGTGGGTTTTATCATCTCTTGGGATCCAGACACAGAAGCCTATTAAATAAGCTTTCTTGTTGAAGATGTTTATGAATGCAATATTTCCCTGTTGGACAACAGTGGTAGGTATGGCAACATTTAATAAATTGGGAAAGGATATGTCAGGTTGATGTTCAGAAAAGGATTAACATGTAACTAAAGTGAGCTATCCTTTGAAGTCTTGTCAACACAAAATCTTCTATATTTTGAAGTGCCAGCTAAAAGGTGTCAGCACACATCAAGAAAAATTCTGTTTCCTAAAGAAACTAAATATCCAAAATCACTACAGTCACAAAGAGTTATTCACATACTTAAAAATATGTCTATGAAGAAGCCCAGTCAAATTAGTACAATGATTTACATGCTTGAGGTTAAACAAGGAGCAATAAATAAATCTTTTTCTGGTCTGTGCTGCAATAATCTCTGGATGACCTGCTGATTGAGTGGATGACCTGGTGATTAAGTTACTGTTTCAGGGAGACAGAGTATGTCTTAAAGACAGAAAGCAAAGAACTAATTAGCCTGGCCAGCCAACATGCTTCAATGTAGACAAATTACACCAAGACTGTCTCTATCAGTTCTTGTCAGAAGGCACCACTGGCAGGAGTCTGGCCTCACCGCAGTTCCCTTAAACCCTATCCTGGCACACCAAACACTGACACCAGCCTTGTGCTGACCACTCTTACATCATGCAAAACAACAGTGGGAAGAGATCAAAGCCCACTTTTCCAGACAGAAAAGGGAGGAGTAGATTTCAGTAACTCATACACTGATGTGGGTCACAGTAGTAGCCAAGGGAAACTTGAGATGAAACATGAGGAAAAAGCAGACTTTCCATGGAAATGTACACACAGTCACATCAGTGTTGCATGCTCCTTTCCTCAACCAAAATGCAGTGGTGCCCTCCAGCAATGACAGGTGCAGCACCCCTGTGCTTCCTAGAGTCTCCAGCAGGAGGCTCAAGACATTTTGAGGGAAGATCCTCAGGTTTGTCCTTTTATATTTCCTGCATTTGATGTGAAGCAGAAATACTGAATCTCTATGAACTTACTTCTAAGTCATCAATAAACACAATTTCTAAAACCTGTGAAGATGTGAAGACTTATAATTTGAATAAAAGTTAGTTTAGAAGTTAATATTAATTCAAAACTTACTAATTGGCATTTAAAACCACCTTATGCATAATCATGGCTCTTAGAAAAAGAAGGAAGTTTCATATTTTTTCTTTCTTTCTTTCTTTTCCTTTCTTTCTTCCTTCCTTCCTTTTTTTCTTTTCTTTCTTTCTTTTCTTTCTTTTCTTTCTTTCTCAGAGAATATTAAAAGATAATGTCACATATGTAATACCAGTAAAATACTCTACACTGATTTTCAACTGCTTTGATTTTAGATCAAATTTAAGTATCAGCATAATCCCTAATTCCTCTCAGCCACATTTAAAAAAAAACCCAACTGTTTTCAGTATTTGTCACTACATAAATGAAAGAAATTTCAGAGGAAAGTGTTTGAATAAAATACATTTTACAACATTCAAGTTGCAAATGCAGCAGGTATTTTTGAGCACACTTACCCAGTATCATTTGCATATGAGCCAATGCAAACATTCACCCTCCATGCCCTGCTCTGAGGTCATTTGCAATGCCAGCAAAGTGTTGCCATTACCCCACAGAAGGCATTCTGTGAGGTGCAGGGGTCACACAACTCTCACATGTAACCTAAATGTAATTTCTGCTGAGACTGGAGTGCTCAGACACCTGCAAGGGTGGATGCAAAACTAGCCTGGCTCTGGCAGAATTTGAAGCCCTACATTGGTGCTGCAAATTTCAGACTCCAAATCATTAACTGGAAGCATACAGCTCCACAGGCATGTTAAAATAAATAGTTTCTCCAGCAGGTGTAAAGGTGGCCCATATGTGAACCAGTGTGGGGCTGATGTGAAGGTAGAGTTAATGGATTTTGGTGACTGGGTGGCAGAGAGCTACTCCCTGTAACATGCTCCTTGTCTTAAGTAGTTCTACTGCTAAGGTGTGACAGTTGTGGTACACCCTGAGGACTGAGTGCATGTTGCTTGGGGAATTCAAACAATTTCATATAGTGAGCCAAGTTCACCAAGTTCAAGACTCAAGCACCAGATGCCAGGATGAACCTGATTTGAAAAGTAGCGATAAACTCTGTCTGTACATGTTTGTCAAGTCTGGGCAATAGGTTTCCAAACAGTGGGGCCAGCTCAGCAAGAATTTTTCAATTATCCAAAATCTATTGTTACAACTTTGATTTTTTTCTGATTTTTTTTTTTCATTTTACTAATAGTTGAGTCAGAAGTTGTTACTCTAACTGTATAAAGTATGAAATCAATAACACAGGCTGAGCTGTGGAACTTTAAGTAAAAATCAGCATCTCTGAAGGTTTCAAACATTTCACTTGTACTTTCAATTCATCAGAGACACTCAAGAAATCTATGTAAGAGCTTTTCTTGCAGTGTTTACTTATTGACCACCCACTGCAGTATCAGGCCCCATTTCCTCAATGGGAAGTGGCACTTGTCTCTTCAGTCTGCACCTTGGACAGTCCCAGGAACAAGTTTCATCAAACTGTTACACTACATATGGTTGAGGAACAAAGCATGTGGAACTAGCCCTCACATCATTCTTCCTTTCTGTTTAATCTCTAGCCACCAAAGCAAATGACAGACGCAGTTTAAGCCACTAGAGACACCAGGGCAGAATACCACGCATAGGTGTGTTGATTTTGAACACTTGGCCTTAGGAAGACAGTATTGCAGTGATAGACACCGACAGTCACTGCCCAGGAGTGGAAACCTGCAGTGCTTTAAACAGCAGAACACACTGACACCCAGTACAGCATAGACTCATGGTGGTATTTTATGCAGTTCACCTTTTCTAAACTCATAATCCTCCTTTCTCTTCCCTGGTGCTCAGACAAGCAGTGCCTTCAGCATGTCCTTAAAGTTTAAAAGGGAAACAGCACTACCTTAATGTTTCACATCACATTAAAATATGACAAGAGCCTTTACACTTGTTCTGATTTCAGCATCCTGGAAAGCCTATGAGTTGTACAGCAAGGTCAGT
>VXBX01003407.1:13928-46635 GCA_013400415.1 Scytalopus superciliaris | reverse complement strand
AAAGTGAGAAAAAAAAGCAGTGGCAGATTAGAAGATTTGTAAAGTGACAGGGAGGAAAACAAGAATTTCTGCCAGAGGAAAAAAGTTCCCTGATAAAACTTCCCTGCAGCACCTAGGAAGAAGCAAGAGACATTGGTCTTGCCCTCTATTGTACTATGCAGAAGAACAAGGTACAGTGCAATTGGCCAGAGGAAGACAGAAAACATCTTTGTCTGTGTGTACCAGTGGCATAGGTCACTATTCATGTCACCACCACATCGACAATCAGCACTATATCACAAACTTACTACTGTGTTTCAGTAGGGATCACTGTTTCTAGCTGGGTTTTTTGTTTGCTTGTTTGTTTGTTTTAAATGGTGAAACATGCCAGTATTGTCCACTGAAAAAAATTCACTGAAAAAATTTTATTTACACTGTTAAAGACTGTTAAAGCACAGGCAATACAGAAGTGGAGTAATTCTCTGATGAGTTCTGAATCAACCAAACATATATGGGTAGATTGGTAAATTACTGCTGTCTCTGCCCTCTTTTTTAAGCATATTTTTTTCAACTATCTTTGTATATTCATTGCCTGAGTTAAATCTTAAATTTTCTTTCAAGAAAAACCCTAAAACTATCTGTAAAGTTGACGTACATTTTAGAAGAAGTCTCAGGATGAAACATACAGCCTTTTCTGTCTTCTGTAGTATATAAGATAAAGGTAAATGTAGAATAAGAACAAAGTCAAAATCAACAGAGATTTGCTATGCTATTTCAAGCAGTAGATTTTAAATTATTCAGAATTTAAAAATAAAAATGCAAAGTGAAGATATAAGGCTTATTAATCATATTAAGGAAGCTCATATTAATCACATTAAGGATTGTTCTCATACCTGTCATCTGTTTCCTCCTGCATGACGCTGAGAAATATGTACTTAATGTCCATTCCTCCCAGTGATGACAACTCTGCATGATTCCAGAGAGGCTGGAGTGATCTGAGTATATAGCAAGGAAACAAGTGTTTTTGGATGGCTCCTGTTTGCTGGTGGTTCCTGTATATTTGATCTTGCAATACTAAAGTGAACAAAAGCCCCACTTAGGGAATTTTCTGGGTGCAAGATGAAGTCCCTCAGTGACCTAGAACATCATTTAAATGCATTCCTTTCCACATTTATAAAGTTCATATTAAAATCCTATTTATTTGAAGGAGAAGTCATTGTATAGCCACAGCAAATAATTAATTATGACGTGGCTCATAAAAGGCCAAGGTCTTTTCTGCTTTTTGTACTGTCGCACCAGTGAGGTACTTGGGAATATTTGGGAAGCTGGAAGGAAACACACCTGGTACAAGTGACCCAAACTGACCAAAGGAATATTCCATACCAAATGGTATCATGCTTAGGGTATAAATCTGGGTGCAAAGAATGAAGAAGAGGAGCATTTGGAGTGATGGTGTTTATCTTTACAAGTCATCGTTATGTGTGATGGAGTTCTGCTCTGCTGAAGATGGCTGAGCACCTGCCTGCCCATGAGAAGCAGTGAATTTGTTTTGCTTGTGTGTGTGGCTTTTACTTTCCCTTTAAACTGTCTGTATCTCAACCCAGGAGTTTTGTAGCTTTTACCCTTCCAATTCTCTCCCCAATCCCACTGGTTGGGGAGTGAGTGAATGGCTGCATGGGGTTTCATTCCTAACTGGGATTAAACCACAGCACTCTTCTGTGCAGAAACAAATTGCTTCAGACTCATTGGATACTCAGCGTACTCTCTGTCCTTTGCAAATCAGTGATGGTTCTTCTTTCCTATTAATCATTCCTATAATACTCAAATAGTGTGATTGAATAGCCCATGGGATGTGATCTGTCTCATGACAGGATGTCTCTCTTCCTCAAAAAAAATAGCTCTGTTGTAGGCTGAGATTATAAAAAAGAGATTTGAAAATAATTATTTTGGTGACTGTATTTCTCATAAGTGGCAATATGGGGGAAAAACACAAAACTGTCTTTATTTGCAAGTACAAATTATGCTGGGGTGGAGTTGGGGGAAACCTGTTTCCCTGCATAATAAGCAAAAAGTAGATTGTTCTTCCAGTCTAAAAAGCTAGGAGGAAAATGACATTTGTATCCTTTGGGGTTTCTCAGTGTTTACATTATTATCTTCTCATTTTTATAGAGCAGGGAAGTAATAAAACTTGAACGTGCCAAATCAGGAAAAACAACATTGAAAAATTTCAGAATAATAACAATGTATTTACTCCACATTGTTCAGGATTTCAGAAAATCACTTTTAATAAAAGGAAAGTCATGGCAGTACCTTGACCTCTTGCTTTGGAATGGGATAGGTTTGCAGTTTCTGTGTCTCCCAGGAGTTCTCTCATGGTGCTAACCTGAAGAGGTAGACAATAAAATGATGCCTTCTATCCTTCTATAGGATGTTAGTTGACTGGATGCTAGTATACTATTAGCAATTAACTAATAAAAATGTAATCTAGTGAATGATTGTTAAACTGTTTAAAAACAAACTCTGTGCAAGACATAGAATCATAAGAAGATAGATCATAAGATCATAAGACATCATCTAGTTCCAGCCTCCCTGATGGAGGCAGGGACACCTTACACTAGACCAGATTGCCCAAAGCTCCATCTAATCTGGCCTTGAACACTTCCAAGGCCTGGGCATCCACAACATGTCTGGGTAACCTGTTCCAATGCCTCACCACACCCACAGTAAAGAATTCTTTGCTAATGCCTAATCTAAACCTACTCTTTCAGTTTTAACCCATTTTCCCTTGACCCCCCCACTAGTCTTGCAAATAGTCTCTTTCCACCTTTCTTGTAGGTTTCCTTCAGGTACTGGATGGCTGTGATCAGGTCACCCTGAAGTGTTCTCTTCCCAGCCTGAACAACACAAATTCTCTGTTTCTCCTCATAGGAGAGGTGGTCTATCCCTGGTCCCTGTCTTTCCTATGCTGAGGACCTCAGAGCTGGGTGCAGTGCTCCAGGTAGGACCTCACCAGAGCAGATGAGAGGGGCAGAGTCACCTTTTCTACTTTATGTCTTATGATACAGACCAGGATACAATTGGGCCCAAAGCTGACATTGCCAGTCCATGTCCAGCCTCTCATTCACTAACACCTCAAAATCCTTCTTATCAGGGATGATCTCAATATGCTCCCCCCCTGCCTCTACTGACAGCCACAACTCGAGCGCAGTACCTTGCCCTTGGTCTTGATAAACTGCATGGTATTCCCATGGGGCCACTTCTCATGTTTGTTCAGATCCCTCTGGATTTCATCCTGCCCTTCAGGTATGTCAACTACACCACTCACCTTGGGACCATCTGCAAATTTGTTGAGGGTGCACTTGATCCCTTCATATATGTCTTTAATGTAGACATTGAGTAGCACAGGTCCAAGTATGTCCCTGAGGGACACCACTTGTGACTGACGTCCATCAGGGCTCTGAACTAATTACCCTCTGGATGCAACCATTCAACTGCTTTCTTAACTACCAAACAGTCCATTGAATCCACCTCTCTCCGATTTAGAGAGAAGGAGGTTGTGGGGATCAAGTCAAAGGACTTACAGCAGTCCAGATCAATGACACCTCGAGCCCTTCTCTTGCCCACTGAATGTCACTCCATTGGAGAAGGGCACTCTGTTAGACAGGGATGACTTGCCCTTGGTGAAGTCATGCTGGCAGCCTCAAATTGCTTCCCTGTCCTCCACATACCTTAGCACAGCTTCTAGGAGGATCCTTGCCATGATCTTCCCTGGCACAGAGGTGAGGTTGACAGGTCAGCTGTTAAAAGTCTGGTTAAATTTAAGATTAATTAAATCTCATGGGGAAGGTATTTTAAATTATATTCCTCTGCTTTTTTGTCTTTCCCTTTTCAGCATGCAGCCTGTCCCAGACTGTTAAAAAGCACAGTAAGAAAGGAAAGACAGATTCAATGTCCACAATCATTTTCTGAAAATTGGGTGGTAATGGCACATGGTATCATCATGTAACAAGATACACACAAAGGAGAATAAAACCAGTTCAGAAAGGAATGTCTGCTTCTGAGTTTTAGTTTTCTTCCTAAAAAACCCCAAAAACTAGATGTCATGAAATTTATTTCCTGTATTAATGCATGAAGTTTGTCTATTCTTTAAAAGTGAAAAATACTTATGGGATGCTGCATAGATAAGAAATGTATCTGTCTGTGAAGACAGAGATCTGTGGGAATACTAAAAATACAAAACCTGAAACAAGAAAACACAGCTTCTCTTTTGAAACAGCCCCTTTCAAACCACTTTGCATATTCCTGACATACATTAAGGTAAATAAGCAAGGAAAAGAGTAAAGTGTGTGATCCTGACCACATCTTGAACTGAAGTCACAAACATTTTAAAGCATATTTACCTTGTGTTTTAAATGTCTTTTTCTGTCTTATCAGAGCACTGCATTACTGCCACCAGGAAGCTTCTCTTCAATGTTGCACCCCATTTCTTAATCACAGCTTTCAGCACACAGTCAGTGGGTCCACAATGCTGCAGAAAAATTCCTCTGTCCCTCGAGGCAGCAGGATGGTTTCACTATGATCTTCAAATTTTCCTATACTAATTTCCATCTAGTTTGAAAATTTGGTTTGAATTCCTCCTTTTCAGCCTTGTATGAACCTGTTCCATCTCAGTATTGGAACCTAAAGACACTTAGCCACTCTCTTGTTCATCTTATCCCTTCTGTTTTCATTTGCTCCTTTGATTCTTGCATTTTTTATATGTTCATGATTTTTGCCTAACTTTATCTATTCGGATATTTACACAATAAGCCTCAGTCCTGCCTAGCTCCTCTGCACTCCCTTTATGTCTGAGTCAACTGAGCCAGCACGAGGGGCAAGAAAGCAGAAAAAAAAGTCAGTTCTCAGTTCCTGGGTCATCTGGTAGCTGAGATATCCTCAGGAATAATTTGGAACAGATAAAAATCAAAACAGGATAATAAGAGAGACATGTGAGCATACAAATCAATATTCTAATGGGTCACTGAAGTCACAGCTTGATCAGTGGCAGGCAGCCTGTGAGTCTAAAATGAAATGGCTACAGCAGGAGGTGAAATTTTCAAATTAGAAGCACTAATGATGTGCAAATCTTGCTAATATTATAGTACCTAAGCTGAGATATGCAGAAAGGAAAGTTATATACAACCAATTCTTCAGAATTTAAAGTGTTTTGATCTAGCTGCATCTGCTGTGGCCAGTAGAAACATGAGTTTCAGCCAATTCTGACTGCATAACTATACTTCTGGTTAAAAAAAAACATTTGACTGCATGCTCCTGTACTGAGAAAGTAAACAGGACAGAGATGTACCTACATGCCAAAAACCTAATCCAGTATGTTAGCTGCAGTGGGTTTGAATCGAGCGGGCTGTATGGATGTTTTCATGAATTAAGATTCAAAACCTGATGAAAGCATGGATCTGTCCACCACACAACCTTCATATATTATCAGGGCAAAGGAACAATAGGATTAGAAAAGGAATACGGTTCCAGTATGTCTAATAATATATGCAATGATAGCTGACAAAGTAAAAAAAAATATATCTATGATTCAGATGACTGCTTCAGTTTGGAAAGCAACTTTTCTGAAAAGCAAAATAATATGCTAGGATTTATGTTTAATGTTCTACAACTTCTTTTAGGGCATCTGGTGCTGTCTATAGTATGAAAAGCTTATTGGAAAACTCCTGTGTGTATTTCAATATAGCTTCTTTTGCTTTCTCAGTGTTAGGATGTGCCAATGTAAATAACTGCTGCTTGAAACTTAAAAGATATGTAAAAGACTGGCAATACTGTCATAAATCAGAACAAAGGTGGTACAGCCTGAAACACTTTCAGATTAACACTGATTACCTAGAAACAGGGACTTTGTCTTAGAATAGTTATGACTGAAAAGTTTGCAGACAAAGATGAGCAACAGGCACCAAATCAAAAGTGTTTCTAGAGACCCAGTGAAGAAATTACACTTCATGATTTTAATTTCACAGAAAGAAATTAACCTTAGTTATACCACTGTGATTGCAGGTCTAATTCAGATGCAATTGCATTTAAAATTTTACATTAGCATCAAATCATTTATCAGCAGGAAATTTGAAAATCTATGCAAAAATGGAGTAAAATGAGCACAAAAAATACACACTGAAAGACAGATACCATTACAAATTTATATATATACACACACAGATATTTTTGTGTGCATATACACAAACAGCCAGTGCTAAAAGCAGTGTGACAAATATATGTATAGAAGGAGAATTTACTAACTAAAGCAAACCAAAGTCATGTCAGAACCTCTAATGCATTACCTCTGCTATCTCTGGTACTTTGTTGAAGAATCCCTGGTTCACTCACCATGTCACAGGGGTCTCTTCCCCCATGCAGCTGCTGGCTGTGTGCCTGGGGAGGGCTACACAGACCAGGGAGCTGACCATGCCATAGGCCAGTGCCTGCCATGGCCGTGCAGTTTGGAGCACAGGGTGGTGCTCCTGGAGCACGGCTGCCCGCATGCATGGAACCACTCGGTCACTGCCTCAGTAAGAAGCCACCCACCCTGAAGAGGATCTCCCTTGGATGCTTTGATACCATTTGTTTGGCTGTAGGATTCCTCTTTTAAGAGCACCTGCTTCTTTTAGACAAAATCTCTGTGCATAAGCTCTCAGACTTCATTTCAACAACGGTTCCAAGATTCTGGCTTTCTGTAGTCCAATTTGTAGTGGTGTAACTAAAATCACATTTCTTCAGCTTATGCCATCAGAAAAAGGTGCAGGCCCATGTGAGAAGAAGAAAACGCAGACTTTGAAGTGTGTGTGGATGTGCCTCTGCTATAGTTAACTATGCTTTGTCTTTGAGAACCCTTAAAGTTCTTCCAATTTATTGGAGTATTTCTACTGCTCCAAGTTTCTCCAGTTAGCTAGGATCTACAGCAGTAGCTGGAGTCAGTACAAATTTTCTTACCTTTCATGAAGCGATAACTGACAAAGGTATTTCTGTAAACAACACAAAAAATACATTATTCATGACTCCTTACAGAGACACAGCTGTTTTCCCCAGAAGGTTTTATATCACATTTCCGTTAAAATGAAAGAATGTTACCGTAGTACAACTTCATTTATGATGCTATATTTTTGCTTTTTTGTCAAAAGTGAAGTTTGAAGTGAGACATTTTTCAAAGAGATATAAAAGTTTAAAGGATGATAGAAGCAGACTTATGGGAATAGAACCAGTTATATATGCAGCATGGGTAACATGAGCTAGATCTGTTGTCTTTTGTAGCACATATCTGCACTTGAAGTCAATTGGAAGCTCAATAACCGTGTGAGCATTACTTTAATCCCAAATTAATTTACTCCGTCTCTCACAGTGGTTATTAGCTTGCATGCTGTGCAAGTTCTCAAGTTATGCATGGCTACAGTGTTTCTGATCAAACCATAATAAGTATTTTACTCATCTACAGATGGTCCCTAAATGAGTACGGTTATGTGGTTTGTGTATTTGTCACCTGAGATTAAGCAGTGCCTCATTCAGTGTCATGCTCTAGGGAACAGCACGCTAAAGGTGAAAAAATGTTGATGTGCTGGACTCCTCCCCTTAACTAATGTATATTTGGAATCACTTCAGACAACCAAAATATTTAAGATTTCTGACCTTATTTCTGGTTGATAGTTTTTCTCTCATTCTATAATTAAGAGCAGTACCATCCATCACTGGCTGCTCTAAAGATTCATAAAAACTGAAAAGCCCAGAGTCTTCCCTAGACTAGAATGCAATAATCTTGTTTTCCTAATACAGCACAAAACAATGTAGCTTCAGCTATTTTTCTACCAGTCTGGAAGCAGTCCTAATAAACCCTTTACAGGAGCAGAATTTAAGATGAACTTTGATGCACTAGGACCCCTCTATTAACTCAGATTGTCCAACAGCATTGCTTTAAATTTTGCAGTGAGGGACAGCAACATAAAGCAATTAAAATAGATCGAGATTGCTAAAAAGGGCAAAATGGGTAGGTACTTGTATTCATAATACCATTGGTATTTCAGACACTGAGAGTTTTGTACATCCTCCCTGTGGATTTTCCAGATTGAGGCTGAACTCAATTCCCTCACCACATCCCAGAGGTGATGTGAATTATGGGACATATCAGTGTGGGCACAGGATGTTTTATTGTGGGTGTGAAGTGGAAGATCAGGAAGCAGCAAGACTGGGAATTTGCTGATGCTGGCAATTCTCCCCTTGGGATGCTGCTAGTTCTGCAACAGGCAGTAACTGTTCTTCTTGCTGGCACGAAGGCAGCCAAGGACTTTTCCACTGTCAGCAGGCCAGGAAAGGAAAAAACTGTGCTGACAGTAAGATAGAAATCACTTATTTCATCAAGTAAAATGAGAATATGCTAAGATTATGTATTTTTTTTCCTTTTTTGCTAAATTATCAATGGCAGCTAGAGCAGAAAAATATGACAGTGAGTTCCCTAAATATCATCTGCTAACTAAGCAACAATGTGAAACCAGTGCTAGAGAAAAACTGTAGGTTTTATATTTTTTACATGACAAAGGAGGTTGTTAAAATAGTCCTGGTGGATGGTGGATGACTCTTCCTACTAAACTAGTCTCTAATTAATGTTTGAGAGCAGAGTCTGCAAAACTGACTCAAAACGAAACACTGCTGCGAAATTTTTATTACAACCTCATACTAGTTGACCTAAAACATGGCTAGAATCTTCAGGTCTTCCAAATGAATTTGTTTTGAAGATAATTTAAAACAATATGTGTCTGTGCACAGGATTGTTAGGGAAGTGGCAGTGGAAGCACAGTTTTGAACCAGTTTGCTCTCAAGATGTTAGTTCTACCTCCCTGCTCCTCTTTCCCTTCTCCAAGAAGTTATGTATCCTTGCAGCTATTCTATCAATTGAAAAAAGTTTCCTTTGAAAGAAACTTGCTGAAAGAACCCTGCTTCTGAACTACGAGCTCATTGAAGGGATTTTACTTTAAAAATATACAAGGCTCCAAAAATTTCCCACTGAACTTATTAAAAGAGCTTTCAGTTCTTTTAATATCTTAAGAGAGAGCACAAGTGAGAAACACTGCACGTGTTTTCTCAGGAGGCACTTTTACTGGTACACTTTAGAAAACAAGGGAACTTGGCAAAAGTTTAAAGGACAACACAACTAAAATAAAGCATTCCACAAAGCATTGACATAGCACGTGTTAACCCATACAACTCAGCAAAATCCAACTCACCAAGCTTTAAGTTACCCTAAATATTGAGAAAGGAGATCAGAAGAAGAAGTAAAGAAAGAGAAGGAAAAAGAGAGAATTATAGCTACCACTCAGAGTCCCAGGCAGGTCCAGCTTCCATGGGCTCAAACAGCAGAGTCCAAACAACATGGAGAGCACATGTTGCTGCTGCTTTTATTTGCTTTGGCCCTGCCCCAGGTGTGACTTCCACCCCACTGGCCGTTCTGGAGCTGTGGGACAGGGCAAGGAGCAGTGGTCCCAGCGTGCTAGCCATTCTGAGCCTGGGTTAGGAGCTCCCATGGGGTGTGGTGAGGACAGTGGTCCCGGGCTGCTTTCGACTGACAGCTGCCCCAAGATTACCCAAGTAGACTCCAAGGGGCTGAGGTGTAAGGGCAGGGCATCATCTCACCTTCATGAAATTTGACCTATCCGTTCCTCTACACACACACACTTGAGTCTGAGCTAATGATTAATTCAGTGTCTTACACTTGCCAGAGCATGCTAGCCAGCACTAGGATACCCCCACTTGCCTCAGTAGCGAAGAGGAGGAAACAGACTAAAGGAGGGCAGGGGGGAAGATAGGAGTGAAGAGTGCTTAAAATTAAAATATATTTAAAAAATGAACAGAGTGAGTTGTCACATGCTGCTGCAAAGTTAAACATTAGGATCTGCTCATTTTTACATGGCAAGCCTAATTAGTGGCACTATGTTTTCAGGATTCATTATTATTAACCACTTTTCTCACCTTCCTTGGGTACAGCAGGTCACTCTGCCTCCACTGTCTCTGGTTTCTCCCCACAGCTCTGGTCTCCCCACTAGACAAAGCTGCATTCCTCACAGATTCACAGAATATTAAAGCATTGGAATGAACCTTAAAGATCATCTAGTTCCAAACCCCTCTGCCAGAGGCAGGGACATACCTCCCACTAGACCAGGTTGCTTAAGGTCTTATCCAATTTGGTCTTGAACACTGTCAGGGCTGGAGCATCCACAACCTCCCTGGGCAACTTGCCAGCCTTACAGTGAAAAATTTCTTCCTAATATCTAACCTAAATTCCCCCTCTTTCACTTTGTACCCATTACTCCTTATCCTATTGCTTCAATTCCTAGTGAAGGGTCCCTTTTCCATTTCATTGCAGGTCCCCTTTCCAATACTGGAAGGTTGCCATGAGGTCTTCACATAACCTTCTCTTCTCCCAGCTGAACAGCCCCAACTTTCTCATACAAGGGCTCAAGGTATTCATGTCTGCTGACGGGCCATAATGGGCAACAGTGGGCTCAACTGCATTGATGTAGCAGACAGCTATAATGTCTTAGAAGGTGTCAAAGACTCATAAAATGTCCAGTGATCCAGTATATCATACATCCCATGATCCATTATTGACATACATCATCCATTGTAAAACTCTGCACCCCAGGAGAGGTAGTGAGGGCATTTCTACCTAGCCTAAGCATAATAAAATCACACTGGAACTACCTCATCTCCGTGGGCTTCTTCCCTCACCACCCTGGACTTCCCTCAATGGATCCAGACTGCAACCATCACTTTAGCAAGACTGGCACACTTTTCACTAAGAAGACCACAGCAAGAGGATCAATGGGCTACATTCGGAATCCATGGAATCATGGCATTTTTTATACTTAATCTGTCTCTTTGTGATTATTTCTCTCCCCCTAGCTCTCTTTTTTCCTATTTCTTTCTATCTCTTACATCTATGGTTAAATAAAAATATGTTTAACTGGCTTTGGTATACAGTCTTGTTTACACCTTAGTTTGGGCAGAAGCATCTCTAATAATTTTAAGAACTCTGTCATAACAAAATGGTGTGGCGATTCCTAGCATAACTATGTTTCTTTCCTGTTTGAACCAGAGTAAAGATGGGTAGCAGACATGCATTTCTCACTCCAGCTTGGAGTTCGGATGTAGCTGTAATAAGCAGAAGTCTGGGAAGCATTTTCAGGGACCTGCAAACATGGGCTTGTGTCATTAAACTAATCAGCCCACCATTGAGCTTTAACAGTTCAGCTGTACTGCCTGTACTGAGCACTACAGGACTCTTCCTCCTATTTGTATCTCTACTGCTAAAGCCTTGCCCAGAAACTGAACAGTTTGCATTCAGCTAGTCCCCTGCCACTCTTCAGGTCTTATCTTGACCTCTAGAGCTATCTTAAAGATTGTTCACTTTGACTGTTTGGATAACCTCCCCACTGATTTGAAAACCTCTGTAGCCTACATCACTGTAGCAACAGGAGGACCTACAGAACAATCAGGTAGGTAAATGCATCCTTACTGTAATTTCAGAAACCTCATCCCATTTGCATGAAGATATCCAGTATTTAACAAACAATAACAACATGTTTTAAGGAACACAAAACACAAATCTTCAACTACATTCAAACCTTTCTCCACTAGCAACCTAGCCTGCTCCACAGATCTAGTGCAGTGGAAAAAGTTCCTTGTGGTGTTTAAATGTTGTGGTTCTCCATTCACGTGCATGGGGTGTCTGGACATTGCTTCCCAAAGAAGCTTCCAGGCTGAGAGGTGGTACAGCCCTCAACAACTGCAGCCCCTCCTTCACGTCAATGACAGGCAGAAGTTTTCAGCTGAGATGGCCAGGAATCTCCAAATAAAACAATAAAGAAGCCCACATGTTTTTGAAACCTTTGGAAGCATAATTTCTTGACTTTACCTCATTTTTTCTCCATTACTTTTTTTCTAATCCCAGATTTTACTGTGCAGTATCATCATGTTTAATGGAACAGCTTGGTTTCTGACATTGATAAAAGTCTCTTTCTTGCCAAAAAATCATGCTGGGAATCTAATTCAAGACAGAGCCAATATCATAGTCATTTTGTACTCTGTTAAACCCCAGTTTACAGCCTACTTCTGTAATGGTATTGTGATTCTGGTGTACCTCATCTCACAGAATAGAAAATATTGAGGACCATGAAGAGTATTCCTGTCATGGAAAGAGGTTTGTTGATACATACCTCTTACAAATATCTGTTTTGAGAGGAAAAAAAAAAAAAAAGGCATTTAGACCATCTAGCTGATAAAATCAAGCTAATAAGGGATGTTTTTCCATCTACCCATTTTTTATGGGACATTTACAGTATTTTAACTATTTCCAGTTTCTGCAACTAACTACACATCTCATCTTTCCTTCTTTCACACTCAAAGAAAAGAAAGAATAACATCCATATGCTGCAAGCCAGACAATATACTTTGATACATGGGGGTTTTTTTTAATGTACTGTGTGACCATATAGCACGAAATTATTAAATTAATACTCACTTCCAGCATTTCATTTTTGGTGTGACAAGAAGTTTTTAAAGGATAGTCCACTAATTCCAAACAAATCCTTTCAAATATGCTTACTCAGCTATTGTGAAAACCAGCATTTTTTCTGCCCTTGAGTTGTTTTTATACCTACTACATTTTCTCTCTCATGTTGCTTCAAGCCTCCATAAACTACAGGTCATCAGGGTGAAGGCAAGACACAGGCTCTGGAGTGGAGGATCTGGAGGAGAGTCAAGACAGGG
Organism: Scytalopus superciliaris; assembly: GCA_013400415.1. Classification (NCBI taxonomy): domain Eukaryota; kingdom Metazoa; phylum Chordata; class Aves; order Passeriformes; family Rhinocryptidae; genus Scytalopus; species Scytalopus superciliaris. The sequence continues at coordinate 33,849 of VXBX01003407.1, read as the reverse complement.
TAATTGCAGATTACTTGAGAGGTTGCAGGGGTTTTGGGAGGCTGGGAATGGCCAGAGGGGGGTTCAGGGCTGACCAGAGAAGGATTAGCAAACTTTGTCCATGCCTGAGCCTCTCTGTTCCCTAGAAATGTTGAACTTTATTGCTCCTTCACAAGAGAACAGTATCCCCTCTGATCAGAACCTTCACTTTGATGCCTCTACGCTGTGATGTGGGAATGGGGGCAAAAGCTGACAAGAGCCAGGCTTTTCCTCCCTCCTATCTTCCGTCCTCCTTGTCTAACATTTGGCAGGGGCTATGCTTGCAAATATCAGGGCTGGGCAAGAAAGGAAAAGCCAGGAGATTTCAATCCCTTACTGTCTAGAATATTTCTGTAGATGGTGAAATGAGCTGGAGAGATGCAGTCCACATTTAAACTGAGGCTGCAGAAAAGGATGAGCATAAAGGCTACAGAGCAGCCTTTCTCTCTGCTGCTTTTAATTTATGATTTGCTAAAGACACAAAACCTTTCAGCACGCTTACACAAACCTCATGGGCTGTCTTACAACCACATGAGTGTGTGGGGGCTACTGGTTGCTCCTCTATATTTATGTGGTGGCTGAGAGAGGTGAACGCAGTGGCTCTGCTGAGCATTCTTTCACAGCCAGATTACTTTTAGTGTTTTTGTGACTGCAGGTCTGTTATTTACAATCCTTATTCATCTGGGATGGATTAAAACAAAATGAAATATCCATAATCAGAAATAACCAAAACAGCACAAATCCTGCATAAACAGAAAGGACTTATATGAACAGAATAAGTACTTTTGAATATCTACTCATATGATAGGTCAGAAAGCTGTTAAACTTGCCTTTACTTAGCAGAGCTGTGAGAATAGTATGTTTCCTTCTTTTTCCATTTGGGTAATAATGAACATGTGATCAAAGTCTCTTCAGCACACAAAGAGAATATTACTGAAAAATGGGAGGTGAAAGGACTGTGCTGAAGCACCGCCTTAATATAGACACTGAATAACAAAAGATAACAGTCTTTTGGTGGAAGGGGTGCCCTACATGACAATTATAGTTGCAGGTCAACTTGATTGATAGTAGTTCATTTCCACAGGAAAGTTAATCTTTACTAATGCAGTTGTCACAATTGATTTTAAATTCTTACACGTCTCTTGTTGGTATATTTTCAGTTAACTGATTTACTTTTCACTTACAGCCTTCACATCTTTTCTGCAAACATTGAGACAAGATTCCAGGATCCCCCTGTAAAACAAATTTATGTATCCATTACTTTTGGTACCTAGAAGATTCACATTAAATATCACTGAGGGCTTATTAATTTCAGGCTTGAATTATTCTTTTAATGCAGACTTCACCATTAGAGATACACCAGGCCTTTCATTCACTTTGAACTTTCAAAGTAGCTCAGGCTTTTAATGCCAACTGAATATTGACAGTACTGCAATGGGGCATGCCTAAATGGGGAAGTAAAATCTCCTAGTGATGCTGTCCTGAATGTCTTCTGCAGACTTTGTAGGCCACCTTGACAAAGAAAAAAGATCAAATTCACCTCCCACTGTAATAATCAGATGAAATGCTGCAAAGGCATTCCCATGGGCAAACCAATCATATTAGTAAATCATCCAAGTGTGCTGGTTTTTTGAGCATAGAGAGTGTATTATGTAGTCCTGAACAGAGTCAATATCACACAAGACAATAGAGAACAATATTTATCCATGATCTATCTGAAATGCAATTTAGGACAGCTAATAGAATGGACCTGTTAAATTCATGCTCATAGATGTGTTGAGATTCTTGAATGGAATACACAAACAGTTATCAGATACAAAGATTATTGTTTAATCACATTGATTTGTAGACCTCACTAAAATTTTATGCATTATTATATTTTGAATATATTCCTTTAATTTTAAAGAAATTTTATTTTTCTTAAAAAAAAAATCAATGAGAGTATATTCTGCTTTTTTAATTGCAATTTGCATATGTGTATGAGACAGTGTTTTGTGCCTTTGATGTTGGAATGTTTCTTATTGATAACTATAAAAAAATCTCATGTAATTTATTTTCAATACTTACATAACAAACATTCAGAGTTCTTTCTATCATTTTTCCCTAAGCAAATCAGATACATAATTTTTCACACAACTCTTTGATGCTACAGAAATATTTAGTCCCTACAAGTTTCTTCGTGCATCTGATATTTGAAATGGAAGGAGTGCAAAAAGGTTGCTCTAGTCCTTGCAATTTAAACTGAAGTTTAAGATGACAGGTATGGTACAAAGTTGTCTTATCTGATTTTCTGTCTCTAAACATATTTCCAACAATCCCCACCAAACTAATAAACTCCAGACTTTTTCCCATTCTTCCAAAATTTTTGTTCTAACTAGCAATACCCTCCTAAACATTTACCATTTAAAACTACATTTTCATTTTGTGAAAGAAAATTAAGTGAGACCTCACAGAAATAGGGACAGGAATTACTTTATTAGAACAGCTATAATCTTCCTGAGAAATGAATAAACTGAAGACATTCAGACATTTAAGTGGTTATGGGTAGAAAATGGAAGAGTAAGAGATGATGCCAAAACCGGTCTGTCAAGAGGACCAGCAAGGTCTCCCACTGAACCCTCCCACTGCCTCTCCATCTTGCCATGTATGAAAGCTACTATTTTCATTTCTATTCTAGCTGACTGCTGCAATCTGCTGTGGGTGTTGGTCACCAGGCTGCAGTGCTGACCTTGTGTGACTGCACCTCCCAGGTTGGCTGGTCAGCATCCATGTTCTCCAAGATGTCCCTGTGAACATTGTGAACATGTAGAGACATCTGAAGTGGATCTAGAGACATCTGGAGTGGATCTTTATGCACAGCATTACAGTCACTAGAAATGTTACTATAACACAGGTCTGCACACAGCTTGTCATATCATAAGCTTATTATTTTCAACAGTCCACAAACTTTCCTCATAATCCACAGTCTCCTAGTGGATGGCCTTCTCTAGACTTCTGTTGATTTTTTTTTTTTTTACTATTTGACTTTCTTCCATTTCCACAGGATAATTCATCTGCCACCTGGCAGAGAAATTTTAGGGTTTAATGTTGAAGAAAGTGTTTCTTGGATGGGTTGCTGAGACCTGGGAAGTGAGATTACTACAACCACCAGCTCCAGTTTTGGCAGATCTGTGAAAGTAAAACTGGGACTGGAATTACTAGCCACCCTCACAGCAACAGTGTGAGCTTAACTGGGGATGTTATATTTGAATAATATTAGTTACAGACATTTAATGTTGGTTTCATTATTCCTCAACCATTTGAGGGAAACCTGTTGCACAAACAATGCTGAGAATCAAATTTTCAATGTGTCAGGTATTTTCAGCAGCATTTTTCTGGTCTTCTTTGGGTCTCTGAAAATGCTTATATATTTATACACAGAAAAGTTACAAACCTATTGTCATAGTTGCTGTTACCATCCTCAAATAGCAAACATATTGGCAGCACTGCAATCCCAAATACCTCAGAGATGGCATATCTGCTCTCCAGAATTTCCAGCACTGAGTTCCTTTTATGAAGTATGACCACATGATCATCTTGGTGAGACACTGTTCTGTAAGATAGGCTCTACTACACTTTTTTTAGCAAAATGTTAACAGATGAATGCCCATGAGGAGGCTTAGTCCAAAATTCATGTCACTTTGGCAAATACAGAATTAACACAGAGTTTGATTTCCCTATTACATACACACATGCTGACACAGATGTCCATATCCCATCCCTATCAGAGGACATAAGACCAGTCTACAAGCATTAAATGTAACTTCCTTACTCTTTTTGCACAGGATTTTATATAATTGTATATAATTTTCCCAGTGCCACTAGCAATTCTTATATAGACTGTGTGTTAATAGTCATGACTTTTATAACACCTTCCTTCATTAATGCTTTAGGAGACTCTTAGATGATTGGAATCACCAATCAATGGTCCAGAAAATCCCACAGCACCACAGGCATGAAAGATGTATAGAGAGCTATAAAAAAGATATTTTTGATAATGTTTAAATAAGACATGGATATAGACAGGTCTCTTGTGCACAGCTGTTAACACAGCTACAGCACTTTATTAAAACAGTGGATCATAGGCTCTGAAAGCTGCTGAGCACTGGGTAGGATCCAGCCCCTTACCTAACTTGGTGGTCATGCTAGTGAACTTCAGATCAGTTCCTTGTTGAGTATCAGACAAATACAATAAGACTGATGTAAGTTGCTTATGTTTAGTGCCTATCAAAAGGTGACACAAAGAAAATAAAATGAAACAGAAAACAAGACATGAGTGAATGAAAGCAAGAGATAGAGAGGCACAACCTGTGGCTGAAAAATGAATATGTGAAGCCACAAAAATTAAGAAAAATGCTTGCTTATCTTCTTCTTCTGTTAATACTACTGCAGTGAGTAAGGTGTTAGAAAGAGATTAGAAATTAACACTCTTTTTCATGATCTGTCTTACATTACATTTTCCCCTGCCATTGTCCCAATTACTTCACAGTTGGTTCTACATTTATTTACCTTTTGGTCCTCACAAAATTATTCTGTGACTTATTTTTCTCCTCTCTCTTACTACTTCAGAACTGATTTCTTGCCAACTTTACTCAGACTGCTCTTTGTGATTACCAGAAAGATCCCCCAAGATTATGACTCTGAGTCCAAAGTGCACACATTAGGGTGAAAAAAAGAAAATTAAGTAGGTAAGCAGCATAAAATACATGCAGGTCATGGGCAACTAAAATACTATGCCAGCTTTGTAAGTATCTGCTTAGCCTTGTTCCTGAGGCAATGAGCAACTTCTGTCTGACTCAGCTTCATTTGAGTTCTGTAGAGTCAAGTTACTCGACCAATGCACAGCATGAGGCAATCCTTTTACATCTTAGAGTAAAAAGAGCAAGGAGTTTAAACCATGGTGGACCATTATGGAGGTTAAAGACTTCTCTTGCATGATTGGTGTTCAGTTTGCAAACAGGCACTGAAACCACGTCTCAGCTACCAGTCAGTTTAAGCTTTTAGATAGAAATCTCATTTATCTTACATTCACAAATTTGCTCTGTATTACAAATTGCATGTGGGTTAATGTGAGACTTTATTAGTCCTCACTAACACAACAAAATACAGTTTCACCATTTCTACAGGCCTAGTAATATTTTAGGTAACATCTCTTTTTGTTGCTTTCTTTTTAACAGTATCTGAAACAATCTATCATGTTTTATTGTACTGTCACAGTACTACAGCTAATATCTGATACCCAGACATAATGTTGAATATTAGATAAGTAATTAGGTAAGTGTAGCAAAGATTATAGAAAGAATTCAAGGCCATATTAAAAATCTGGCACACAGGGTAATAAGAACTAGGATCATATAATTTTGTAATATGCTGACCTTACAGTCATAACTGTGGATTTTCTGGATACAAATTTCAGAAAGGAGAGGTTCACATTTATTCAGAATTAATATTTTGTATCTACAAATGATGCAGTTTTTAGTACAATATAAATACCAATCCTCTGGAACAGAAGTGGACCCTATGATCCCATGACATTACAGAGCAATCATCTGCAGTTCTTTTCTAGCAGAATAGGGTGCATCCATAAGATTTTAAAAAAAAAATAAAAATGATCAGTTCATCCCTGACTGTCAAGACCTACCAACATGAGCTATACCTACACTGTCAAGCTTAATACTTTCTATTTTGCTGGCTCTCACAACAGAACAGCTGCAAACAAAACTGTACTTCCTAATTATTCTAAAATTTAGCTCTTTAAAACATGTATGTGGGTTTTAGACCAGCAATAACTTACTGTACTGACACTCTTCTATGGTGAATCGAAAGGTAAAAACTATGTAAAAGTAAGAATAGAAGCTGACCCTATGGGCTAACTTTTTATTTACTAAGTAAAAACTTGATTTAATTTCTAATAGATTGGGTCTGTTGGAAGAGACCTACAACAGTCATCTAGTCCAACTGCCTGACCACTTCTATATTTAATAGGGAAATATGTGAAACACCCAGAAAGAGGGAATCACCAGGTGACACCAACAGAACCCTTTATATTGGAAAAAGAAATCCCTGTCATCTTGCATTTCATTGAAAGAAACACAGATTAGACTTCATTGAAAATCATTGTGTCCTGAAAATGAAACTTTTAAAATCATTGTCACTCTTCAATATATCTTGCAGGCCACCACACATGATTCACATATACCTTTAAAAGAAAATTGAAGTGAAATTGTTTAGTGGGTCACTGGGTACCAGCTGCAGGCAACCTCATCCTACAGCCCATCCAGCTCCTAGACTGTGGCTGCAGAAGAGGGACATTGTCATACCTTCTTCAGGCAGACAATAAGCAATACCCAGCATCTGACTGGCATTCGACTCCTCAGTTACTGCCGATCAATCTATGTGTTAGCAACATTTTCAGGCTTTTAATTAATTTATCTGATGATAAAATAAAAAAAATAAGTGAAAGCTCAGTTCCTCTGGCTGTTTGCCCCAGCTATGAGTCATAGGAAGGTATTAATTATTTAAAGCAAAAACCTTTGCTGTTATGGCAAATATCTTTCAGATCTTTTCCCACATCTTTAATTTTTGACAAATTAATAAAGTAGACTGCTGATTATTTAAAATATGAGCATGGAAGTGCTGCTGCTTTGGTGAGTCAGCTACACATGAAGAAGCTAATACCATTTTGGCTTAAAAATGAAAAAGTAAGATTAGAGACCAAAATAGTATCTTTAATCTCATTTTTCAGTGCAAGAGTATATGTATTTGAAGTCTTAGATATCATCTTTTTCTTTAATTACAAATTGCTCTGAAACACTTTAAAAGCTGAAAAGGTCATATGACACTCATAAATATGCAAAATTGCAAGCAAGTTTAAAATTGCCAAAATTTGAAAGCCTTTTTCAGAGATTGGCAGAGCAATACATAGAATAAGTGTATGCTGGAAAGGTTAAAGATCATTTAGATTTGTCTTCCCTTTGAATACTTACCAGGGAAAGTGTTCAGCAATAATCTCTGATATCCAGGTACATTTCTGGAAGGTGGGAACCAGCAGATTTTAGGTCTAAAACAAACCAGCAAAGAGGAAACATGGACACAATATGAACACAATAGTGAAAAACAAAACCAGTTATCAATATTTTCTTTTCTGAAATACCAGTGGATGATATTATAATTTAAATATCAGTTTATTTTGAGTGCCTTTCCAAGTTTATGAATGCAGTGAATTATGTGTTTATATCTAAATTATAATTCCACTACAATCTATTTTAAAAAAAAAAGGCTAAATGTTACAGGTATTTAAAATCAAAGCAGGTTTTTTTTTTTAACCCAAGGTGGGCAATCAGCATCAGAAAAAAACATCTGGATCCCACATAACCCGCCTAAAATGTTCTCCTTTTCCATTGCAGACCTCAACCATTCCCATGTGAGTGGGGAAATCACCAGCACAAAATGTGAAGCAGATTAGTAGACTGCAAAAGAGGTGTAGAATAATATACAAAAAGATATTTAGGCAATTATTAGATTTCCTGGGCCTGGTTTAGAGCATCTGAATTCTATTTCTTGGATTTTCAGAATATCTTAGTGGAGTTCCAACTTTATTTTCCCAGAGTTCAAGCTTCTTAACTTAATATCCTGATGTAATAAACATATGTATAACAGTGTCTCTGCTGCAAATAAAACCTAAGCATGCAAAATTGCATAACTGAATGGTATATAGCTCTGAGTGGTGCAACCTGCCTCTAAAACTTTATTAGAGCAATTTAAGGCCGTTTTGACCATTTGACATGTCTTTAATGACCTCTAATATGCTTCAAAGTGAACATTTTTAAACCCTCATCTAGACCACTCTGCATCAGCTGGGAGGAACATTTCCTGCCTGGAGGTGGTTTATGAATTTGTTGGCTGTTACAATAACACATATCTTAGCACTACCCAATAGTAATGAGAAAAAAAGATAGTTGAAATTCACCTTCAGTGCATGAACATGGTGGACTAATGTCAATGGCTATGCCAGATCAAAAACATTGTTTCAATTTAATTTCAGTGAAAAAGCACACATTTTCACTGAGCCTACTCTAGACACAGGCTAACTATATCTACACGTTTCCAGCGTCACCCCAGCATTACCTTCTTTCCCCTTGATGCTGCAACTGAGTCAGTTCATTGGCAACCAATTTCTTGGTAGTGAACTTGAGCTTCAGAATCAGGAATTCCCTTCCTTCCCCGTGGCCCATGATGACAGTAGATAATCTTCTAGTGCAGCCACAGCCTCAGAATCTGTGTGAGAAGCCTAGATTCTAATAATAGACCAGGTAAAGCTGTCCTCAATTTTTCATTGCTTAGTACTCACTGTATGCTCAACTGCAAAAGTTTAACAGTACCATCCCATTACTCAAGGACAACAGAAAATGCTCTTGAATTTTTAATGGTTTGCCTTCAAACAGAGAAGGTTCTCAAAATTAGTTACACCTCTTGTTGCAGTTCTTGTATCTGGAGAGTGATCTTCCCAAATTCATACCGGATTTGAGGTAGATATCAACAAATTTCTGTAAAGGTAGACAATCAGACACCGTTAAAATTATGCTCTCCAACTCTAGGTCTTGACTATGGTGGTGAAAGGAGACCTCTGTCATGCACAAATGGTGCTGAATGGACCTTCAATGTAAAGTATATTTGCAATCCTATATACTGTTGCTTAGACTGAGGATAACTGTTAATTTTCAATGGTGATATCAAGATTAAATCTATTTAGGTGGAGAAACAGGAGTTTTTAATTAAAAGTCATGTTACAGTAAAGCAAAATAATAATTAGCTTGGACTGGAGTTATGATAGCAATTAAATCTTCAATTATTCTACTCTCTAATAAGTGCTGCATCCTACAGCTGTTCCTAACAAAATACCATTGCAACTGAAATGCATTTTTTTAAATGCACAAATTCCTTTAAGGGTGAAAATATCATTTTTCAAAACATTTTTATATATTTCTTAGGAGAAAGGTAAAGCAAACTTTGTGTTCTGCACAATTCTTAATTTTGTTCCAGATGCAGCTCATTCTAGGCCCACTCTTTAGATAACTAAAACTAGTCAAGATCCGTCCTACTATTGAAGCTGGAACTGAACCTGTCAAGGGACACAAAGAATCACAGGAAGGACTTCTACAGATGTGTTAGCCAGAAGAGGAAGGTGTAAGAATGTGTACCCCCTGGATAAACCACACTGTTAAACTGGTAAAAACAGAGAAAGAGATGATGGAGGTACTCAACAATTTTTTTTCCTCAATCTTTAACGGCAGTCTCTCTTTCCACATCTCATGATGAATGAAATCAGGATGGGGACAGGGCAAGCAAAATTCTTCTCACTTTAAGCAAAAATCAAGTGCATGATTGCCTGAGGAACCTGAATGTACATAAGCCTATGGGACCCAATGAAATGCAACTCCAAGTCCTGAGGTAATTGACTGATGTAGCTGTCAAGCCACTCNGGGGGAAATTGACGGATGTAGTTGTAAAGCCACTCTTCCTGATACTTGTAAGTTCATGGCAGTAAGAACTTCCAGGTGACTGGAAAAGGGGAAACATTGTACCCATGATTTAAAAGGGTAGAAAGAAGGACCCTGGGAACTAAGGACTTGTAAGCCTCCCCTTTGTGGCTGGGAAGATCATGGAACAGATCCTCCTGGAAGCTGTGCTAAGGCATATGTTGAAGAGGGAGACAATTTGAGGCATCCAGCTTCAACAGCTTCAACAAGGTCAAGTCCTGCCCGACCAATGGCGGGGTGACTACCTCAGTGCACAAGTGAAGGACTACAGCTGTCATTTATCTGGACTCTGTAAAGCCTTTGACATGGTCCCCCACAACATCCTTCTCTCCAAATTAGAGAGTGATGTATTCAATGGGTAGGCCATTGGATTAGGAAAGTGTTTGAATGCTTACATGCAGTGTATAATGGTTAATCTCTAGAGTTCCAGTGGACATCAGTGACAAGTGGTGTCCCTCAGGGGTCCATAGTGGGACCAGTGTTATTTAATATCTTCATTAGTGACAAAGATGGAGTGATCAAGTGCACTGTCAGCAAATTTGGAGATGACTCCAAGCTGAATGGTGCAGTTGACACCCCTGAAAGGCAGAATGCCACCCAGAGGAACCTGGACAAGCTCAAGAAGTGGGCACATGGGAATCTCATGTTTTTTAACAAGACCAAGTGCAAAATCCTGCACCTGAGTTGAAGCAATCTCTGGTATCAATACAGGCTGGAGGATGAACAGATTGGAAGCAGCCCTGCCAAGAGGGACTTGAGGTGGATGAAACACTGGACATGACCCAGCAATGTGCACTTGCAGCCCAGAAAGCCAATCATTTCCTGGGCTGTATCAAAAGCAGACTGGCCAGCAGCTCAGAGGGAGCTGATTCTGCTCCTCTGCTCTGCTCTGGTGAGACCCTACCTGGGGTGCTACATTCAGCTCTAGGGTTCCCAGCACAGGAAGGACATGGACCTGTTGGAGCGAGCTGGGAGGAGGGCCAGAAAAATAAGCAGAGGGATGGAATGTCTCTTCAACCAGAAAAGGTAGAGAGAACTGAGATTGTTCACCTTGGAGAAGCGAAGGCTTTGTGGTGGCCCAATTGCAGTCTTCAAGTACCTGAAGGAAACCTACCAGAAAGATGGTGAAAGACTTTTTACAAGAGCATGTAGTGACAAGTCAAGGCAGAATCAGTTTAAACAGAAAGGAATAGGTTTAGATTAGATACTAGAAAAAAGTCCTTCACTGTGAGGGTGGTGAGGCACTGGAACAGGTTGCCCAGAGAAGCTGTGGATGCCCCATCCAAAGTGTTCAAGGCCAGGCTGGATGAAAATTTGGGCAACCTGGTCTAGTGAAAGGTGTCTCTGACCATGACAGAGCATTAGAACTAGACGATCTTTTAGGTCCCTTTCAACCCAAGCCATTCTATGATTATATGATTCTACCTTGTTGTTTTGCTGGACATAGCAGAAATCTCTTCTGAGTCCTAAAAAACACTTTGCTTTCCTTTCTGCAGCTTTTGTCATACAAGTGGGCAATTTAGTTTTGTTTTGTGATGTGAGAGCAAGGAAACCTTTCAGAATCGTAACACTAGCTATAATCTGAAATTATGAGCTTTAAACAATATATACAACAATTACATAATGGCTGTAATCCAGTAATTATTGGTGACACCACAAGAGCATTTTAAAAAAATGACATAGCTTTATTTTCTCATACAAAGCCATTTTAGCTTGATTGCACAAGATTCCAAACACTCCACAGGTTGACCCTATCAAGAGAGATGTGCTGATGTTCTTGAAGAGATACATATTTTCATTTGGGAAAAAAAACAAACTAGAAGAAGCTCATCAGACAATCCTCAGAAAAGACGAACACTGAACTGGGCACAAAATGAATCAGCACTCTCCAATATTAAAATATCCATTAACAAATATCAAGATGTCAGTAAATCCATTTATATGTTATGAATAGATGTAGCTGAGTTCGCTTAAACCTGTCCTTCCTGAGAGAGATGGGATGAGGTTCCAGTAATGAGTTTTGAAATAAAGATTTATTTTAATTCAGTGCACATCAGTAAGAATTCAAGTTAAGCATCACACAATTAAAACAATCTAACACTGTACAAGTTATTGAATTTGTGGAGGAATACTTTACAGTCTGTATACTACAGTGCAGAAAGGATGTAATGTATCCTATCATTCCAAAGTACAGGCAAATTTTAAAGGGCATTACTTCTGCAAATAGAAAGTGTAACTATTTTTTTAAATACAGAGAGAAAAATAATTCTCTTTGTGTATATGTATGATAGTATATTTTCTATGAATATGACCATAATGTTTTTGTACACAATTTCTCATAAACTAGATCCACACACAGAATTCTGTTCTAGAAAATCTCATTGGATTCCTCTTAATAGTCCTTATTGTCTCTGTACATATGAAATTCTGCAATGTGGAAGCATTCCCTCCTCTCTATAAAAGAACAGGATCTGAAGCATCTATCTCAAGTTTAAAGACAAGATTCATGAATGTGATACTGAAGTTCATTCAATGAGGGGAGGAGTGAGTAGATCAGTTAGGAGGATTTATGAAACTAATAATGTTCAGCCTTTCCAGTTTAAATTGTATTGTGCTACAGACTAACACAAAATCTCTGATAAATATTGAAATTAATTTCATAGATGAGAACAAATTACAAGACTGCTGCTGTGATCAGAATTTAAAAAAAATACTAACTCAAGACACAGTGTAGAAAGGTTCAACCAGAATGTAAAATTGCAGAGAACAAAAATGCAGATGTAACAAACACTTTCCCTTATTTTCAGTCTGCTATTCTCCACTCAAAGAAGAACAGTACAAGGGCTAGTGCTGGAGGGTTGCACAATACTGTGGTAGGAATAGTTAAGTATCATCTTTAGTCCCATCAATCACAAAAAAATTCCACAGATCAAGGAGCACTGTTCAGGACTTGTGGTATTTGCTGTCCAAGCATAAAGTAAATCAGATTCCTGAACTGAAACTGAGAAATTGAAATTGTAGATTTTTGAAGTGCTCAGCTTGACATGGTAAGAACATAAGGATGTAGAAAAGTTTTAGAGATATGTTCTTAAATCACTGGAGGTGTTCAGTGTGTGATATCCTTTTGTACATGAGACAGCACATAGGCTTATCTACAGAACTTTCTGTGTCAGTATTAATACTCCTCCACCACTTAGTACATAGACTAGGGCCAAACCTTTATCTTCTCTTCCTTTCTTATGAAGGCTCCAGGAGACATCAACTGTCTTCCTCATGGAAGGGAAAATGGAAGAGCTAGGACTGTTTCACAAGGAGTCTGTCCCAGGGAGCCTCCAGATTAAGCTGTGGGGAGAACACAAGGTTTCATCCCAAACACTTCAGTCAGGCTTAGTATTCTCCTAAGTATCACAGTACTGAGCCCACAACCCTCTTGGATCCAGCCTAAAGCAAAGTTTTTGTTTCACCATCAGAGGAATGAATCCCAGGCTGATCAATCAGCTCACACAGAAACTGTCTTTTGGTTGTAAGGGAGTAACTCTACACCAAGCTGGGTGTGAGGATCATGCACTCTGCAATTTATACCTCCCATGCCTGTTGGGCAAGCATGAAAACATACCCTCTCCAGGCAAATAGTTTTTTGCCTTTGTGTATATGTACACTACACAAAAAACAACTGTGTTTTTCCTGAAGTTCTTTCAATTATTTTAAAAATTTAAAATATGTATGTTACTTCTAGATAGATGTTTAATCTAGCACGCCAGAAGATGAGAATACTGAAAAACTACTGCTGCTACTTTAGACTAAAAATGTGAGAAACAAAGAAATATCATCATTTTAAAAAACAAATCTGAAGAGCATAGTGACCAGAAGCATTCAGTAATATTTGTCAGCTAACTATAGATTTTTTAAATTTAATATACTTATTAGTTTTACATGCTATATTCATTTTCATAAACTGAAGGGATTTTTTCTCATATTTAAGATATTTTTCCTCAATTTTTTTAAAATTTTTCAGGACATTTTAACAGATCTCCAACACCAACTCAAATGTAAGCAGTCATCAAATAAACCACCAATAATCTGAAAATTAAATATTCTATTTCTCATTTTTAACACAATTAATCTGTGAAACTTTAAAGTTCTAATAATATTTGCTGAATTAAATATATAATCTTTCTGTATAACCTTATACTTATCAGAAATTACTTCAGTTAATATATAATGTATGATTCTGTATAAAATTATGTTTACCAAGAATTGATATAGTTATTATAAAAGCAGTATTTAACTTGAAAACAATTTAACTTTATAGCTATCAAGCAACATGAAACAACTTTTGTTTGCAAACACTTAAACCACAAAATGCAAAGCTAAGATTAAAATTGATGTTGCTGATGGTAACATTACACACCAATCACTTGTGCAACTCCCTCTGAGTCTTTCTGCAAGATGAAGCATTTGGTGTTGATTTTCAGTGCTCAGTCATCTCTCCACAAAGCACTTAGGAGCAGCAATTGGTTTTGCAGTTATTTCCATCACTGTCTTTCAAAGTGATCCTAATGGACCATGTGTTCTTAGTAAAGGGTTTATTTCTCTTCTGCATTCCTCTGCATACTGAGGAAGGATTGTTCGGTCACATCACTGGGAATTATAACCATCTCATAAGCAATCAAAACCCAGGTGTCTCCAACATTTTTTTTCCCCCACAAGAGACAAGGCCCTGTCTGCCAAAATACACTAAAGGGACCTGCAGTAGGGCAGCACTGCTCCTGGAGTTCCTTGATCTCAGATACAGAAGAGTACCTGGAGCTCTGCTACCTGCCAAATGTAACCGTGAAGGACACATTTGGCTAGTTCAGTGACAGCTGTCCCCATTTGAATGTGAGAAGTAACATGTTCGTCACAAAAACCAAGTTTATTTTTACTTGGCAGAAAATGTATTGACTTCTTACAGAAGTTTCTGCAGCCTTTCTTGCTTCTCTTCATCTTAAATGTGACTTGGCATCTTGTCTCTTCTCCAAACTTGTCAACCAGAAGCAAGAACCTACCCTGACCAAAGGAAACCTAGATTCACATAGGTAGGAGTCCAGCTACAGAGATCATGCCTGCAAAATACCACATCAATCTGGTGGTTGCAGGACTTCTCAATAGGAAACATTGTAAGCCTGTGGCAGAAACCTTACTGTCATGTTTTCTGACAGCTTCAACTAGTCAGTAACTTATCTCCCTTCTAGAGTTTAGAGAGCAAATGTATATATTTAATCACCATTTATGCTTATTCAGTTGATAATTTCCTGGTTTATGCTAGTTTTGAATATGTTAATGACAGCTGTAACTTGCATAACATGCCTGAATTAAGAAAATCCTTTTACATATATTTATGCTGCATAAATTCTGCTCTCCAAGAGTGGGAATACTGATCTAATGCAAAAATATCCCCCAGGGAAGTAATTTGCATATTTGATTATGTTTTTGCTTATTTTAATTTTTTTAAGCCAGAGGCTTTTCTTAAGCAAACTGCCTAAAATGTTACACTATCCTTAGTGTGATAAAAACTTCATTACAAAATTCAAATGAATTCTGTAACAGCAGACATGTCACCTTACTGTCAGTATCTTGATCTAAATCTTCCAGAAATCCTGGGGACCAGATGCTTCCAGGTTGTTTCACTCAGCACAGTGAGATGCAAACTTCTGCCCTACTAATACTAAAAGGCACTTTTCATGAGAGGGAGGCTCCTGGAAAGAGGAAATCAGAGGCTGCAGTAAACCTGCTTACTGGGAGCTACACAAATAAAACCCAAAAGAAATCTTGAGAAAAGCACTCAGAAATGGGCAGAGCACTCTGGAATTCAAGGGAGGAAGATAAACTGCAGGCAGGTTTCAAAGGGCATGTGTGCCCTTTGAACATTTGAATGTTCACATGCCGGGCATCCCAAGGGAATGCATCCTCTGGAATATTCAGAACCTGGAGCCATGCAGGAATAGCCAAAACATCCCCTGACAGTTGTTTTGCAGCCCTTGGTAGTGTCCAATCAATAGAAACACTTGTCTGTTTCATGAAGAACAGAAAAAAACTCCTGTTGGACTTGACAGAACCTATTCTTTTTGACTTTGAATTGAATATTTTTTCACCTGTTTCAGGCCTTATAATCAAAAGAGTTTGGGGGAGGAAGGTTTGGGGGTTTTTTTGGTCTGTGTGTAGAATCTTCTGCCAACTTTTACACAAATTTGAAAAGATTTGCAGTATCCCACCACTTCAACTTTGGTATGTAAAATGTTTAAAATCAATTGCTCATCCCAATCTGTAATAGGCAAGAGAAAAATAAGTTCTTCAGTGATGGCAGGGATAATAGGAGCCTTAAAAACAGTGGTATACCTGTGGTGTTGTGCTCCTTTGTGAGGATATGTAAACATAGAAAAATGCAGGTAAGGCTGCAGTGGTGCCTAAATTCAGGTGACACAGACAGTGAAGACACTTCCACACACTTTTGCTTTTACCAGCAGATATTCCTACCTTTTCCTGAGTGTTTGCTCTCCAGTTGTACGCGTTGCATGGCTTTATTAGCTAGTACTCATCCCATATCTCTGTTTCTTCAGAGATATTCTTTTATATAGACTAAGAGAACAAATTTGTACAAGCTGGATATTGTGACAGACAATTTTATGTGCCACTGACCTAGTTATCCTGCCTCACTATACAGCCTCCTGGAATAACTTACCTGACTTCCTGTCTCTCAAGGGTACTTTTACAATTAATTACTTACAATTTGCAAATGTTTTTGCCACCATTTTTGTATCATTTGTGACATGAATTGCATATATACATAAGAGTGTTGCAGTGCATGCAAACCCTCATCAATACTCTGATTTGTGGCAACTACTCAATAACATGCTTACCCTGCAGTTTTCAAGTTCATAACTTTCTGAAGCAAAAGGACTGCTGTTGCAAGGATGAAATAGGAATTTGAAAACAATTCACTTAACTTGTCACTTAGAAAACAGCATTTAAAAAGCTGTTGACACTGTTCACTACATAGATTTCAACTGCTGTGCTCTTCAGCAAGGAAACTCAACAAGCCAGAGACCTGCACAATCTTTCCCTTTGAGTAATAGGAAACAATGCTGTCTCGTGCTCTGCTAGCAGTAAAGTCACTTTGCCTGCCCTTACGAGAATATACCCCGTTCTGATCCAGATCCAATAACACTTGCCTCTTTGGAGTACTATGTAACTTTTCCTTGAATCACCTGATTCCTAAATGTTTCAAATGCTCTGATAGGTAAGGTGTGAGATGCAGAGCTCATCTGCCAGCAGAGATAGTTGTCTGGAAGAGCAAAACATGTCTGAGTACCAGCTTTCAGAAGAGGCAAAACTACTGATGTTTACAGTCAGAGAACTATTTCAGCTCCACTGTATTGCTTGCAAATCACTTCCATGAAAGAGGATGACGGGGGAATATTGAAAAGTAATATAGAAAAAATTATATCTTTCAGCTGCTTAACACATATCATTATAATTAATCATTATTTAATAGAGTTTTATATCATGTTAACAGTCTGCAGCCTTTGTCAGGAACAATTGTTCATTATACCAATCACTGTACTACCAAGGCTGGGCTAAGGGAGTTGCAATTTGAATGTTGTTTGAAGAGCTGATGGGGAAAAGGTAGCTCTAGTGGAAAATGGTGGTAGTATCAATGTTGGAGAAGTTACTGCAGTCCATTTGGTACCTTATATTGCAAAAAATGAAGTATTTGGAATATTCAGCCATGTGCAAATTACACATTCTGTATTGTGAACCACACATTTCAACTCAGTCTTCCTCAAGTATTCATGCAGCTCCCTTTTACCAGAAGTCACTGGAGTCAGGGTTTGGAAAAGACATTTCAGTTGCTACTTTTCTTTCTTATTTGCTTAGTTAATTTTTGATATGTTTTAAAGAAATAGCAGAATGTATTTACAGTAACGATATAAATTTCTTGCATAGATAATAAAAGCATTTTTTGTATTTTCTACTTATTGTTTAGTTGGAAAGCCAGTTTCCTGATTCCAAGTTGTTTCTGCTTGTGTAACAACACTTTCTCATTTCCCTTAGTATGCAACTGTTTTCCCTTCTCAGGAAAATGCTTTGAAAATAAGGAAAAATAAACAACTAGTTTTCTTCCCCCATTGAGTCATCTGAATGTACAGTCACAGCCTTTCATCCACCCTGTTGAATATTTGACCTTCAACAAAGGTAAACATGATATTGCTGGCTTCTTGTGAGAAGAACAACCTTTGATGCTTCACATAAAGGCACAAAAATTTAATTCTGGATTATAGGTTCCCAGCCAAAAACACTGAGTGGTCTTCCCAGATCTGATGACACATATAAATACCTATAGTCTACTGGTGTTTTCCTGCTTTATGCAGCATCCCTTAAAAGCCTGTAATTTCACAAAATATAAGGTTACAAGTGCCAAGACATTATCATTCATTTAGGCTTTCTTTCTCCACAAAGAGTGCTTTATGGAATGCAGGTGAGTTACTACAACAGTGCAAGAACTGTTGGTTGGGAACACTCTGCAGCATCTGAATGCAAAATGTGCCTACAAAGACACACATCCTACCTAATGGGGCCATGGAAACACAGTTCTTATTATTATGGAAAATGGAAAAAGAAGCAGAATTTCCATGTTCTGTATTTCTGAAAATACAGAACTAAAAAGAATAACTCCAAAGAACTAGTGTGTTTTCTTAGTGCCATGAATGTTACAATAATTAGGCAAACCCCAAAAAAACACTTAACCCAGCACATAATTTTCTATGCAATTTTGCATTTTGCTGATAGTAGAGACTGCAGGAAAATGCAGTTAATTTTAGTTTCATTGCTGCACTTCAATATTGTCAGAACAGAAAGGGAGGCCAGCATTGCGACAGGGAACTTAAATGGGTTCACAAATCTGAGGCATATGGCGCTCAGTTTGTCAAATTATTTCAGATCTAGTACCTTGCTTCTTTTCATAACATCCTATAAAATTCTAACTGATTTAAAAAATACATAAATTATTCTCCGAGTGAGGTAAGAATAACTCCTGGAGGGTAAAAAAAATCATTCTTGTACTATTAAAATTGAGATATGTGGCCTATGGGAACCTTCGGGATCAAACATTTGTTTGAAAATTTCTGTAGTCAGCTCTTAACCACTTGAGTGTTGTCTGTCCAGTCTGTGGATCTATATCAATTACAGACACATCAGATTCAGGCAAACTGGAATCAGAAGGGTCATCACTTCAAATACGGTACAAAAACAGCTGCCTTGCCTCCGGAGCCAGCTCCTGAAATCCCAAGAGGCAGAGTAGAGAAGGGGGCTCACAGGCAGAAAACGGCAAAGGTGACCTTTGGTATAATCCAGGTCAGACCCAGGGGCAAAAGTTGGAGCTTGGCTGATGAATAAGTGAAGAGAGGGGTGATGTCCACTGGTGGAGAGGACAGCAGAGAGTAGAGAACTAATACTAGACAGGACAGGAATCCTGTAGAGCATCCACCCAGCTCAAGATCCGATGTTCAGTACCTGCACTGAGTTGAGGTACAGTGATTGCTAAAAGTACATGCTAGGGATTTTAGACCATCTCCTGAGTAATTCTACATAGCTGAATAAAAGGAAGGTTTTCCTGACTTTTGAAAACAAAGTAGTAAATTAAGAGAAAAATATTCCCTCATTAAGGAAACAGCAATAAACCTGAATCCCTACGGAATGCCTAGATAAGCCAAACAATAATCAAACATCTTAAACCACCTATCCCAGTGTGCACAGCCTCTAGTTTAACCCATTGAGACTGACTGAATTTGTGCATATGCCCTTGCCAAGAGACTGGGAAACAACTGCTGCAAGAAAAGCAATTACTAAGAGGACATAAACCTCAGCCTTTCATTTCCTGGAGAGTAAGGTAGACTAATGCAAATAAGAAAAAAATCACAAGTGGAAGAATTCTGTTGTCACTCACAACAGAAATTAAAAAAAAAAAGAAAAAACAAAAAAACAAAGACAACAACAACAACAAGCCTAACCAAAACAATAAAAAATGGAATTTAGAAGAAATCAGACAAAAATCTGTACTTCCTTCCACACTAAAAGCAGAAAACCAATAGCAATAGAGAAAATGCTTATAAATACTTGATTGTATCTTTTGGATCCATCCTGATCTCATCTTTATCAGTAACTGGTCTGACACTGGCAATCACAATTTTGCATGAGTCTGTCTGCAGACAGGCAATTCTTTTGTCCTCAACTCTGGAATCCTTCTTGCTTATTTATTGACACTGAGAGAATCCCATAGTCACTTT
>VXBX01003405.1:107277-127262 GCA_013400415.1 Scytalopus superciliaris | reverse complement strand
AAAAGGAAAGGAAAAAAAGCTTTCAGACTTGGTTTATGATGTGGAATACCATTATATAGTCTCATTTCAGATTTATACTGCCTTGCATCTGTTAAAGTTTCTTCTTGGTAGGTCAGATCGCATCCTGGCTGGTTTTGTGCGATTTCTATCTGACATCAAAAAAAGCTGTGATTGCATTTTTTTTCCCCTCTTAGGACGCCGTTTGGCAGCCATGCACTGCCTGTCCCGAGGTAATGCATGAGTCCTTGCTCTGCTCAGAAAAAAAGTTGCCTTCCAACTAAATATCTCCACAAAAATACAGCTCCAGCTTATGCATGAGACTGTGTTAATTCGTAAGCCACAGAGAAAAATGTATATGTTTGACTGATAGTCATTAAGTACTTATTTAATCAAGAAGAGCGGGATTATAATTACATTTAATTTAAAAGTTTTTAGAACAGAATGTGCAACTTAAGGCTGGCGTGCCTCTTCAGGGTTTTAAGTATCTGAAATTTCTAGCCAGTAACAGATCTCCCAAATACACTTGGAATAATGAAGGGAATGAATTTTTTGGACTGTGATGCTACCTCAGGTTTTGATGGCGTGATTGTGCTTCTTCCCCGTGGTGATTCGTGCCAGTGACAGGGCGAGGGTGTGAAGAGAGTATTTATCAAGTGTGGAAAAGATGTGCCTTGTTCAGATGTTGTTTGTGACGTGTGTTGTGATTTATTTTTGCAGAACAGCCCAGTGCCAAGCGTGCTTTGTAGCGTGGCATGTGGCTGTATTCTGCCTTCAGCGTTTATGTCCTTTGAGGTTATGTAATTGCTGTTAAAATGGACAAGTTTTGCCAGTCATTTATAGTAGCCCTTGGCAAACTTTCAGTTCCAGCATGGCATTTTTTCCATGGTCTTTGTCTTTGTCCCTCCTGCCTGACCCCTGGGGCGAATTCTCTGCCTTGTGTAGCTCAACAACATGTGTGGGTAGATGAATTTAGGAGGAAAAGCACCTAATTTTTTGCAGGGAGGTGCCACACAGTACTGTTGGGGAACAGTAAAAATGAGGGCACTTGATACCTGTGGGGTGTGAGAAGGTGAAGAGAGAAAAGTCACAGGAGCCTGTTGTGCCCCTTCCTCCTTCTGAATTTGGGCTCAGGCTGCTGAATTGCATAAAGGATGGACAAAGTCGTGTGCAACAGTGGCTCTTCACCACTCTGAAGGTGCCCTGTAAGACCAATCTACATTGCCAAGGGAAAAAAAGACTAAACATTTTTCACACACATCCTCTTCTGTTAACCTCTTCACAACAACTGGATATTGTTTTTTGATTTTTAATTCTCGTCCGTGTTCCTTGAAATTGGGATTATTTCAAATTAGGAGCTTGGACCTGAAGATGTTCCATTGAATGGTGGAACTGTAAACTCTTGAATCTTGGGGAGAGGAGGAGCAGTCCTTACCAGATCAGCTCTCAGTTTATGTATAAATAATATTTTACTTTGAAAATATATATGCAGAAAAGTAGTTTACAAGAATATGCAAGGAAGACTTAAGTTCTGACTGGACTCTGCATTTTGAGTTCAGTTGTCTTGACCTTCCAGTGATCTTCTGAAGTAGTTCTTTTCCCAGGCTGTCCTTACCCTTACTGGGGCTCAGCAGACAGCAGATTTTGGTTACAAAATTTCAGTGGATGACTGTAGACTGTGATTTAATTAGTTATAAAGGGAATTGTGATCAAGACGTTGTTTCTCCTCAGGTCTGTTTGGGTGGTTGGCTATTTGAATGTACAACTCCTTTATATGAGTGTGTTGGTTGGGGGGTGTGGGGTGTTCCATATTGTTTTCTTCTTTTCTTTTTTATAAATTCTTCCCCCCCTCAGATTGGAAAGGAGTACGTATGAGTTTGCACAGCCCTGTTGCTTTCTTTCCACTAATGTCTGTAAGCTACAGAATTAAAAAAAGGTACGGATAAAATCCAGCTCCAGCTCTGTGATAGGCAGTGGTGAGCATCAGGTTCAGATCCTGAGAGATACATTACCCCATTTTTTCCCTCCCCTTTGCAAACAAAGCTGGTAGTTTAATCCAGCCTCTTTTAGAAAGTATAGGTTTGAGATTTGTGCATTGATTTCATCCATGAGGTCTGAACTTGTAGGAGTTGCAGTTGTATTGCTCAGGGAGTCTGTGAACAGGAACCCTTTTTGTCATTTTATAGGAATGCACTTTCTAATGAAGCGCACAGAAGGGAAGGTTCTGGAAGCAGTACTGGTTTATCAGTATGTATTGTTGACTGCGGTGCTTCAGGTGGTGCTTCAGGTGTCTTGGGCAGCACACAAAGGTGTCTCAGGTAATGTATGTGCTGCACTTCAGACCATGGAGAGCCAGCAGTGCACAGAAACATTAATTCTGCCTGAATACTGATCCCAAACAAAGTTTTCACAACTTTGCCGAACTTTCATTGGGGTCGAAAATTTGTCCTGGCATACCTTTGCCTGGTGCTGATTTGTTTAATTCGTGTGTAAAAGTTTGGTTGAAATGTGGCTCGTTTTGAGAATCAGGCATAGGAAAAAAAAACGTGTTTTCCAGTGTTTTAGAAGTTTCTGCAACTTTTACCGTGGAAGAATGATGTGCCTCTCTCCTGGAAGTGTAATTGCAAAAGGATGAGGGATTTGATTCCAGGGACATGTCTTTCTCCCATTTGCATGACAAAGCACCTGAATTTAGCCAGGAGGATACAAGCCTTTTCAAAAAAAGATGCACTTGCATATGCTTAGGGCTTACTAACTGTAATCGCTGAATATTTCATCTTTGCTCAGGGCACAGCTGACTCTGGGATCAGAGGGGAGGAAAACTGGGACTGGTCAGATACTGGTCTTACAGGGCAGCACTGGGGCTGGGCGTGCTGGTGGCAAGGACAGTGTAAATAGAGGAGCAGTTGTAGGGCTGCAGATGTGAGATGCCAGGACACAGAGATAACAGGGGCTTGGCTCCCGGAGCAGGGCGGAGGAAGCAGGGTGGAAATGGCCAGTCTGGAGAGAGGAGACAAAGAATTGCTCCCTAAGGGAACTGGCATTAGGATCAGAGCTCAGGGTGGGGGCTGGTGCATCCAGACAAGGGAAGCAGACCTGGCGCAGAGCAGGGAGCAGAGCCAGGACAGCAAGGAGACAGGTCAGGAAGTGGAGGGTTTTTTGTCAAGTTAGAGGAACATTCTGTCCCTCCAGGTGCTGGAAAATGACGGCTCCCTCGCTGCCCCTGCAAGGCTGAGGGGTAAACTTCCTACCTTCGAGGTAAAAACCTACCAAGACCTATGAAATACTGTCTGGCAAGGGTAGTCCTAAAAGCTGCAGCTCGGAGATGTCAGAGCTTTGGGACGGAAGGATGGGATTTGCCATTTAAAATCAGCTGGAACAGCATGTCTCCGTGTCTGAGTGCAGTGTCTGGGTGCTGTACTTGTATTCCCAGTAACATTCTCTTAACTTGGAAAATGCAGATATATACCAAGCGCTGTTCTCACTTTGTCCTCATTTGCATGTTCACTGAGGTGGGGTTTTTTTCCCCCTCTGGAAAAAAGACAACTCCGGAGTTTTTATCAGGCAGAAAAGAGCATTGTTTTCGTAATGAGTAGCTATTTGATAATTTGCTGTTCCTCTGTCACGCAGTATGTGCCTTATGGCTGACTTGCTGTTTCATAATCCTGCTGTTCCTACAGGAGCAGTGCGTTGTTTCTGTGCTGCCCAGCACCACCGTGTCTGAGCTTCACCTTTAAAAATAGGTGGCAAACCACTCCTGCCTGACAGCCAGCTTTAGAAACGGCACTAAAGGTGCAGGGAAGTGAAAGGCAAAAATACTTACTGATTATTGGGTGCCCAGTTTGAGCCCTGTAGCCCCGAATTTTTCATTTTTGTTTGGAATATCGCATGAACCAGAAGTCCATATGTACAGCTTTCAGTGTCTCTCTTGCCACTGGTTCTGCAGACAGACCTGGTCCAGGCTGGGTCCCAGCTGGAGTTTGTTTTTCCCTGGTGTCTGCTCAGTTAGACCACAGACCCCCCCAGCTCTGGGTTGTTTGGGCAGTGGTTGGGCGTCGTTTCAACTACTGAGAGAAAATCTTCCTCAGATAGTGACAAACATGTGAATTCAGAGATCCTGATGGCCTCTGTCCCCCCTTCTCTAGGCTGTAGGGTGTTTCTCATTCCAGGCCCAGGAAGGTAGCAGGTGAGAACATTGTCGTTTTCTGAGAAACTGAAAGATGGCAGTAAGTCAAGACCATTGTGTCCGAGCTTTTCTCTTTCCGGCTTCATCAAACAAAAATGCTCCACATATTTTTGTCGTGTTTTCCCCTTTCAACCCTTCTGTATTTCTTCCCTCTGGAGTGTTTTTTTTTTCCCCCTTCATACTAACAGTAGTGCGTCCAGAGCACAGAATGGAGCAAGATGGAATAATTACCTCTTTTTTGAGATGATATATTTAAAATAGTGCTGATAATACTCACTGAAACACTTGCCAGTTTACTGTTGTTGGGTTTTGTTGGGTTTTTTTGTTTGTTTGTTGTTCTTTTTTGTTCGGTTTGTTTTGGTTTTGTTTTTTAAATAATCCATTTTGCAGTCCACATGCCCTCCAGGTTCTTTTTACAACGCAGCTGCCTAGCCAATTATTCCCTATTTCATATTTGTGTATTTGATTTCTTATCCCTGAGCACGGTACCCTACATTTGCCTGTGTTGAATTTTCTCATATTAACATTCCTTATTCCTTTTGTGTCCCCAGAAGGTCTCATAATCTTTACTGATTTATCGTGTGCACTTTCGTGTTTCTACATACCCCTCACTAATGAAAGTATTTGAGTGGAATTGGCTCAGGGTAGCCAGAACTTTTCTCTTGTTTGTAGAAACATTCTGTTAATGGCTCTTCCATTATTTATTTCGTATGATTGTACACTGTTGGGGTTTTTTTTCCCATTTCGTGAAGATGTTAGATGTGATGGGATAGGCTGACAATCAGACTGTTAATACATCAGCTTTCCCACGTGCTCCTCCTTACCCAGGGCACAGCCCCTGACTGCATCCAGACTGAAACCAGTCTTTTCCCCCCTAATGCTGGCTCTGAAGGTGCTTCTATCCCCAAAGTGCCTCCTTATATCCCCAAACCAGCCCTTCCTCTTTCCTTTGCAGCTCCATTCCCCGTGCCTGGAGCATCCTGAGCCTCTGGTGTACAGGCCTTTGCCTCCTCCAAACCCCAGCCTTGGCATCCAGGACTTCTTTTGAGGAAAACCAGCTTAACGTGTGACACAAGAGCGAAAATTCAAATCAGTGTAATTTATGTTCCCCATTTTTTTCTGTTTAGGCTTTTCAAAGTGCCCGCAACCTTTCTTCATTGAAGAGTGCTGGAGTATTTTAGGTTTTATTTTTGAGCTGGACCCGCCTGTGGAACAGCAGTGGCCAGTGGTCACTGTGCTGCCACCACAGCTTTTTTTTTGCCACCCCGTTTGTCCTGCAAATATCAATGAGGAAATTACATTTTGGGAAAATCCAGATTTCAAAAATCACGTTTCTGGTGGTTTGTCGGCTGTGCTTGTGGACAGTGAGGGTTGTTCAGCTCCTCTCTGCATTGGGTTCATGGGCTGCACCATCCCGGCCTGCTTTGGCTTTGGGTCTGTCTCCAGGCTTGTGTTCTGGTGGTTTTTGGTGTCAGTTTATGTGGGTGTGGTTGAAGTACAGCCCTGGATGTTCACCCCAGCCCCTCGGTGGGATTGATCAGGCCTAAGTGGCCAGTCAGAGTGCTGGTTTGCTGCGTAGGCTTGACTGTTTTGTTTCCTACAGCCCATTCCTAAATGAAATACTGTCTCTGAAAGAGAAATTTCAGTCCTGAAAGACGACATTAAGAAGTTACTGACAACACAGTGTCCCATGTTTTACATTAATTTCCATTTTGTTCCCAGTGCTTCTGATTTTTGGGAGGGGTTACACCTTAAAACAAAACCCCAAACTCCCACAGTTTTTACAGAAAGAAGTCAGTGTTTTAAAAATACAGAAGCAGTAAGTGATCAGTATGTGTAAATTCCAGTGCATGCTTTTTCAAAAAATACTTAAATATTGGCAGTGTCTTATCACCAGCAGATGCATTTTTTTGTATTGATGTAATGAGTTTGGAGAAGTTAGTAAGAGTGTTCCACTGTTGGAATTAAATATTCTTGCAGGCGTTTGGAGGAAGGTAAAATGCTATCTGTGTTTTCTGTGATAAACAGCTTAATGCTTGTAAGAAAGTTTCGGTGTTAGTCTTGAAAACCATTTTTATAGATTAAAAAGAATTCCAGCAGCATCAGTGGCAACCCGAGGTGGCCTGTGTTGGCCTTTCCCTGAGGAAAGGGAATGGAACTGTACAATTCCTTAATAAACACGTTGTTCCCACAGTGTTGGGACAGGATGGATCATGTGGCTGACAGGCTCTAGGATTGTGTGGTAGATACAGGGCTTTATGAGGCTGGAATTAAAGGTGCCACCTGGTGCTCCTGCCATGCAGCTTTTGGTAAACCAAAACCCCCTTGGGTTTTCCTCCATGCTGAACATTCTGTTTATCTTCTTCTCCCAGCTGACCCTCCAAGAGGGGGGTCCAGTCCTGGGTGGCTCCACTTGCTCCTCTTAAGCTGTTTGATTCCTTAAGCTATGGCTAAACACCCCCCCCCAAATTACTGTATCCTGTTTAATATTCCCTGAAATGTGAATTTGGAGGGGATATATACACACGTGGAGGTGGTATTTAAAGACCTTTAAGGCATATACCCAACCTGAGGAGTTAAGTTTGGGTTTTCTTGTTTTACGTAATAAACACGAAACCAAACAAATGAAAGCTGGTTTTCTGGGTTGGAACAGGAGTACCTGGGGAACAAATTGGTGAACAAACAAACACCTGGAGCCCGCACACAGAACTGTTTGTTCAAAGCACAGAGGGCTGGAAAGGATAGAGGAGAGTTTCTGATGGGAGGATGAAGAGCAGTGCTGGATGTGGGGAAATGTGCCTCTGGTAGTGGCTTGACAAGCAGGTCTGAGAGGTGCAGCCCCTCAACTCCAGTGTCACTTCTGATTTTACTGCCTGTACAGTTAATTCTGCATAAAATAAAGATATTTATAAGTCCAATAATCGTGGACATGTGTGATTGCAGGCCTGGATAATATGTAGTTTAAAAGACTTATAATACTTAAAATACTTACAGAAATAATGTAAGGTACTACAGTGCAGCAAAACCCCCACAAACCTAAACCAAATAAACCCTCTGCCCCCCAAGCTCCTCCCCCCCCCAAAATCCCCAAACCCTGTGTCTTATGGTTTGAAGATGCAAGACTTGAATAATTTGTCCAGCTGTAGTTCAGGAATATGTGAAAAGTGAATGAGAAACTTACTTTGAGTGATTTCACAGAGCATCTTTAACAGATGATTAAAAACAAAAGCAGACTGGAGCACTGGATGCAGGTGCTTTCTTATTAATTCTAGTAATTGAGAAAGTTATTTATGGATTTTTCCCAGTGTTCCCCAAACAGACCTGTAGGTCTGTAGTTAATTATTCAAAATTAGAGGGGAAAAAAGAAAAATTGGAGTTGCTTGGTGTCAGTCTCCAACTCTGTGTGGGATTACTCATTTGGAAAAAAAAAAGGGGGAATAATAGACAGAAGAAGGTTTTTCCTGTCATAAAACCGTAAGTATTTTTCCTGTAAAACAATGTAAAGTGGATCAAGCAGCCTTTCACTGTTATCACTGTCTAATAAAGCTGTTACAAAATACTTCAGAAAGTCAAAAAAAGGACTCTGGTTTTAGCATTCAGACCGTGAGCCGAATAAATGCATGTGGAAATGTGGGGTCCCTCGTGGGGGCCCCTGCCTGTGTTCCACCAGGTAGGTGGTGCAGAAGGGGCTCCCTGCTCATGCAGCACTGGGGATGACAGCCTGTTCAGCTCCTCTTTGCACACTGTGTACGTTCAGGAGCCAGAGCATAACGAGAGGGGCTCTCTGGTGTGTCTTTTTACATGTTGGTTTTATAGGGGGAGCTTTGCCCTCAGCCCCTGGCTGTGGCGCTGGGAATCCGCGGTGATTCGGGGTGCAGGTGAACAACCAGGGAGCTAAATGAAGGGAAACCTGACTGTGGCAGTGCCTTCACACCTTGTTTTGAAGCATTCCAGTGGTGGTGTAAAAGGGAGCCAAGAAACTGCATTGAAGAGACCAACAGTGGGGTTTGGCAGAGGAGTTGCTGTGTTTTCTGCAGCATCAAACTGGAAGTGTTTCCGTGTTCTTCCCACCTTTGTGACTCAGCTGTGGGGGCCAGTTCTGTGGCTGTTACTTCTTGGCATGCCCACAAGTTTCTTGGGTTTGGGGGGTTTTTTTGTGTTGTTTTCCAGTCTAATAGTATACTTAAAGGATTAACATAACTGAAGGAAGGTGACCAGTGCGTTCTCCCAGCGATGACTGTCTTCACTGTGTTGTCTGTGATTGTGTTCATATGTGTATGTATGCATAGGTCCATGGAAGGGAGTGTTAATATCCAGGCAACCGCGGAATCACAGAAGCAGGCTGATGAAAAAAACACCCCACAGAATAAACAGCGAAGGGTTTTGATTCAAATAGGATACAAAATTAGAAGGGGCATTTTCACAGTTAATAGTCTGCACTCTTGGTCCACTTCTGAGCTTACTCAGTGTCACCCCTACAGCCTTGCCGTGTTGATGTGGAAACATGCAATTTACTGTGTCCTGTCTGTTTGTGTAATAACTGTGGTTACCTCGCCAAGGCTGGTTTTACATTCAACACCTGTATTTACTGCTCTTTAAAATCACCCACCAAACAAACTTTTTAAAGCAAAGTATTTGTTTAGATCAATGTCAGCGGAAGCATCTGAAAACAGAAAAAGCAGTCCATAGGTGTCATTTTTTTTCTGCCTAGGAATGTACTACTCCCCTGATGCTTATCTGGTAAAACAAGCTTTTGATTCCTCCAAAAACCTCTCATCCATATTTCTCCCTGGATAGCACCCCCAGCAATTGACACAAGCTTAAAAAAAAAAGAGTTTTTTCCTCCCCTTTTTGGCAACACACCTGCCCTCAGGAAGCTTTTGTGCCCCAAAGGTTTATCCCTGTTTTGTTTGTCTGTTTTTGGCTTGTTTGGGTTTTTTTTTCCCCCCAGCTCTATTGATTTGCCCCAGGGAATGACAGCACCTCTCAGTCTGGTTCCGTGGCTTGGGGGAATTCTGAAAGCAGCCTGAAAACCAGGATGATGAAGTGTATGGTTCTGTTCTGTTTTCTCACCTGATGGTGCTTTGGGAAAGATGAGGTTAATGTCTGGACATGGGGAACTGGGCAGTGTGGGTGCAGTGGGACCTGTGATCTTCAGCTACCAGCAGATACTTTAGCTAAACACAAACGTACAGAACAGGCCCCTATACAGAAACTGTCTTAAGTATCAGGTTGTGTTTAAACCCTCTTTGCCCCCTCTTTGTGGTGTAATGATAGTAAAATAAACGTTCTGTGTGTTCTACACTGACACATGATGTGCCTGGATACTCAGAGGTGCTCCTTGGACCAGTCTCCCCATCTCCTCTTCCTTCAGCCCACTGTTTAGCACAGGGAGGTTCCCAGATCTCTGTGTTTTCCATGCCTTCTTCCAACTTGTAAGATTGAGAAGTGAGTGCCATAAATTGGTAGAAAAGATATTCCAGTGATGAGATACAATCCCTGAGTGATGCTGTGACATTCCTCAGTGAGAATGCTGAGGTGTCCTTACATAGCACTCAAGTTTTTTTTCTCCTTTACATTCTAAGATTCAAATTCAGTAAACTGCCATTTTCCAGCCCACTCTTAATATTCCCTTTGTAATCCTGGGTCCACGAATGTTTCTGCCCGAAGTGGTTGAGATCTGAGTATTTCCTAGTGGCAGTTATCCTCCCTGTTTTTTATTTATGTGACAGAATTCGTAAAATTAAGTAAATTTCATTGATCTCTCGGGCATTCATGCAAGTGGTATTTTACTAGAGACTTGCACCAGTATTCCCTTCCTTCTCTGAGCTTTTATTTCTTGAAGTAGTGGAGATTTTGGTGTACAGAAGCATCCTCCTCTTCTGTCAGATGCTGCGTGGAAGGAGGTGCTTGAGATGGTTCTTCAAGATCCCAGCCCTTTTGGTTGTGTCTAGTGTATGACCCAACATGATGTACAAGTGCCAGTTACATGATTATGAAATGGTGGGACTGTGTGAATACGCTTTAGCAAGGTCATTTCCCTCTGTGCAGTTCCTCCAGTGTCCAAGAGTTTTCCATCCCAAAGGATCAGTGGGATGCCGTGGTGGGCTGTTGGCTGATTTAGCTGTCCTGAATCAGGAAGGCTGTCAAGGGTGGCTGGTTTGGGCTTGCTCTTTGATACCCTGCCTGTCTCCCAGAAAGGAAAGGACCCAGTGATGTGCACGTGTCTGCTTGCAGACCAAAACACAGCTGGGTCACTAGTTCTGGCTTTTGTCACTTGACTGCGCGAAGGTAAGTTCGAGAAACACAGAAGAACTAAATTTGCAGCCTGGGTCTGGAAATCTTGTTGTCTAAGAGGTGGATGTAAAACATCCGTGGCCTTGCAGTCCTGCAAGGCGTCAGCAGCCTTCTGGAGGAGCATCCCGGTAGCCTGAAGGCTCCAGGAGCAGTCGTTTCCTCAGTGTGGTCTGTTACCTGTCTCTGGAGACCCTCAAGAGCCACAGGTCATCCTTCAGGGCTGGTGTGTGTCTTACAGGAACACACAGGGGTGGGGAGCTGGGAGTTGCTGTTCTCCCACCAGGACTTGGGTTTGGATCCCTGTTGCCCCTCCCCTCCTTCCAGTGTGTGCTGCATTTTGAAAGGAGTGAGTCACCTCTTTTATTATGTTTTGAATACTTTCCTCCCAAATGTAGTTTTATTTTCTGCAGGGAAGGGAAAGAATTTATGCTGTCCTGGTTCCTTATTTTTATCAGAGCTCTTGCTAACAACTTCCAGCTGAGGGAGTTCTTGGTATTTTTAGCCTGAGATATTCTGCTGTTTGAGCCTTTTTACATGTTTTCCCCCTGATATACATTAACTGGAGCTGGGAGGGATGGTTCTTGTCAATTAATGTACTCACGAGCAGGCTTACCAGATTGCCCACACTTACTCCCAGGAATCTGAACACTTCACAACTTGGGGGAAGGTTTGAGTCCTGGTCAAACCCGTTTCCTAACAAAGACTAAAGATGAAAAGCTACAGTGAAATGTGGTAATTCCAGCAACTACTCCAGCATTGTCTCTGTAGGGTTGGGGTGAGAGGGGCAGGTGGTGGAAATCGTGCTCAGTTTAAACTGAGAGTTAAATGGCGTTTGCTGTTGGTTATAAACTGTCCATGCAGCCTTTTCTTTGTGTCCCTGCCCCCTATGTTTGTTTATACCTGACAGCAGACCAGATCTCTCTGCTCCTGCCCCCTCAGCTGCCTGTTCTGTGGCGAGGAGGTGACCTTGTGCCATCCCTTTGTCTGAGTCCTCTGGTTCCCAGCCTGGGCTGTGGCAGGAGTTGGAGCCTCTCAAAGGCTGCCAGCAGCCACCAGGATGGATCCTATTAANTAACTTTTTAAAAGAATAATGTTAGCTTAATCCTGCCTCCCCTTCTCCTCCCTGAGATTGGGCAGTCACTGCTTGCTACTTAGACTTAAATCTCTGTTCGAGGATCCCATTTAATACACGTGCACCAGTTCTGTTTGGTTTTGTTTTTAAAGGCATGTTGCGCCCTTAGATACCAACTACTTCTCCTGCCTTTTTGCACGGAGAGTCTCTGTGCCCTTGTAAATGTGTATATACATTACAAAACGTGATTCCAGGTGGGCTCTGCTGCTGTTTTGGCAGTGTCTCTGCCTCGTGATGAGCGATGCTGCTGAGAGGCTGTGGAGCAACATTACCACCTCAAGAATGCTGTCTGGTCTGTGCTGGGGCTTCTCAGTGGGACCGAAGGATTAACTAAATACTAATCTTAAGCTTCTTAACACTTACTGAGAAGTCAAAATTTCATTACTTTTAATTGTTTTGTAACAGGCTAATATAATTACACTGTTGGCATCTTGGATTGGGAGTTCCTTTACCTTCTTTCCTTTGCAAATCCAGTCCTAATAAACTTGGTTTGTTTTTTTTTTTTTATTTCACCGACTGAATTTCCCGTGCAGCTTGTTTTAAGCTGCCGTGTGAGTTGCAGGGATCCCAAATAAACGGAGCGGCTGACTCATTATTTTTTGCCATTCCCACAAGTGTTTTTTCCAGTGGTCCTTGACCGTGGAAAGGTTCAGTGAAGTCCTTGGAGGAAAGGGAGGTGTTGCAGAGAACCCGCACTGGGAGACTCCGCCTCACCGTACAGAAAGTTTGGTAGCCTTGTATTTTAAATCTCCTTACTCTAATAATGAGCACGGCCAGCTCTTGCTCTGCTGATGAGATGTGACAAGATCAGCGTCCATGTGATTTCATTTGTTGCATTCACGGCAGCCCTGGGGAGGGAAATAACTGGAGCAGGAATGAAGCTGTGCTCTCCTTTCAGAGCTCTGGAGCGACTTGGGCGCTCTGAAACAGCAGAGATTTTAGGCAGATCAAATGTATTTTATGTACAGTGCACGGTGACATGCAAGGGTCAGCCCGACCCTTCAGCCCAAGTGAGGACAAATGGGAGATAATCACCTTCCAGGTGGAGCGGCTGAGCTGGAATCTGGGCAACTGGGGGGTGCTTTGTCAAACCAGCCCTACCGAGTGTCTCCTGATAATCTTCCTCCCCGCCTTACTGGGTCTGAAATTTAGCCCTGGGGTTACAAACTTTGCACCTACCCATTGTTCGCCTTGGACCGGGTGTGAGAAGCGCCTCGGGGGGCTGATCTTCCCCCGATCACCCGCAGAGGTCACAGGTTGCATCTGAAAGGGAAAAGCATCGGCCCGAAGAGCTTCCAGTCGCCCCTGAAAAGCTGTTTGTGGAATTAACGCAAATACCTGGAATGCTTGGAATAGAAGCGTCCGGGAAGCCACCTTCCCCAATTAGGGCAGCGTGTTCAGTTTCGTGCTTCAGTTCGAGGCTGAGGGCACGAACAGTAGTTTGGGGGTTCAGTTTTAGGATTGTTTGTTTGTTTGGGGGGTTGTGTTTTGGGTGTTGGTTTGTTTAATTTTCATTTCGCGTGTGTTTTGGCTCGGTTTGAGGGTGGCGATGCCACCCTCAGCGTGTTATCCAAGCCGCGCTCAAATCCACCGAGGTTTTTAGTCCATCCAGGCATGTGACACATTGTGCCTGAGCATCGCGGGTAAGATAACTCTGTAGCAGAGATTAGTAACTCCCTGACACAAAAAAAATCACATCCTTCCTTCAACATTTGTTGTGGGAATCTTCAAACGAGAAGTGGCAGCGCTCTTCCGTATTTTGTACCGTTTCAAATGTTCTTTTATAGGATTTTGGGTGAGCAAACAGGAAAGCACGTTCTGCTCTGAGGTGAATGATGAAAAATTTGAGCCTCTAGATAACCTTTACTCTCGCATTCCTTGTAATTATTTCAGTAATGTTGTCTAAGGATGAATATGAAAAGAAACCATTGTTACTCTTTGGATTTGCCTTCCATTAAAAACTCCCCAGAATATACTCTTAATATTTCAGTGGTTTAATGAAATTGTAAAAGTGTGATCAGACTCACGGAAGAGCAACAAGTGTTGCCTTCTTGAATTTGATGTGAGGTTTTCACAAACAAGCAACAGCTTATTTTTCTTAAAAGGTAAAATTACTGAAATAGTCACAGGTACTGAGAAAAGTTTTCTCTGATTTGATAAGTGGCTCTCCCAGTGAAATGAAGAGGCAGCAGCGACTTTTTTCCCACGCTTAGATTTTCAAGTGTTGCATTGAAAATTAAAGAAATGGAATGCAAGGCTTGGCTTCCTAAGGAGTATTTGAGCCCAGTGCTGGGGAGGCAGGTTGTCCTTGGTGTCCCCAGCAGGTCTGGAAGGGAGATGAGCCATGCTCTGCCCTCTGAGCTCCCCTTCTTTAGGATCTTAAATCTTCAGGGTTTGCTTTCCTGGAGCTGAAGTGGTCCCTCTCCTGCGCCTGGGTGAGCAGCATTCACCAGTTAGCCAGTGTGGGACAAACTGTACCCCTCCCAAAATTCTACAGCACAAGAATCGTGGGATCCTGGTGGAAACAGCCAGGGCTGCCTTTCTGAGCAGCAGCAGTGCTGTCTGTAAGTGGGGATGGGGGGTTCTGTGGTGTGGGCTTTGTGAGAAGATACTGCCTGGCCTTTGTTACGCATAACAGATCCAGTTGGTAAAAGGTTTGGGGGTTTTTTTGGTGATTGTCAGGAGGTCTTGGTAAAAGTCCTGACAGAAAGTAAGCCCTGTGACTTTGCTCACCATCAGTCCCACATTGCCCACGGGGCTTGAGTTCAGTCTAATGGTTGGTGCTGGTAACAAGCTACTTTGGAGAAAAAGTGTTTCATTAAGAATTACAATTCTGTTCCATGTGTCTTGCACCTGCAGGGAGAGGTGTGGAGGTTGCAGGATTACCAGTAGAAATACTTTATAAAGGGAGGTTGCATGGGGCAGAGCTCTTCTGCTTTCACTGTAGTGTATCTCCAGGTCCTCCCTGTTGTCCACATCCCCGAGTGTGAGGAGGGGCCACACAGCCTGACAGAAGGCACTGTGGGCATGGACATGTGTCCAGGTGCTTCTCCTGCCTGCTGTGGTTCTGTGACTGGTGCAGGTGGAGGTTCACCTGCCTCTTCTGTCCCCCACACGCTTCCCAAGGGGGTTTCATTTTAGGGCTTTCTGTCGTTTTCCTCGGGGCACAAGGCAGCCAAGCCCCCCCTGCCCCTTTCCTGTGATAGCCACAGTAAGGCTTGTGCTCTCCCGGAGAGGGGGCACTGAGGACCCCCTGAGCAGCCATCCTCTGACAAGCAGGGGCACTCTTGGGGTCACAGGAACGCTGCAAAGGGAACAGTACTGAGAAATAATTAGGAGTTTTTAGCTGCTGGGATTGCCAGGGTTGTCCCACATTTCCTATTGCATTTTACGGATCTTTATCTCAGGTTGGCTTGTTCAGTTGTTATTCGCACTTTCCCCCCCCACATATGATTGTTTTATGCTCTAAGGAACCTCGAAAGATGATACTCACAGGATTAGATAACCTGTCTAAGAGTCCTGGAGGAGTTGTATTCATCACTCTGAAGGGTGCTTAAGTCCTTTTTAATTACTCCAAATTCCACGTGGACTTGGCTTGTTGGCTGAGCCAGTAGAAGGGTCACATCACCTGTACAGGGATGGCCATCTGTGAAAGCACTCTGCTGTGCTGGCACTTTATTTTCCTCACTAGAAAGACCAGGAGATGCTGGTGGAGGGTGTGGGCAGCTCCTTGCCACCCCAGTGTTGTTTCCTGCTAACCACTGCACCCACTCTTCAAATTCCCACCTGGTACCTCCATCCATCCAGCTCAGGCTGCCTTGGCCCACGGATCTTAAATGCCACCTAATCTGAGTTCTCCTGGGGTTGTTTCTCAGTTGCTTCCTCATAAAGTGACTTTCCTAATGTTTTGTTTTACTGGATGTACATCGTCTCCTACATGTACTGTTTCCTTTTCCCTCACAAATCCTAAAATGCAGTGGTCAGTCGGTCTTCCTTTATGAACTTAAAGCTTCTTTTCTCTTTTATTCAAATTCCACAGTTATTCTTTGTCAGCTTCCCTGTGAGCTTCCTATGGGCACGGTCTTGTTGGGTTTGTGCTTTCATGTTGAGATGGCATAGAAGGCGTAATTTAGGTGTGAGAAGAACATTTTAGTATTAAGGGCAGACGTTTTTTGGCATGTGCAAAGAGCAGACTTGACTGTGGTTTGTATTTTTCATTGACTTAAAATAGATTAGTGGTTTTGAGCTGCATGAGTTAATTCTCCACTCTGAGCCTTTGGGTTTTTTTGTATTTTATGTTTCCCTGGTGCAGTCTCTCTCTCCTGAATGGATCCAGGCTGCTGGGAAAAGGAGTTAAAGAGGCTGTGCTGTTGTTACTCCTGGCTGGGAGTTGTTTTGCATATGGTCTTCCTTGCAGTTGGTGTTTGTTCTCCTGAGCAGACTATCAGAGGTGGACAGCACAGGTGATACCTGCAGCACCACTGATAATTTGGGTTTGATGCTCCTCGTGTTGTTGGGAAAAGATGTGGTTCCACAGGGAAAATTATGATTTTAATCAGAGGATTAAAATTAAAATTAAAACATGTTTAAGCAGTGTTACAAACTGCGGTTGATTACTCACCAAGGTGGTGAAGAATCACAGGGAACGGAAGTGCAAACAGACTTGAGAACTCAGGGAAGGAAGTGTTGTTCCTTGTGTCTTGCCATTAAGGAACCTTTTGGGTTTTGCTGGAAGTATTTGCTTTCCATGTAATGCAGCTCTCTCATGTGAGAAGAGTTAACATTTATAGAAAAAAGCGAACCAGAAGGAGTCACAAAATGCCTTATACATGCTGAAACTATTAACTGATTTTAATGCTAAAAATACAAAGAGCGTCAGCAACTCCGAAAGAGACGAGCGACACTCAGTTAACATTCAGTATTCTTTCCAAAGCCTGAAACCTAAAGCGGCAGAATACACAGTTTTCCTAAAACTTTCAGCCCCTTTTGGGTAGGCAGGACAGCCCAGGCAGCCTTGGCTGAGTTGTCCTGTTCAAAAAAGGTACTTCTGAGACACTCCAAGGTGAAAAGCTGAACTTACCCAACAGTTGCATGACAGAAACATAAAAAGCTTCTATTGCACCTAGACATGGCTTGTAGTTTTTGGGGAAGCCCACTGCATAATAGTGAATTCTGAGATACACGGTAGGTTGTGTTACTGGGTTGTGTTTTTAAATCCCAACATGCGTCTCTACGAAGTTGTTGGTAAGTGGGGTCTGGTTCTTAATGCAGCAGTTAAAATACTGCAGACGCCTTCGCTGTGGGAGCAAAGGCCAGTCCAGTTGTGCTTTATAGTGAGGGTACATTTATAAATTGTTTATAGAGGGCTAATAAATAATTAATGTCTGCTATTAAGTAGGTTGCAGGCATGAAGAGTGTGTATTATGTATGGCAGTAAGCA
Source organism: Scytalopus superciliaris (assembly GCA_013400415.1). NCBI lineage: Eukaryota > Metazoa > Chordata > Aves > Passeriformes > Rhinocryptidae > Scytalopus > Scytalopus superciliaris. The sequence goes on along the minus strand of VXBX01003405.1, from coordinate 110,210 downwards.
CACAGTAGAAGGTGTTAAAGACAGTGTTTTGTCTAACTGCTGCCCTGAAATCCATAACAAGTGACCCTTTGTTAAAATACGTATTAAACATTAGATTTACTCCATGCAGATTTATAAATACTTCATATTTAGTGCTAAATATAATTCCAGGACTTGACTGCAGCCCTCCAGTAAAACCCCGCTGAGGAGGAAATGGAGCAGGGTTGGCTTTCTGAGGTGAAGGTGGAATCCAGAGCAGTGAATGCCTGATGCTGTCTTCTTGTAATATACTAGTAAAAGGATATTTAAAAAAACCTAATTAACGTGTTTTCTAAATAGACATAGGGCCAGGTCAAGCATCAGTAAGTTGGGAGATAAAGTGGGGTATTATAGCCTGAGTACAAGATTGAGATTCAAGTCTCACTTCGAGTCATGTGGAGGGTAAGAAATGGTGTTCCTGATGAAAATTAATTTCTGTGTTTAAATAGGCAGTTAAACATTTTGTTTATCTTTGGGTTTAATGCAGCCATCTGCTAATGCAAATAAAAATGCTGCATTTAATGCAGATTTGTGTACATGTGTACAGTTTCTTGCGAGATCTGTTTCTGATTTTCCCCTTTCCTTCAAAAATGGAAACTTTTGCAGACACGTTTCGCATAACACTGAATTAATGTGACAGAGATGTCACGAGGAAGTTTTTTCTAGTCACAGGTCTTCGTGGTGCCCCTTCCCAGGCATTTTTTCTTTGATGGTAGCTGGTTTTGTTCATTTCAGGTAGGATCTGTTCTCCATTCTGTTTCAGTCTGTCCCAGCAGAGTGTGAGGCCGGTCTGAAGGATATTCAGCACTGAGCTGGGAACTGAAATCTCTGTGGGTTTTTACTCCATTCAGGGTCCCAGGAGACATTTTGATACAGAAACAGGAGAGTTCCTTCAAAAATCACCAGCGTTGTCTTCCTTTTCACTTTTTAATGCTGTTCATGGCAGGGTTTCATACCTGTTCCTTTCCTCGTGTTTTTTGCAGTTACTCAGAAACTTGTATCAACAGTTTTTTGGAAGGAGTGTATACATGCTGTCAGAGAGTAAGGTTTGAGTCACAGTCTTAATTTCTCATTGTAAAAGTTTTATATAACATAGTTTCATAATAATTTGAACATCGCGCACCGTAAAACTTAAGTGGTTGTGTCTGAAAAAGCTGCATCTTCTTCCTTTCTGTGTCTGAAACATGAAACAGGGAAGCGTAAATTGACTTATTTACATAAGCTGGTAAAAATATGTAGGTTGGTAGAAAGAATAAAAGAATCTCATTAGTCTTTTTTTCATCAGCTAGTACTGAGAGTGCCTTGTGCAGTATCTTTGTTGAAGTCTTGCAGTGTCCCCNAATTCCCATGTGCTGAGCAGACTCCCAGCTTCTTACCCTGGAACCTGCTGAGAGTTTCCAGAGTAATTCAAGATTAGTTTCTCTTGTTACTGTGTGGAATAAGAAAAATGAAGAAAGGATGATGAAGGTAACAAATGAAATGTGGAATAGTGGCATAACCATTGAGGTGCCCCTGGAAGGCCAGTTTGGACCAGGCTTGGAGCAGCCTGGTCTAGGGGAAGGTGTCCCTGCCCATGGGGCAAGATGAGTTTTCAGGTCCCAAACCAGTCTGGGATTCTGTGATTCTGTGTGTGTGTGTGTGTGTGTGTGCCTGATTTTGTCACTTGATCTAGATCTCTTAATTACCATATAAACACCTCACATCAATTTCAAATAGCGTGTAAACAGCATCTTAAATACAAATATTTGCTGAATCTTAATGTTCTGTTCTTACTTAACTGAGGAATGAAAAACACAGGAAAGTTTTGTATGTTTTTTTAATCAACTTTTCTGTGTTCTCGAGCAGTTTGGTCAGAAGTCTTTAAAATGTCACTGAGAAGAAATGAGAAATGCTGCTCAGGCAGGAGTGTGAACTAGAGCAATAAGCAAAGCAGCGTTTATATGTAAAAACATTTTTGAGTATGTTTTGAAGTTTAAATATTTTTTTGCACTGTTATTATAGAGGATTTTTGCATAAAATGCTTTATCACTTGTCATATATTAGAAATGTTTTCTGGAATTCCCTAGCAAAACTACCTTCATACTTTCTTCCGCCACACCTTTTTTCCCCCCTCTTTAATTATCTATCTATCTATCTATCTATCTATCTATCTATCTATCTATCTATCTATCTATCTATCTATCTATCTATCTATCTATTTTTAGTTTCCAGTGCCAAGTCCTGACAATTTGAAGCCTGTCCATGTCCTGTTGAAGTCTCCCATTTTCTGTTTACTGTCCTGCTGCAGCAATTGCATCCTGGCAGTGTGACTGACATTGGCTTATATCCTGTATTTCCTGACTTGCCTGCCTGTGAAGTTAACTCAGAAACTGGATTCAGTGTGGACTGCAGTATTCTGGTAACACGTACTTAAAAGAACTAAGCAAATAGAGAATGTTCTCTTTTCCAGTGTAAACCTAATTGTAAGACAACCTTTCTGAATCCTATATAGGATTTATAATTACAGCATTTATAATTACCAAGAGCGGGACAGCCATTCTGATTTGTGTCCTGCACATAACACGGTAGGACTGCAGGCTTGTGAATGCTCAGGTCCTTGAAATTTTAATGCAGCAGTAAGTGCTCAGCCAGAGGTTGTGTGAGGAGTGGTTTGATTGTTCTCCCTGTTTAAATTACAGGCAAATACGTGCTTGGTTCTCCCACCAAACATGAGTTACCAGCGCAGAGTTAATTTCTTTCCACCTCTTCTTTCCAGTACCTGGTTTCTTCCTTTCAAGTGCTATCCAGTGGAAGCAATTTGGAGAGCATTCAGATTTTCTACAGTTGTATCAAACATTTGGCAATGTAACTTCACTCTACTGCAAGACTTTACTGTTCCTGGAGTTTTTGTGTTTGGTTTTTGCTTTTTTTTTTTT
>VXBX01003405.1:78297-107265 GCA_013400415.1 Scytalopus superciliaris | reverse complement strand
TTTGGTTTTTTTTTTTTTTTTTTTTTTTTTTTAAATGTATGGATCAGCTCTTTATTACCTAGATTTTCAAACACTTTCACTCTGTTGATGAAATTATTTCTGTTTGGAAAGTATCCTCACTATAAAACTATGGTGGGGAGGATATGGAAACCAGTGTGGGGGTTTTTGTGACCTGCATTTCAAGAGGAAGGTTTTCCTGGGAACTTACAGTTTGAAGTCTAAGCAAAGCAGCTGTAAAGGAGTAAAATAGGTGTATTTGGGTAGCAGACCATCCCCATGGCAGTCTGGGGGAGCAGTGGAGGCTCAGCAAACAGGACAAGAGGGCACGGGCTTAAGCTCTGCCAGGGGAGGGTTAGGTTGGGTATTAGAGAGAAATTCTTCGCAGGGAGAGTGCTCAGGCGTTGGAATGGCCTGCCCAGAGAGGGGGTGGACTCACCATCCCTGCAGGTTTTCAGTGCCATGGTCTGGTAATCAGAGTGGGGTTGGATCAAGGGTTGGACTTGATGATCTTGGAGGTCTCTTCCAACCCAGTGGATTCTGTGATTCTCCCACCTCAGTCCCCAGTGCAGAGTTCTCCCCCAGCAGGAGCAGTCCCAAAGCCAGGGGGTGGTTATTCCCAGGGAACAGCATCACAGCCGCCTGTTCTGGAAGGGAGACCGCATGGCTCATCTGCTGGACCCAAATACTTCATTGGGGTTGATACTCTCATGTGCCTTTACCTTCTTCATTCTTGTTGCCATTTTTTCTTGGATCAGTGAGGAATTTTTGATGCTGACAGAGTAACCTCTTACTGTTTCCTGTCTGACTTCCCATTGATATTTGCTATGAGATTTTTAATATAGCCTGAAGCACCTCGTGTTTGTCTTGCGCTTCTTTTCTTCAGGGGTATCTGTTTTTCTGAAAAAACTCTTTCCACCAATTCCCTGAATTTCTCAGACTTCTGAGGTCTGTTAGTTTTACTCTGATCCTTTCAGGACTTAATCTCTCAAGAAGAAAATTTTATTGGTTCATAATAAGTCACATGAATTACTTTCCACCATTACTTTTTAGGAAGATACTCAGGGAAATTCATCTTCCATTTCATCACCCCATATGATTCTCATAAAATTATAAGGGGAGACTCGTCCTTGCTTGTCTCTTCAGAGTGTCCTTCCCAGGTGTAAGTAAGCAGTTTGTGCTTGGGAGGGTCTGAGCACAGAACTGGAGCACACAAGTTATATGCAAGGGGCAAAAAACACCACCTAAAAATCCATTGCTGTCCCATTGAAAGCAGCAGGGAGGACCAGAGTTACCACCTTTTTTAACCAGGGAGAGGTGGAACCTCATGGTTTTTTATAAAAGTCTCCGCTTAAACTTTAAAATGTATTTTGCCAGGTAACTTTTTTTAGTTGCTATTTTGTATATTTTGAGATTATGGTGAGTTGAAGAGTTTATATGGGTTAAGCCCAAGAAACTACTTCGAGGTTACCTTAAAAAAAATAAATGTATTCATAAAAGGCATTACTTTTTTTCCTACCCCTGGATTAATTTACCCTGTAAAATTCTACTGGTAAACTTCTTGAGGAATATATGGGCCAAACATAGGTGTGAAAAGGACAAAGCTGTTTATTTGACATCTTGGAGGTCATCAGGAAAATCCGCCTTGTGATGAAGTATTTGGAAGTGGATGGAAATTATCCCATTCCAGATGGAGTCTACAGAAGAGTGTTTCGCTTTTGCAATACTTTGGAGCTGTATTAATGTCTACAAGTTGAGACCTGAGACTAAAACAAATATGAAATTCATCCAGAGTCAGATGACAGTGAGGTGGGGAACACAGTGACATCTTAGCACAAACCAAGGCACCCCTGGCTGATGAAAACATGCAAAAAGGTGCAGTTAAGTGCTTGTGGGGGAGACTGCAGACAGCAGCACTGCACACCTCTCTGATCTTTCCCAAAAAGAGCAGTGGATACCAGATACCTGCTCTGTGTTTAGTTATTTACTGGTGCACACTGGAAATAGTTATGCCAGTGCTTGAAGTCTGCAGGAGCTTAAGTAGCAAAGCCACCTGAAATTAGGACACAAATTTGTGAGCTGCAAGTCTATGGGTGAAGATCCTGCTGTTGCTTTTAATACTTCAAGAGTGATGGGGCACTTAATAGATTGCAACTGGTTTTAACACTCGAAGCAATAAATAAGATCCAGGGGAGGGTGGCCAGGCTTAAGGAGGCGTCTTCTCAGGGCATCTTGCAAAGAATCAAGTGGGAGAGAGACCAGAGGTGAGTCTCTCTGCCCAGAGCTGTGGTAGGTGAAGGCTTTCTGTGTCTGTCAAAGTGGGGTGGACGGGGAGAAGGATCAGCTTATTTGGGGAGCCCCATCAGCCTGATGCAAGGCGTGATGCTCCTCGGGTGCAAACCCCACATGTTCAGGTGCATGCAGGGAGGGTGTGAGGGAGAAATAAACAGGTGTGAATCACACTGAGTACATTCTCCTCTCTGCTGGCTGTGCTGGAGCTCTTGGAATAGTCGGTGTACCTTCCCAGACAAACATCAGGTAACTCAGCCAGTGTTTGGGTTGCATTTCATGCCCAGGTGTTTCTGAGCAAACCAAGTCGCTGGGGTGATGCAGAGCACTACAGTTTACGTAGGTGGTGTTTTGAGCTGTAAATAAGACCAGAAAAAGGCAGCAGACTGGCGTGATTCGGAAAGGGCAGCCTGCTGAACTCGGGGTGAGAGGCACAGAATATCAGTGATGTGCGTGGGTGAAACTGTGCCTGGGAGAGCTGATGTGCTGGGGTTGTGTGCAGGTGAGTCACTGCAGTGTTGAGGCCATTAGTGAAAAAAATCCATTAAAAGTTAATATATAGGGAAAATTATATTAGCATATAGATATGCTAAATGCGGGGAGAGAGAGGGAGCAGGGAAATGACTGTTAGTATGATCAAACAGGACAGAAGGAGTGGTTTGGCATACACGTTTGTTAAAAAACCCCCTCTCTTAAAAGTATTGTTTGCCATTGTTAATTGGAACTTTGTGAAACCATCTCCTCATCAAGAGCTTCAGAGCAGATTTTAAAATACTGGATTGACAGAGTCAAGAAAATTTGTTCAAGAAGCTCCCATTTTAATATACAGATTCAGTGCTACTTCCTCTTATTTCAGAGAGTGAGGTTTATATTTTGGATATGAAATGAGTGAGATTCTAAGGAATCTCTTCATTTGAAATGAGGTCTGTGTACCTTTTTGGAAATACCAGAAATACCAGCCACTTCTCTGTGTCGGTCATAGTAGTGATTCTGGAATACTCAAAGTCTTCTGAAACATGGAGAGGAATTTAAAATCTTTTCTATTAGATTTAGATAATATTAGATGGTTCTTTTCTTTGGAATTCAGTGGGTGCTTGTAGGATGTAAGCATGAGTGCCTTGTCCAATTAGAGCAGAAACTTGAGGCACAGTGCACTAGGTTAGCAAAACGGGCTAGACAGTAACCTTTTTTGTTTGTTAATGGAGTGAATGTTTCATCAGGCTGCAGATGAATGTGTGCTCTAATTGCCTTGGCCTGGAGGGAGGAATTACGGCCTGTGTCATGCCTTTAGCAGAAGTTACTTCAGCATTGTCATAAATTGATTGGAAATACTTTTTCCTCACATTACTCACGGGGTATCAACAAGTATGCAAATGTGAAAATTTAACATATGTCTGCTCGCTACTTTTACATGGTTTCTCACACCAGTTTAATGAGTAAAAACTGTCTTTTTAAATGTCACTTCAAACCCGAGTCCTTTGGTGTCAGAGAGCACCTCGCTGTTACTGTCTGCCCAGATGTTAAGTAGTTTATTAATTTGTTCATTTTGCACGCTTAAACTGCAGCCTGGTTCCCATCCTGTTCTGATCTGACCCCGCAGTCATAGCTTGTGTCTCCGGTGCTCCTCCTTGTTACACGGTGCTGCATCTCTTTGGGGTTCCCTGCTGCCTCTCCTCAGAGCATCAGTTTGCATTGATCCTCCTGCTGCAACACAGTTAAACATCAGTATCTTCCTTTTGATCTCTGTGGTAAATGCATTTATTTCTGAATGAAGCTATAACGTTGTTAACTCCTGTAAAGACTTCCTGACAGCATAATAACAGGGGATGGACCAGCGATACAGATCTAATAAGGCTCAATCAGGTTATTTTGTGTTGTGCCTTCTGTCTCACAGCTGTTGGTGGAAGGGGGTCCCAGCTTTCCTGGCACAGCAGGCAGCCAGTCCCCTTGCCAGCATGGGATTTACCACAAGTGGATCAGCTTGGGAGCCTAAAACCCAGCGTATTTATTGGTTTACTGAAATCTGCCATGTTTACCCCCTGCCCCCATACACTCAGTAAATACAGTTTCATTTCAATGCCAGCATGTTCAGCCCAAGAGGCAGTAGAGCAAGTGATAGAGTTTGGGATGTTATGGTTATCATAACGCTTAATTAGCACAGTCTGTATGTTTAGGTCAGAGTTTTAGGGTTGTCTTTCTCGCAGTGTAGGGGTGAGTTGGGTTTTGGACCAGCAGTGATGGGAGCAGGGCAGGGGTGTGGGCTGGGGTGGGAGTCACGGATCACTCTGGGTATTACAGCCCTGTGCTCTCAGGGTTGGGCATCCCGGTGCCCTGTCTGCTCAAGATTTCCGTGGGTGGCAGACCTGTGGAGGAGGTGAAAAACCCTGCAATAAACACCGGGGGTTTTGTGCTGTTCTGCTTTCATTCAGGGGGCAGAAAGGATGTGATCACACAAACAATTTTATCTGGACTGCAGGCTGCGTGTTTTGATAAGAACAAAAAAAGGGAATCTCATAAGACAAATGAAGTGCTTTAAAGCATTCCTGGGTATTCAGGATGTCTTGGCTGTAGCAGAGAAGTGTTTCCTCTCTGCCTGTTATGTCTGTCTTAGATTTCATCTACAGCCATTTACTGCTAAAGATTTGGATGGCAGTCAAACTGTGAAGAACTGAGTCAACTCTTAAGAGGTCCTCTCTCCCCACAGTTCTCACAGAGCTCAAACTAAAACCAGTCGTGTTTGAATATTTATTTTTTTCCTGTTAATTTTGAGGGAAGAAGTGCATTTCTTGCTGTTGAAGTTGGGCAGAGAGTAAAGTGATGTGTGTGAGTGTATTGCATATACAGAGTATAACCAACAAATGAAAACGATTTTTATGGAATGCCTCTCTGAGATTTTAAGATTTCACACGTAGTAGGTCACTGCAATAATTACTACTCTGTCAGTGCCATGATGACAGTGATCACATCCAGCATTGCATGGGGTCTTGAACACTAACAGGAAGACAGAATGATCTCCCTCTCTACCTTGTGTAGTTTTTGAACTGCAAGCTTTTGAACGTGATAAGTAAGAGTGTTTCAGATCAGAACAGCTGTGTATCACTAAGTGCATGCAAATACATTTTATTTCTTAAAAACAGTTCAGCTATTACAGGACTCTTCCTCTTTCCCCTCCCTTTCCTCTTCCTCTTCTTCTCCTTTTTCCCTTTCCCCCTTTCCTCCTGAAATGCTTTATAGACCCTTTCCAAGCGTTGTTATTGAGTCATTCTTTTAAATGAAGTTTCATTCTGAGAGGCTTGCAGTGTGCAGACAGACAGGAGCCCCTCTGGAGAGTCAGCTCGGGAGTAGGAGGTGTTGCAGAATGCTTTGGTTTTTAATTCAAGTCCCGTCTCCATAGCCCGTTCCAATTGCGCCTGGTTGCTGTTCCTGCTCCCCTGTTCCTGGGCTGCTGGAAGGGCCTTCCCAGCCCAGGGGTCCTGCAGGGAATGAGTCCTCTCGCTGCACTGAGATCCTTATTCCAGCTCCGTCTTTCCTTGGATATGTTGTCTGAAAATGGCTCTCTGGGAAGCTCCTCCGGGAGCTGTGATAGTTGTTTGTAGCTCTGCTGTCACCAGAGCCCAAGTCTGAATGAATCTGAAAGTCTGTTTGCACTCCACTCGAGAGATGTGGTAGCACTGCACTGACACTGGGATTACTTTTCCCCACGTAGCCTCAGTTTTTTGCATGTTCTTTGGATAAGCACAGGCTATTTTTCAAGTGTGCTAACAGCTTGACACATTCCACACGTAAAGAAATTTTCTCTGGGAAAATAATCAGCGTTGCTGTAAGAATATCTTGTATTTACAGTACGCACACTGATAGAGAGCAGCGGCAGGTCAGTTGTTAGCTCACTGGGCACTTGTCCAAATATCATTAAAAATGTTGACATTAAGTAATTTGGGGGTTTTAATAATACTTAATTAACTACTATTTAAACACCTCTGGCCGGACTGACCTACATGTCTAATTCAGAAATGGTGGTGCAGGTGGCGGTTTGACTCGCTGCGTGCACCTCAGACGTGTGATAACCCTCCCTCTCGGAGGGAGGGGAGCGAACAAACACACAGCACTAAACATTGTCCTTTCTGTTTGTTTTCCAGATTAGCACTGTACGTTTATGAGTATCTGCTGCATGTAGGAGCACAGAAGTCAGCCCAGACGTTCTTGTCAGAGGTAGGTTCTCCTGGCGCGGCTCCCCACCAGGTGAGCGTGGCTTGGTCTGGGACAGCAGCAGGGAGAGCCCCGGGTACCAGTTCCTCTCCATCACCACGGGATTCCCCTCCCGTGGAAGCCACTTTGCCCTGTCGCTTTACACAGCTCGGTGTAACTGTTTCTGCTGTGGTTTGTTATCCCCGCTCCACGCGGGGGGAAGATTAATCTCTTTTCTCTAATAAACGTGCATGTTAGAGAGCACATCAACGGTACTCTCTTTTTATGACCTCTTAACTTACTATTGATATCTCCAGTGGTGGATGATGGACCCTTTGGAAACACACCGCTATAATGTGTTTTACATCCTACTGTCACACGCTATCAGTTCTCCTCTTAAGCATCTCTCTGTGCTCTTACCATGCTTTTAACCACTTCACTTCTTTTCATCTGTTGAATCAATGTTGCCACAACCATTCAGGTCCTGTTTTTGAAAACATTTTCAACTGCTAATGGAATTTTTACCTTTTACTCAACAGTTACTATTTTTTTCCCCATAGTCCTTCAAAGGCTTTGTATGCACCTTTTGAGGGTTGAAGTAAATCATGTCTCCTTACTGTTTTACATTTGACCTGGGGTACAAATACCTGCCAAACATATGGAGGTCTTTCGGGTTTGTTGCTATTTTTAATCTTTCTTTGACAAGAGCATTTAAGACAATAATACCAACAGTTGGACAGTGAGCAGAAGTCATGTAAAACTGGGCAAGGTGTTGTAGTAGGAAAATTTACTGATTCAGCTGATCCTCCTCCAAAAGCTAATAAAACTACTCTGCTGGTGGTGACGTTTCGGAGGTGGAAGAGAGAAGGGTGAGAACCCAGAGTGTTGTTTGTGATGTTTATACAAAATTCGCATAGCAGAGGTAAGGAAAAGGGGTAGAGTTACGGTAGTATCAGTTAAAGTTTATAGTAAAGTATATTTTTGACATTTTTTTCCCTCTTTGGTACAGCAGTGGAAAAATGAGAGAGAAGATAATGTGTCGTATGATTTTTGGCTTTCCCAAAACAGCTGTCATTTGTAAATAATGACAAGATAAATTGTGCTCACTTTGTTTTTATGATGTCTTTGCGAAATGAGCAGTTGACAGAAGCGTGACTGGTACGACATTGGGATTTCTAGAAAACATTAAATACAGTGTCCTGAGATGTAGCTTTTACAGCTAATTCAGTCTTGAGTCGCAGAGGAACTCTCAGGACTGAGCAGCATGCTTTGAGGATATGTAAAATCTTTCAAATTAAAACTGTCCCAGAGGTGGCAAGCACGGGTCAGGGGCAGTTGATAGTGTATAGGGGTGGTATGAGCTGTGGGTTTATTTACCCCATTAATTAGCAGTGCAGAAAGGTGGAGGTGGTGGTGGCAGTGCTCGTGAATGGTTCTGTGGCTGTTTGGGCTGGATGCCCTCTCTGCTCTGTCAGTTTGGGGGATTCTCACTGGAGATCAGAAGGTTGAGAGAAGCTCCAAAACGGAGTGTTGGGGCTTGAAAGACAAGCCTTATGAGCACATACAGATGGTCTGAGCCATAGAGCAGTCAGTGGTGTCTGTGTATGTATCAGTGGGAAAAGTTAAGAGCCCTTCCTTAGAGATCTACCAGGGAGTGTGGCTCAGACCAGTGGAATGAAATGAAAGGAAAATTTAAATTGGAAATCATGGAATCCACTCCTGGTACTGGATAACTTAGAGATGGTTGTCCTGAGGCTCCCTGTATTTTTGCAGTGCTTTGTGTCTGGTTTGAATTTTGTACATGTCCCTTGAAGATCTGATGTTGTCCCATGTATTTTCTGTCCTGGAAGTTATATTCTAGCCTTGGAGGAGTAACTCCCTTAGCCTGGCTGGACCAGGAGGGTGGGCATTTCCCAGTTAATCATTCCCTGCCTGCAAGCCCAACCAATACAGCTGACAATGAGGGCTTTTTTCCTAAAATTAAGAATTGTAGATCTTTGTGATTGGACAGACTGGCATCTCCCATGTAAGACAAGTGTGAATGTTTTTAAAAACCAAAACAGAAATCCTTGACAGGACTCCCAAGCTTAACATTCCCTTCTCTAAACAGATTTTTGAAGGTGAAATATGTCCTAGGACCCACGTAAGACTTAGGTGTTGGGTAATTTCCTCACTAACCCCTGCCTTGAAGAGCAAAAATACTGATTAGACATAACAAGGGTGTTCTACAGGCAAAATGTTTGCTCTTTAACAGAATGATTTTTCAACTTCAGAATCCGCTTTTTTCCTGTTGGTTGTGCAGTGCATCTCTTCATGATGTTATTTTGGAACTTCTCAGAGGTGTTGTGCCTTCCTGGTTATTAATAGAAGTCCTTCCAAGCCATTCCCAGTGCACGTGAGGAGCAATTGTGCCTCTGAGAAGTGTATTTGAAGAGTGTGCAATACCTTTGTAGTAGCTTTGGCCTCTATTTTAAATCTTTACTGCTTTTTTTCAGCCAGCAGTTAAGCAAGAGCTTTTAAAAAAACGTTTTTTATATATTAGCTACTGACATGAGTGTGAGGGGTGTTGGTTCCTTCTTCCAGTTTTACCAACACAAGTGACAGTGCCTCAAGGTTATCTTCTAAAAAAACCTCAAACCAGCAAAATTATTTGTGAGTAGTTGTGCTCATATAATACATCAAAATCGCATTGGGTTTCTTCTTGTGAGTGTGACATTTTTTACATGGATTTTTATATGAGTGCCAACAACTTTTTCGGGTGCATGAGCCACCTGCTGTTCTGCAGTCTATTGACAGAACTTGTATGTGTTTAAATTTCTCAGGAGTTGGATGATGAAATCAAACTGGAGTTGAGAATCCAGGTTTTAGTCTCTTTTGGAAAACGAGTGCCCCTGGCAGGATTTTATGTGCTTTTACAGATACATATCATCACATAGCTTTCATATTAAGGCTGTTTAAGCATTTATTTAAGATAACCCTCTTTTTGTCTGCCATTACTTCTGTCCCCAGAGAAGAATATGGTTTGTGTTTTTAACAGTTCCTTTCTTTAAACAAAATTAGACAGAAAAGAGTGCTGTGTGTCACTCTAACCGGAGGAGTTTGGAGTGCACACAGTGCCCCAGTTTCCACCCAGTTCTGACAGACATTCTCCTGGACAGTGCTGTGTGGGCTTTGTTACAACACCAGCTGTTTAGTTTTGGAGTTCAGGACAAAGCTGATGGCTGGCATTGATAAAAGGGCTGAGTGATTACAGTTCAGGTACAACGTTTGGGAGGTATTGCAGAGAGGCAGAACACGGTCCCTGTGGTTTGTGTTGCCTGATGGGTTCGCTGATCAGCAGCAGAAGTGTGAAGTCAAGAGTTAAGAGTTCTTAAACTGCACTTCCTTTGAACACAGCGCTCAACAGACCAGGTGTCCTGGGTGGGAATGAAGCCACAGCCAGTATAGGTGTTCAGGAGAGCTTGCCAGCCCAGCAAACCACGCCAGAAGAGCTTTGTTTTCCCTGAGTGGTGGGAGACTGGGCTGTAACTGTGATGCTGCTCGTCATTTCCACATCAGCTCTGACTGGAGCACTCCTTGAGGGTTATAAAAACACTGGCTGGCCGTGGCTGCGGGGGGAACACTGCCACCTGCTGAACCCATAACGTGAGTTCTGTGCAGAGTGCACAGCAATGGGGATTTTAAGGGCAGTTCATAATCATTTTGGTTTGTGTCATCCATTTTTGGCCTCAAAAGGCCACACGTTTTATTCAGAGTCTTAAAAAACCCCATGCAGAATAAAATCATAAAATATACTTTCCTAGCATAAGAAAAGCTAATTTTAAGTATCATCTGTACTAATAGCTATAAATTAGTAAGTAATTTGACCATCCAGATGGGTATTCATAAAGCCTTTCCTAACAGTGAAATCTTCTTTATCCTTTGGATACCTGAATTATGTAGTGCCCTTTAGTCACAACGGTCACAAAAATGTACACCTCTGGTTTGGTTTTGTTTTGTTTTAGATAAGATGGGAAAAAAACATCACGCTGGGGGAGCCCCCGGGATTCCTGCATTCCTGGTGGTGGTAAGTACCCATTTTCTCTTCCTCTGATATTTTAGGATAGGTGGATTGCTGGCTGGTTCCAGTAGGTGGAGGCAAGGAATTCAGCTGAACATTGTAAAAGGAATGGGAGTATGAGGATTAAGAACCATTTTCTTGTTAAGGAATGAAATAACAGAGAATTAGATGTAGAAAAAGATACTGATATTAGATGCAGGACAGAAAGAAATACTGCATGGTGGGCTGATGAAAAAGCATCTTTGGAGAAAGGTGGCCTGCATTTCTTTCTTCACCACCTTCCAGTACATTTTGTAATTAAGGGTATATTCTACATATCCTGAATGATTGCATTTGGGAAAAAACCCCAACATACAGAGGCTGTATAGATGTGAACTTCCTCAGTCTGCAGTAGCCCACGTTAGTGTGTGTGCAGTTCTCACATGGCTGCTGTATAGCCATGGCATTTATTCATTGTCACGTGGTTTGAGCATATCCCATATGCCTGGGTTTGAGGGAATACAGAATTGCAGAAAATACGTCAGCAGCACCAGAATCTACAGTGACTGAAATGGTCCCATTTGAACCCAAGTGATGTACAGTTGCATGGAAGGTCACGTGTTCTTCACTGACCATTCTTTCATGGCTTTTAGCTGTGTGGTGGGAGCCTGGCTAGAAGAATGTGTCCCTTTTATCTCTCATTTCTGAATTATCTTTAATTTTGATGCCCTGCAGCAGAGTGCTCAAATTGCCCACAAAGCCCTGGACTAAGCTATAGGGGATTATAACTTTGTAGGATTATAAAGTTGGTGCTGGACTAAGTTAGAAAGCATTATATCTAAAACAATAAAAAACTTATATGACAAATTTTATTATTTTAATCGTTTAAATGTAGTTTCATTCCAGTAACTTTGTGTTAGATCTGATTTGTGTATAACTGTTTGTCTGGGGGGAAGACCAGTGGGAGTAGGTGCCATAGTTTCCTTTCCTTGTGACCCAAGACCATGCCCATCTCTTTTTTTTCTATGCTTGTCCATGCACCAGATTCTCTGGGAACTTTTGTTTAAGGACAATATTGGACATTTGCCAGGGAAGCTGTGGCTGCCCCTGGATCCCTGGGAGTGTCCAAAGCCAGGTTGAATGAGACTTGGAGCAACCTGGGAATAGTAGAAGGTGTGGCAGGGAATAGTAGAAGCCCGTGGCAGGGGGTGGGAATGGGAATGGGTGGGCTTTGAGGTCCTTTCCAAACCAAACCATTCTGGGACTCTGAACCTCGACCTGGGAAGAATTCCCAGTTTTGGCTCCAGTTTCTTTCCTTTCCATGTTATTATGAATGTGGAAGTTAACTGCAGCAGTTGCCAGAGGGATGAGGTGAAATGCAGAGTAGTACACACTACACTTTTAAACCCTACATGTTGGACTATGTTCTTTGTACTGCAGTGGTATTAAAGGAGTAGAGCACTGCCTGTCTCAGAGATCAGACAGCAGGGCTTGGTTCCTCACAGGTATTTTACCAGGCTGAATTCTTCCTTAGAGGTGTTTTCACCCCTTGGTGAGAGAGTGATGTGCCTGTTTCTACACGGGGAGGTGCACGTGGGGGGTGTGTACACCCTAAAATCTGCATGAGCACTGCAGTGACATTCTCTCCATCTCTGTTACCTCTTACCTTGCAGTGTGTTTTGGGATCTCTACTGTGCAGCTCCAGAAAGACGAGAAACATGTGAACACTCAAGTGAAGCAAAAGCCTTCCATGACTACGTAAGTTTTGTGTCCTTGCTGTGTTTTTGTTAATTGCGTGTGATAAAACGTGATGGAGAAGTTCTTCTGCACTACAGAAACGTGGGTGTTGGTCCTGGGTAACTCTCAGTTTTCGGGGGATAGCTCAGAATTAGGACTTAGAATTCTTTGATTGCCATCAGAATACAGGTAACTCCTGGAAGCCATCTCAGAGATCAAGGTGCTGTGCCAGGTGTTAGTGCAGAATAAAGAATGTCATTCTGTCCATAGACACACCAGGCTGGTCACAAAGGCAGATGGAAGGATGGATGTGACCTGTCCAAATACCCATTTAGCTCTGTCAGTGTTAAAGAAAAGGCAGTTCAGCAGTTGGAATTGATCCCTTGGCTTCTCTCAGGACCCCACTGACTGAAAATGTGGTTGTTCTTCAGGTACTTCTGTATCCTGAAGTAAGTATTTTTCATCCTAATAAGCAGTTATCACAGAATAAGTTAAATGCAAAATCATCAGGTCCAAGGGGACAGGAGAAATAAAAGGCAGAAGTTGTATGCCAGTTTTTCTGCCTCTAAGACTTCCTTCAAAACACAGCAGGAAGTTCAGTGGGGTTTTGAGAGAGACTCATTCTCACAATACAACTGTGAAACCTCTTTCCTTGAGTCTTCACCAGGTCTGTCTCAGAAATACTGTCTAGTTACTGCCAAAAAAAGATTTCTACAGATAAAACAGAAATCAGCCCAACGTCTTACAGATTTGGAACAACAGGAATGAATCAGCCAAGTGACCATTTTCCATTTCCTGTTGGCATGATCTGGTTATGGCTTGGTGTCCTGCACAGTAATGTGGGAACCAGTGGTGATACTGCCTTATTTTTAGTAGAGCAACGTTGTAAATGCACCACAGTTAGTTCTGCTCAGCATATTTTACTAATGCCTCTTGAATACCCTGTACTTGGTTAAATTAGGAGGGTGACTGGTAAAGGAGCTTGGACACTGTTGCACAGTCATGTCCGGCCTGCATTGATCACTAGGCATAATTAATACTAAAAAACAAGGTATCAGAGAGAGGAACAAAGTTACAAGGGAGTTTTGTACCCACGAAGGTGTTAAGGTCAGACAGCTCAGTAAAGCACATTCCTCCAATTAAAAATGAAGTAACTCTTGCAACTGCAGTTGTTGTAATTATTACCTGGTCTGCTTTAAATATAAAGTCATCAGAAAAATAAAATACTTAGCTGTATATTTTGAATCCTTCTTATTAGAGCAGGTCTTAATTCCCCACAGGGAGCAGTAGTTTGACAGGAATAGTTTTAAGACTGGTGGGAATAACAGCAGAGATTTAAGTTCAGGGAGATCAGAATCCACAGCACAACAGCTGACTTCAGCAGGGGACATTGTGCTCTCAGAATATATTCTGTTCAACAGAAGCCAGACACCTGAAAACCGAAACTGTTGCTGTGAAATAATTGTTAAACAGAGTGATCAGCAAGAGGAAATTCTCAGTGAGAAGGTACTTGGAAGTCTGAAAAGGAGTGGAGTCCACAAATCTTGAAACTCACAAGAGTTTCACTGACTTCACTGTTGAATCTAAATTTTTGAGGCATACTAAGAATTTTAGTAGGTGAATCAAAATAGCGTCAAACCAGTTGTCTTAGCACCACCATTTAGCATTTTGAACTTCTGCAGGTCCTGGACTATTGCATGGCCTTACTGCTCAGTTCTGTCTGCATAATGATGTGTATTGTCATAATTCAAGAAAAGTGAGAAAATACTAGTTCTGTGTATGGTACAGTTCTGTGATTGAAGGAAACATGAAATCATAGCATGATTCTATACGCACATACAGACAGGATGAGTCCTCATTTTAGAAGCAATTTGGTTTATTTCAGAAATTAACTCTCCAGTTATTTCTAAAACCAATTCTCTCAGTCTTTTAAAGTGCAGGGAAAAGCTTTACATTGTTTTTGTCACAGTTGGAGTTAAGCCACTTAATATATTGCAAGGCTCGTGGTGTTCCTTAGCATCACCTGCTTTTTGCTTAGCAGGACAGTCTTACATTTGTGTCCCATATTCTGTGAGTGTGTTGTATGCTCATGTTTTAAAGAACATGAAAAATGGTTACAAAACACGGCCAAGCAAATTTCACAGCAGAGGAAGATGAGCATTTATTAAGTGAAATCCTGACCCATGTGGTGTTTTGCCACTGACTTCAGAGGGGTGAAAACTCCACTGTCAGTGAAGACCATCAGGAGGCTGCTTGTTGGATTTGGATCCTCCACGAGGCCGAGGGGTCTGGTCAATCAAAACCCTGCTGGCCACGTTGCAGGTCAGGTAGAGCATTTGTAGCTGTACTGTCATATCTGAAAGCTGTAATTATAAGTACAGAAAAGCACAGAAGGCTTGTTTATTAATTCATACGAGCAATTAAGAATTTTTTCATTAGGCATGTGTTCCACTTGAGCTGAGAAAAGTCGTTCCTGCTGAAGGGGAGCGTGGTCTGGTTGCACCAGGCGTGTCATCTCTGACACAGAGTGGGCTGTGTTAGCTGAGGGAATGGTCTTGTCTGGCTTTGCCTTTGTGGGGAGAGAAAGGTTTGAGGATGTCTGATGGAGAAGGAAAGCACTTGCAGGTGATTTAGTGGTTTGTGAGGCACTGCTGCCTCTGTCAGTGTAGCTGCAAGTCAGTCAGGAGCACACAGGTTGACTCATAAAATTTAGTTTCTTAAAGTTTACTTGAAGTTCTACAGTATCTCAACTGCAGTTGTAAAAATAATACCTTTTGAGTTCTCCCTCGGCTTCTCAGACAGTGCTTTGTTGCTTGCAGTGCTACAGTGCTAAAAACCCACAAAATTTTACTAAAAATCCAATAAATAGAAAAGCAAAGGCCTTTTCTGGCTTTATAAAGAAGATTTTCTGTGCTCATCCCAAGTTTAAGTATTTGCAGCTTGTCTGTTTTTAAAGTGGGTTATATGTTTATTTTCTATTGAGATTTACCATTGGATATATTTTGTTAGGAGTGAACAAATTCTGAGCTCATTAGGTACATTTATGAACTCTGTTTTGGGCTTGAAAAGACAAGTGCATGTCATGAAAGTGCATGTGGAGACCAGGGGGAGAGACTCTGCCTGGAGATTTTAACATGTGTGACATAGAATTGGCAGTGGTTTCCATGTCTGGTAACTCAGGAAAGGGAACTGGTGCCTGCACACCCAGCCTGTTTGTATTGCAGGCATTTCAGTAGGAGCAGAAAATCCCTGTGATTATTTCCCAGCTACCTGTTGCTTTTCCTGGAGCAAAACTTCTCTGTGCTTTGAAGTCTATTGAAGAATCATGTACAAGGATACCGTGAGGCAGGACTTGGTCTTTAGTGCAGGGTGGGTGTGTCTTTCTTCACGGTATCCTGAGGAGATCTCTTCATCTGCTGTTCAGAGCTTGTTTTATGAGTGTTGAGGTCTCTGTTGAGAGAGGAGGGTTCCAGTGTGCATCTTCTTCCACTTCTTCCCAGCCTGAAAACTGGGTGAAAAGGGGAAATAAAACATGAGCTGGATTTTCAGCAGCACCTCTATTTCTGACAACCACAGATGACCATTCTCCTCTTGCTCAGGCGTGGCCACTCATTCACATCTCTGGATCTCTGCCTTTTGTGTGTCAGGGCTGGAAGAACCTGTATCTCACTCATGGTTTTCTTTCCTTCACCATCTCTTACTAATGTGACCTTGGCATCTTCTGGGTCCTCACGGGTTTCTTGATGAAAATGGGATTCTAGATCTGGTTTCCAGGTGCAAATTTCTGTGGAGAATGCACATTAAGCTCCTTCTGATTAAAACAGAAATAAAAAAAAGCTCTGCTTGGCTCAGGATTGTTGTACCAAAAGCAGCACTGCTGGTTTGAGTTACCTGGTAATTCCTTACCTGAGCTCCACAGAGTTGTGGAAGGCCCTTTACATGTTTACTGATCATGGCTAAAGCTGCAATTCCACCTTCAGAGTATGTTCCTCAGAGGTGTGTGATTCATCCTGCTGTGTAGATACTACCTGTGTTCACATAGACAAACAGGTTGTTTCTCAAAACTAAGAGGAAATTAAGTGGCCATGGTATTCTAAGTAATATCAAAATGAAAAGCGTTTCCTTCCATACATTCATTGTCAAAAAAATACCCTTTGCTTTTTGTTTAGATAGCATTCATTTTTAAGTATGAATGAAATGCCTTTATTTGCTGCTCTTTTCATTCCATGGAGATCATGCCTCACACTGCTCAGGTACATATGTGTAGTAAAATGTGTTCTTACATGTGGAAGCTAGAGGAAGGCAGCTAAGGAAGCCTGTCATTTGCCTTGGAATTCCACATCTGAACACATTACATGGTTAAAGATTGCACAACCATGTACAATTAACAAATCATGTTCTGTGCAGAATACTCTCCATATGTCTCACAAGGTGGTAGGTCCTTGGCTTCCTCATATGTGCAGCCAAAAAGCTGTAAATGTGAAAAAAAAAACAACATGTCAAATGTTTAGAATTCTTATCTTGCCAGTCCTGCATGAACATTATTTTGTCTTCTTTGGAGGCCAGTGCTTACTGGGAGGTTTGGAGAGGACAGTGTGGTCTTGAATTCCAGGGTCTTACACAGAATTGTGCACAGGCAAGCTGAACTCTTCAGTCTCTTCAGCTCCTCAGTTTTATTGCTTGGTAGCTGTCCTTAAATGCAGTTGTGTGGAAAGGATTAATTAAAAGCATCCTCCAGTCAAAGGCATAACTTCCTGCAGACAGCAGTGACTTGTGTCACATATTTATAGGTGTGTCTCAAAATATTGCACTGGCGTCTCCAAGGGTGCAAAACTTTTTGTTTACTCGTCATAGATTTTTCAAAGTTGAGAAATTGGTGCATCTCTTGGGTTGTAGAGACTCGTTTTGCAGGAAAATAGGGGTTTATCTCTGTCTGTTTCCTACTAAGAAGTTTGCCAGGAGAATCCTCATTCTCACATTTTTAAGGAGAAGGAGGATGTGCTCATTGTGCTCATCACCATCCTCCTCGGTCAGTCCTTTCCATAAATCAGTGGAACATGCGGCGTTTGGATTTGGAATGCTGTTGTGTCACAAATGTTAATTGTAAGCTCCGACACAGAAACGAGTCCTTTCTCACAGCAAACACAGTCTGTCTCCCCTCATAGAGGTGATTTCCCAGGTAATTCTGTGCCGTGCTTCTCTTTCAACGTGAGGACTCACCCGCTTGTTTCAGAGAGAACAGGCAGCGTTTCCTCCCCAGAATTTCAACGCCACTTCTCTAAGTGGGTATTTAATTGTCTCAGAATGTGGAAGTAAAATGCTTAATTAGTTTGAGCCCAGTGGAAGGCTCTGACAGGATAAGGAACCACCATTTCCCCCAAGGTAATTTAGCTCCTTTCATGTTTCCCAGAGGGAGGCACTGGACATCTTGCTTTCTTTTGCCTCTTTTCTAAGGACCATTTCAGCTTCATTTTCATGGAAAACAATAGGAGATAACAACCATTTGAACGAGGGGAGGCTTTCTGGGAACACTCTGTGTGAAAAACAGTGTTTATTCAGAATGGAGCACTAAAAAGATGTAGGTACACTGTATGTAGAACCATGCCAAATTTATGAATTGGGACAAAATTTGGTTTGTTGTCTGGGGGAGAGGGGGGGAGTGTGTGAAGACTGATCAAGTTAAGGGAGAAGTCAGTGGCTTAGGAGATAATGTGGAGTGGCTGGAACGCCCAGGCTGCTTCACAGCCTTCTAGAGTAGTTTATTTTTTAACAAAACACAGGTAAAATGTGGTTGTAAGATTATTTTCTTAGTTGTTGATAGGCACACTGTTGAATTACCGGGTAATTTAGTCCACTGTATGTGTCTCCATGGATTTGTTTCTCCGTATTCTGAAGTCAAGGGCTCTCTTTATGATTAAAATAAAGCCAAGGCACTTCTGCTCAGAAGTTACAACATGTGTTACTGCCTGGCAGAAGCTCCACTGGAAAATTTTGACCAGTTCAATGGAAATCCCAGGATGCTGCAGCTTCTCTTCCTGAGTGGTTGTCCTGACGAGCAGCTGTTAACTCCAACCATTTCTCAGAGTAATGTTCTGAAATGTATCCTGTGTAAAATTCCTTGCAATTGAATGAACTCCATTCACTCAAATTTTAATTTTTTCATTTGCTGTAATGGATTTAATGGATTATTTATGCTACCACAGTGAAAGCTGTATTACACTTTAAATTTTAAACTTTATAATTTGGAGTGAACGTAAAATCAAGGTTTCAGTGGAAAGATGGTGTTTTTTCTTTTACAAATGAAGGCACTTTTATGTGTGTATACACTTAATGATATATGTTATAGAAGTTGAATAATTTAATACATGGAAGTGTAAGCCTTCTGCGTTTTAGACATTCCCTCAAAAGCCGTAGAAACTTCATTTCTTTCAGACTTAAATTTGTCTTCTGAAAATGAGGAGATACATCCTACCGTGAATTCGGGTAGAACTGAGAAATGCCCTGTTCCTGAACTTTTTAGTAGTTGTATTTGAAAACATTTTGTTTGCTGCTGTTGACACACAGATCATTCTTATTCACTGCACAGTGTACACGGTGTGTTTTTACAGCACTCCAGAAAGTTATTAGAGGAGGTCAAGTTGTAGCTTAGTAACAGTGGGAGTATTAAACTGACTAACAAGTGCTCTGGATTTAGAGTTTGAGATCTTCTGGCATTAATATTTAACACTGATTGTACATAATGCTTCACGTCAGTAAGAGTGCTGCACAAACACTGGATCGATGCGGAGAGCGAATGCTGGGCTGAAGCCTTGCCATGACCCGCCTGCCCCGCTCCCCTTCCTCCTGGGGGATCATCTTCCATGTCAGGGTTTCACCTGGTGCCACGTGCTTTGGGTGTCCCTCTGCCAGGGGTTTGCAGGGAGCAGCCCCAGTTGGCCCGGCGAGGTTTCTCCAGGCTGGCGGCGAGGGGAGTTTGGAGCTCCGCGCAGGCAGGCTCACCTTCGTGTGGCTGTACCTTTGCCTCCCCCAGGATGCAGGAGTCCCTCTGCTCCCTGCTGCCAGCACTGGGCTAGATCCGAGGCACTTTGCCTAAACGCCTTCTTCTTTAGCCTCACGGAAAGCAAAAGTGAAAGTTGAGAGCCTTATTTCTGCACAACATGCCAAACACAGACTTTGTTACCGGCTCGACTGCTCCGTTAATACGTCTAAGTGACTCATTTCAGACTTGCTTAACACATGCCTGGGAAAACCGAGGACTTACAACTTCCATCTGCTCTCTAATATGATGAAAGATGAATCCTGAAGATCACAAATTGCGGGAGACATGCAGCTCTTAATAAGAACAGCTGAACAACAAATGCCTTATGAGAGGTGGTGAAAAATGAAGTAATGAGGAGGAAAGGCAGGCAGGCCTCTGGAGGGAACAGGGATATCCATGGCTGACTAGAACTGTCACATCCAAACACTGCACTAAATATGAAATGCACATTATGTAACACGAGTCACAGGGAACAGATAATAGTCTTTTTGAATTATCTGCTGAATTGATGCTACAAGCAGTTGTGCCAGCATGGGTTCCTGAGCCTGCACAGGATGTGTTGCTGGGGAAGGAGCGTGCGGGTCTGCCTGCTGGGACGCAGCTAGAGTGGAGCTGGAAATCTTGATTTTTGTTTTGAAATCTCTGCATTCCGAATATTTCAACTTAGCCACTGAAAACAGCAAACCCTCAGTGTGTACAAGCAGAGGAAACACAGCACTTCATCTGCATTTCCTCTCCCTAGAGAAGAATGGAGTTCGTGGCATAATCAAGAAAATCAAGAATGATAGGCTGGGCTTAAGGTGAAAATCTGCGTTGCACGTTGTCATTGTAGGCTGTTTTATTGTGACCCCTCCTTAACTTAAGTGTGCATCCCCACAGTGCCCTCACAGTAACATCCACGAAGTAGATTTATGCCAGTTAGGGAGGATACCTATAACAAAACTCAGATGCACTGTCTGCAGCCCATCAGAGGCTCATTTACCCTGCCAGGAAAGTAGTTCTCTGCATAATTCACACCAGAAGAGGTGCGTGACCTGTCTAGTTTACTCTGACATAGGAAGGGGAAAGACAAAGTTCTTTATAAGGTGTGTAATAAATATTATGTTCTGTGCCATAAAGAAGCTGGAAAACCCTTTCCTGTTCTGCTTCCGTATCTGATTTCCATAAACATACTGCAGACCTAATGTTTCAGCCTATGGAATGTACAGAGTTGTTAAAAACTAAACAATTAAGGGGGCTGTAATCCATGAGGTGAGTTTTAATGCCTCTTCAGTTTTAGGAGAGAGGCAGAAAAATACACAGAGTGTGTATAGGCATGTGGTCGAGTATGACATTGTATTTCACAAATACAGTGGGCCACTTCAGTAACCAATTATTATTTTGTTATTTATTATTTAATTTAGTCTGGGTTTGTTTTTTTCCCCCTTCATATTCCTGGAAAAGACACTTTTTCCCAGGTCTTGTGAAGAAAACCTCAAATTCTGTTTATGAGTCTTGAGAGGGGGGGGTGTTCCATGGACCATTCTTAGATACCATTGCAGAAAGCTTTTTACTCCCTCCCAGCAGTTAATTTATATATATATTTAATTTTCACAGCATTTTCAAAGTTTTATGTTGTTTCGTGGACAGCAGCAGGGTCTTTTGTGGCTCCCATTGCCAGTTGCTTTATTTCACTTGCTTCAGCTGCTCTCTCCCCATTGCTCTGTGGAGGATGTGTGTGGATTTCCTCTTAATAGGGAAAAAAGGAGCTCATTGACTTCCCTGCTGTCTTATCCTGATAATTTGCAGATTTTCTTCTTTCTGCAGCAAAATTGGTATTGGTGTTTCTTTTTGCAGCAGTACAGTATGTGGAGGGCTTTGTTGAAGGTTCTGTTCCCTAAATCAAATATTTCTTAAATTGTACAAGGAGATAAGCTTTCATTATTTTTAAAAAATATGTTTTTTAACTTGAGTGCTGAGAAAGCATGACCTGAGTGAATGATGGAAAGTAGTTAAGTAGCCAAACACCACATCTGCCCCGTAAAGCTGACACTGCTTCTATTCAGTTTCCTGAAATCCAAATTAGCACGAGAAAATGGTATTGAAGGCCAAAATATCCCAGAGGGTGATTTCCAAAAAGGTCTTTAATAGGTTTTTAATGTTGCTGGATGTCATCTCACCCCAAAGTGGTAGTTCTAGAACATGTATCGTTAATAAATTACGTTCTCCTGTTGCCACTAAAACACACAAATGTAACTTTCCTTTTTCATACAGTACGGGCATTAATTTTCTGAAGTAGAATCTGTAGTTTAGGATTCTTCTTAAAAGCCTATTTTTTTAGTTGCTTAAAGTTTTCCTGAACCTCAGGAGTTGCAGCTGAGTTGCCTGTCCCAACAGCAGACAAGTGTTGACTCTCCTTGGCCCAGCCTCTGTCCTTGCAGTGTCTGTCAGTGACAATTTGGGTCAGCCCATTATTTCTGTGGGTTAGAAACCCCTCACAAACTGAGCATTTGCTGTCTGTGACTTAAAAAAAAAAATGGAAGAGGAAAAATTACCAACTTGCTATGCTAATTTTCTACTTTCTTCTGAACTTGTCAACTACCCGAATGTAAAACAACGATTTTTTAACAGCAGTAACTGGACATGGCCCAGTTAACATTACTGACATCAAACCTAGAGTTGAATGATGGTAAAACCTCTGGTTTTTATGTATACCCTGAAATTATGTTTAAAGAGAACAGGAGTTGAAAGGGCTGGTAATTTGGGCCCAGATGATTCTGACATTCTGAATTAAATCTCAGCTATATGTGCCTAAAGATTGGCTATAAGTTCCTGTTAATATAAGTACCATGGGGGTTTTTTTCTTCTTTCTTTTATTTTTTTTTTTCCCTTTTAAGTCTTTGGGGATAGAATAGCTGTTGCTGACAGGAGATGAACTCCAGAGGTGCTCCGGCTGCCCTACATCAAGTTCCCTGTTCAGGAGGCTGAGTTGGGATACTTACCCTTGTAAATCTCAGGGTTTATCTCTTCACGCTTTCATACCTGTGTCTGTAGCAATAATCTTTGTTCTTAACAAAGAGGCTTTTTTTTTTGATCGAGAGCTAATACTGGATTAACCAAACTCTGTAAACCAGTCACATAAAAGACGTGGGATATCCTGGTTTTGTCAGGAACTTCCTAGCTGAAAAAACTGACAGTAAAACACAGCAATTGGGATACCTGGTCTCTTTCTGGGTTGCTTGTGGCTGTTAGAGTTTCAGGCTGAGGTCAGAGGACATGCATCAGGAAATAAGCAAAAAGAAATAAGCAAAACCAGAATTGTGCTCACTCTTATCTTGTGGGTAACACATTCACTGAATACTTCAAGTCACGTGCGACTGCACAGCCTTGGGGCTTTATTCTCTGTTCAGGTCTGGTGGTATTTGGGGAACTTCAGGTGCCGGAAGACACAGAGCAGTGTTTTATCCTAAAATGGGACCTCCACGGAAGATGCAGAAGCTTGGCAAAGCTGTGGTGGTGCTGGTTCAGGAGTTACTTTACACGAGGTCAGGAGCTGTGCTGCTGCCATCCTTGGTGTTCTAGAACTCCGTGTAAAATTAGTGTCATTAGTAGAGCTGGCCATGAAACCGGGTGAGGATGAGGGAGGTACAAAGGTAAAAGCAGTAACAGGACAATGTTTCTGAAGTGCCGTTTGTGATTGTCTTGTTTTGGAGAGACCAACATGTATTAAATAAAACTTACAAATCTCAAAATTTGTTTAGAGCGGAAAAAATAGAAGACCTTCTTAAAAGGTCTTTTCCAGACACAGAAGAGGTGTCCTAGAGTGTCTTCAACTTTTCCTCATAGTTTTCCTTGTAATTTTAGCACTTCTTGCCTTTGAGAGCCCTTCCTCAGTACAAAGAGGAGGAGGTGTTGACCCTGCCTGGTATCCCTGTGGCTCCCAGACTGGCTTTTGGCTGCCCCACAGACAGGCATTTCCATACTGGTTTGTTGTGTTGCACCAGTTCCCAGAGCCAAGTGGAGAACTGCAGCTGTGGTGTGCCTATAAAACACATAAGCGTAAACATGCAAGCACGCTCTATTATTAATAAATGTTGATATGAGTGATGCACCAAGCAAAACCTTTCAGATTTGTTACTGTAGTTGAAAACTTTAATTTTAGCAGCTGTGCTTCAGGTCCTTTTTGCTTTAAAAGATTTGCCTTGAAAGATTGTCGCAGAAATGACCCTTTAAATGTGTAGTAGAACATAAAAGAAAGGTCCACAGTCACAAACCCACCAGCACGTTCCCTTGTATATATTTTATTTGTTTTAAAAGTAAAAGAAAACAATGGACTAAAACAAAATTACCCTTGCTCAGTATTGATGTGGCTGAGAAGACCAGGGTGCTGCTTTTCAAACAAGAGGGGTGTTTTGTAAAGCTCAGGGATTGACCTGAAATTCTGATTTAACTACCTGGCATCAGTTGTGTGAGTTGGTTTTGGTTCCCCCTTCCTTGGTTTCAGAGAAAAAATAAGAAACAGCATGGCTTCCTCTATAGATCAGGATAAAGCATAATTTAAATTATTGACATTAATTTTTAATTTTTTAAAAGAATACTATTTTGATTTAGTTAAATTCAAATGCAATTATTTTTAAAATTTATTGGTTTTATTTATTGTTTTAAATGAGGTGACCACTCTGGGCACTCCTTTGTTCTTGCCTGTGGCAAATGAGCCAGGGCACAGATTTTTCTTTTACCAGTGTTTTGCTTGCATAATTAGCAGTCTTAGACCTGTGCTTTTATTTCCTTTTGTTTGAGAACTTAATCCTGAGTTCTCAGAAACTGTTGGAAGATCAGTTAGTGAATAACTATTATGTCAGCTTTGTTGTGTGCAGGCAGATATCTCATTGTACTGTTAGTGGTGTAACAAACCACTTGTATCTTTATAAAAACAGTAAAAAAAGTCTGAAGTATTGCTCTCAGGCATCCTCAAAGGTCTGGCTCCAAACTGGCTGTCAGCCTTGTCCAGGTACACAAATTCTCTTGCTTTTCTCATTTCTCAACCCGCTGTCACCATTGTGGTGGTGATCCTGTGCTGGTCACTGATAATGCCTTTTAAAAACATGTCCACCTTTTCCCCCTATGTTTTTTCCCTTTTTTCCCCCCCTTTAGCAACACAAATTCCTGACATGCCAAGACCTCTGCTTTAATTTTTAATCCCGACCTGACAGGCATTCAGATTCACTCAGTGCAACTGCACTGAATCAACATATTACTGCGTGTGCTTGATGAACCATAGAATTGGTTCAAGTCTTGTTTCCAGTTACTTGGTTCCTAAACGTTCTCTGTTGGGACCCAGGCAATGCTGTCAATACTCTTTGTTCCAGTTGCTCAGCAGTTTGCAGTGTAATACTGTCGAGGGGGTTTCTGTATTGCAGCAGCTGCTCAAGTTCAAAACTTGCTACAGAGTGGAAGAAATTCAGGAACGGGCCCCATGTCCGGTGTCAGACTGTGGGAAACGTTTTTATTTTCATTTCTTTGCGAGGTGTAGATCAAATACAACCATGTTCTTCCTGTCTGTGGTCTTCTCGGTAGCTTTTTAATTAAACAGCAACCCTCAAAATTAATCAATCCATCGTTACATCCAGAAAGTCATATCTGCTGCTTGAAGTAGCTGACATTTTTTTATGTACTTAAGTTTTCCCAGTGGTTTTTTTCCCCCCACCCCTTTTATTTCTGATGATCTGCAATCAGCACACGCTGTGTCACTGTAGTGGTTTTACTTCTGTAGCTGCAGAGTGCAATGCTGAATTGTGTTGAGTAATTCAGGTGCTGAGTTTCTTTTGTACCCCGTGCTGGAACCAACGTTCCATTTGCTGAGCAGCGTAAAACCCCTTTTTTTGGTATGAAGCATGTACAAGGTCCTGAAAAAGTGCTCCCAGCATGGAGTCTGACATGCAGAAATTGGGAAATTCACTGCTCTCCAGCATAACCTGACTTCCTGCACTACAGCAAAATCGTTGGGAGTTTTCAGGGGGATTAGGGAATAAACAAGGACCTAAATTATCAGGTCCTGATTTGCATGTCTTGCTACTTCAGTGCCACTGTGTTGGGGATTTGGAGAGTCTGCTGTGAGGTTGTTTCAGGACTGGGAGGTTGCAGGAAAAAGGCTGCAGTTTAGGCTCCCAGAACAACTGATCAGGATCTAAGATAATATTTTCCACAGGATGATGTATAGTCTCCTTACACAAAAAAAATCAGTGTTGCTGCACCTGAAGTTGAATTTTAAAGGTTATTAATGAAAAAGTGATTTTTGGAGGCAGTTTTAGAGAACCTTAATCTTTTTATACTATTCTTGCTTTACTATTAGTATTTTCCCCCCCCACAAAGATAGCATTGGCTGCTGGATTGTACCGCACTGAAACTGGAATTACATTTGCAGGATGTATAAACATATATATGTAAACAAATCTGATGGATGCAGGCATTGTGTCTCACAGTGGAGCCGTCCCTAATTTCAGTTTTTAATCGGTGAAATAATGTCAAGCCTGTATCTTTCAGCAGTGCTTGTATTGGAAACAATCCCATAATTTGTTTTATATTGCTGCTCCTGGAGGAGGAGGAGTGTTTTTAAGTGTGGTTGATGGGATCAGGGAATGCTGACGTGAAGCTGAAGGCTAAAAATTCAGTGTTCTTGGTGAGACCTTGTGGTAAGGATGCAGGATCAAAGCCATTCGTGCACTGGTGGCTTAGCCATGCAGAAATAGCTCGTAAGCCTCTGATTCTGCATGGAAATACTCCATACCATTGAGAAACTGGGATTCCCCAGATCAAAGGGGGGGTTTTCTGTAGATAATTGTCATTTTAAGGTAATTAACAGTTCCGTTTTCTGCATGCTCATCCATCTTTTCCTCCCCCCTCCATCTCAGCCATCAAATCCCCTGCAGATTCCGCCCTGCAGGGGCAGACACTGCGGGTCCTCGCCCCTGTTTGCTCCCACTGCTGGCCTGCCCTCCTCCAAGCAGATCTGTGAGCAGAGCTCCTGGGTAAGCCGTGCTGTTCTGCCTCCCCCCCGGCTGCTGGCCCTGGCAGCCTCCCAGCATCCGCTTCCTCCAGCCCTGCTCCCATGGAGCACAGAGTCCCGCGGAAATCCTGTGGCCAGACACGCTTCCCTTGCCTACCCATTCATCTCCTCTCCTCTATTTTTTCCAGCCCTGCCATCCTTGCCCCGGAGCAAAGATGTGCACCCAGACACCGTCAGATTCACATCCCTTTCCCATCTTGGGGGCTCTTCCCCATGTCTGGGTCCTTGCTGAAGTCTTTGCCTTCTTCCTGCCATCCCTTTCTCTGTGCAGCCTGACAGACTTCTCAAAAACAATAAACTAACAGAATGGTAACACACAGAGTGACCTCTCCCCTCCTTTGGTTTTCCCTCTCCCCTTTCCCTGTGCAGTTCTATGCTGTCACAGGATCAGGAAGGAGTTGTAGCTCTCCTGCNTGATTTGCAATTAGAGGTTTTCAGTCCTCCTTGTCTTCAAGAACACGCATGAAGACAGTCTTGATTTATTTTTCCTTAAGCCACATCAGTGCCTCGCCAGCTTTTCACCCCTCTCTGTGAGTGGGGAGTGTCTCCCTCTCACAGGAATGAGGGACCTTCTCCAACACGGATTTTTCACATACTTTGTTCAGATGGAGCAGAATCTGATCCACCCGTGATGTGATTCAGCCTATCCCACCCTCAGTGCCACCCATGGCTTGGCTGTGTGCTCACCTCAGTCACCTCCTGACTTGCCAGATGCTCTTTTTGTGTTTCCTACAGTGGTTTTTCCGCATCATTTTACCTGTGTTACCTTTCTGCCTTTTCCCTCTTCATATATTCACTCTCAGGTCAGCTCCCAATATGAACTCACCTGCTGTCTTCATAACTCTACCTCATCTATGTCTTCAAAAACTCATTTTCTCCAACCCTACAGCCTGGCTGTTGTTTCGCATCTTCCCAAGCTCATGTTGAAGGAAATGGGGAAATTAAGTTTCCCTCAGGCTGTCAAACTTCGTGTCCTCTTTGGCTTGTTCTGTTCCTACCCAGATGTGCTGTGGGATCCACAGGTGCTTTACAGTCACTGTGCAGGTGCTCTTGTCAGTCCTCCCGTGGAGCTAAAATTACTGTCCCTGTGCTGTTCTCTGTGCTCAGAGATCACTCCCCACTGCAGCCACTGAACAGCTGAAGGTTAATCACCTGCCATAATGCTGATTTTACCCTTCCTGCGTAGATTTTTCAAGCCGTCCCCCCGGTGCTTTTCTTTGTGTTGGAGAGAGACTCTGAATATCCTCAGAGTTTCCTTGTTACCATTCTTCAGATTAATCCTTAAAACGTGGGTTCACTGTTTTGGTTGGGTTTTTGTTTGGTCCTCTTTTGTTTGGTTTCAGTTTTTTAATATGTTACATATTTATTTTATGTTTATTAGTTATTATACTTTATATTTCTATATACATTTTACACATTAGAAATCAGTGAAATGTACTGTTAATTTGGTTTGTCTGCTGCCTAGGTGGTGGTCAAAATTTTCTCCCTTTTTTCCTTGATTCCTCCTGTTTCTCAGTGTATAGTCCTAGATGTTATGATAGTTGAAATACTGTGGTATTTAACTGACACTGTAATTGCTTTTACCTTATCTTGGGAAGACCAATTATGAAATTCTTCATAAACAGCCATGCTTAGAGTTACATAAGAAGAATATGTTCGGTTCAGGGCAGGGTGATCCTCTTTGCATTTGTCATAGCAAAACATAATTCTGGTCTTCGTGTGACATGAGGAGTTCTTGACTTGCAGGGCTTGAACAGTCCCTTTCCCCAGAGTTTCCCATCTGAGCAGGATCTGTTCTCATCAGGTGCTGAGCTGCTGCTCCTCTGTGCCCTTGGGACAAGCCTTGTACAGACACCCCAACCTACCCTGCCATCAGTCTTCAGAAAAAAAAGTTCATTTTGTTCTCTTTCCTTTATACACATCAATTACTAAATAAGTCAACAATTACTAAATAAGTCAAAGTCAGCAGCAAGACAAAAACTTTTGACATAAGTAATAACTCTTTTTATACCTAAGCCAGGAGAGTACACACTGTTTCCAGTTTTGCTGAAAAGCATGAATTGTCACACATATTCATAGCTCT
This sequence comes from Scytalopus superciliaris, assembly GCA_013400415.1. NCBI lineage: Eukaryota > Metazoa > Chordata > Aves > Passeriformes > Rhinocryptidae > Scytalopus > Scytalopus superciliaris. The sequence goes on along the minus strand of VXBX01003405.1, from coordinate 78,851 downwards.
ATTAGTTGCAAATACTCAGGCCTCGTAATTGATCGTGTCATAGGTAGTAAATGGGGGGGGAGTTAAAACAAAAGCTCTTAATCTTCAAATGGAGCCTTTTGCAGCTCAGTGTAGCAGGTCCTGTAGGCTGGAGAATGAATAAGACCTTATGGCCAAAGGTGGCATGTGCAAAGTGTGTGAAACCAGTAAGCTGAATCACAGTAGATCAGGGAAGTCAAAGACATACCCCATTATATCACTGTATTTTTTGAGAAAGGCCATTGAGTTCCCAGATGGCAAATCCTCAGAAGCAGAGGTGTGATCTTCAGTATTCCAAATAGTACTTTGAAAATGAGGTGATCAACCCAACAAAAGGTATAAATCACATGGAGATTTTCAGACAGCTGTGGGGGAAGAGTTCAGAGGATGATACAACCCCAGGGGAAGATGGTTTCATGAGTATTGTCATACCTAATACAACTTGAGTTTGAGGAATTTTAGCTGTTACTCGATATTCTGTTTGTGTTGGGAGCCTTCTTACCAATTCACTGCTGTGTGGTTCAGATGTGGTAACA
>VXBX01003405.1:3143-78238 GCA_013400415.1 Scytalopus superciliaris | reverse complement strand
GTGTGGTTCAGATGTGGTAACAAAACTGATCTGGAATTTCACGTTGATACCTCCTTGTGATTTAACTTTTCTTACTCCTGTTAAGTGTTCTCTGATTTCTCAGGAAGGTCTTGTGTCATTAACAATGCTGTTTTAGAATACAAAAGGTGCTGTTAAGGGTATTGGGATTTCTCCTCCGGGAATTCATGGCTTTTGCACTCAGCAGTCTTTGTTCAGTTCATTCCTTGCACTGCAAGTGCCCTGATAAACGAGTCAGCTCCACCAGTCTTATCTGGAGGCACCAGCTGGTTTTCACCCCTCTTACAAGTCCTTTGTACCAATCCTGCCACTTTTGTACCAATTCTGCTGCTTTCATACCCATCCCATCAGAGGAATTGAGGTGATCCCTCGTTTCCTGAGGATGGAAACCTCCAGCCAGCCAACCTCTCCCATCCCTCTTCCAGTGCACCTTCAGTGTGCCCACAAAACCTTAACATCAGTTGGATTTGTCCGTCCTTTCCACCAAGGAGAAAGGAGAGGTTGGGAAAGCCCAGTTTTTTAAGTTTATAGTTGAAAATCCTCAAGCAATTCCAGGTATCACCTAAAACTAATAAAAAACTCCCCCCAAACATGAAGAATCAAGAGCGAGTGTGTCTGTTTCTCTCTCATCTGTAGGAGAAGGAGAATTCTCAGAATTGGATGTGGATAGATCTAAGGAAGAAATTCAGGAAGGATTATTCCCCTCGGGTGCACATGTTTGTTTTTTGAAACAATGATTGAGTTATTTTAATACTCTGGATGTTCATCCCTCATGTACAGCACAGGAAAAATAGAATAAACAAAGGAGAAAATATTTTCCACTCGGCAGCATTAAAAAGAAGAGTTGTGTCCCTCTCTGTGCAGATTTGGAAGAGCTTGTCTGGAGTAGAATAGGAGCACAGTAATAATAGAAAACCTCAACCTTTTATATCATAATAATATTGATAACAATTATAGTAATAATGGCAACAACAATAAAACCCCAAAAGATTGCTTGAACATAACTTTAACCTCGTCAGTTAACCATGATACATCCTGAAAGACGGTTCTCTCCCAGAGATTCAGCTCTGGAAGAACAGATCTCAGGTAATACCTTATTATCAATGTACTTTAGATGAGGCACTCAGGTTTTCCTGCTCTGTGACCATTGCTGTCTGTGTCTTTCCTCTCCAAAGACATATGTGAATAAACTCAAAAAAAAAGCTTTCTTTCGCTACACTGGAGAGTGAAATAAATTGCTGTTTATTCTAATATAATTGTAATTATTCCTCTGCAACAGGAAAAAAAACAGTGGTAGAGCCAGAAATTTACAGAGTCGTCTGGGAAGGTATTTCTGGCATGGCCAGTGACAAAGTGTTTACCAGTTTCAAACTCAAGTCGCTTTGGGGTGTGTGACTGATCCCTTTTGTAAATTCACAGCCAGATTTTTGAGTATCACCATCACTGTTCCATGTGTTGCAGAAATCGTATTTGTCAGCCAGGACACAGAATTAAGAACATGGAGTATGGTTTCATTTATAACATTTATTTAACCAAAGAACGTGGAAATAAGTTCAGACAGTGAAAACAGGCAGTGAATGTCTACACTGGTCTTTTCAGGAGGTCCGGGTATGTATAAGAGTTTCACTAAGGCAAAAATGGCAAAATAGTAAATGTTAAAAGCCATAAAGGGCTGGTAATCAGATGTTATGTGTGGTTTTCAGGCCTTGTGTATGTCAATAAACTCCTTTTCCATCAGCAAACTGCTGATTTAGGGGTAGAGGGCGGAAGTTCCAGTGGTTTCATTTTATTCCTTCCCTTAGAATGCAGAAAGAAAGCATAATCTTACAGTTAAATTTATATAAATATCTATATACATAGAGGAGTCAAGTGGGGAGGACTGAGGAAAAAGCCCAACTTTGAGGCAGAATTCTGTAGGAAGAGAATTTAATTTCTTTGCTTCGGTTGCTGGTCTGCAAACTGGGCACACCTGTGCTTTTCTCAGATCTCTATTTAAAGTGTAAATTACTTGTGCTAAGAATTACCTTTTCCTCTTTCTTTATACGAGATCTCTAATCAAATTCTGATTTGGCTGAGTTCCTTATTAAAGTGCAGACCCTAAGTACTAATAGGCACGGGGAGCTCATTGCAAATTAAAAGAAGCCTGAAGGCAGGCTGAAATTTATTAGCCCCTGCAGACAAAGGTTATAGGGAATGTGCAGGTTTTCGGCCGTGGTCTCCGATGTGAATGCGTTTGTGTTTGGGAGTGAGGAGTGAGGAGCAGCAGCTGGTTGTGTAGCTCGAGCAATACTCCCTTCAGCCAAGTTCCACTTGTTCCTTTCCACAGCCACTGTTGGCTGTGGTGGAGCTTTCAGGTTTTGACTCCCAAGTGGCAGGAGCTGAATAAGCTGCACAATTCAGGTGAGTCAAGGAGAGGATGGTGATGGACCAGCAGGGAGAGGAAAACCTGTGCGATCCTGCCCGGATGGTTACAGCAGTGCAGGACTTCAGTCAGCCAGAGCTGAAGCACGAAAACTTTGGGTTTGCTTTTCAGCACATTAAAGAACTGCTCCAGAACAGTTAGTTGGAGAGCCAACATTATTCTCAGTTTAATATTAAATAGCTAACTGAAGTTAATTTGAGATGGAATGGCTGAGCTGCTGATATTAATTGCAGTATAATTAAATCCAACATCCTAAGGGGAGATAGAGAACCAAAAGGCAACACAGAAGCAGACTAAGCTTTGGAGGAAGTGATTCCAATAAAATGAGATAGTCAGTCAGAGAGACTCTGAGGTTAAAAGTCAAAAGGAAAAAAACCAACTAGAGGCATGGTCCGAGAAGAGACCACAAGTTTTTAGAAGTCAGCGTTCCGTGGAACTGGAAGGACAGGTAAGATGGGATCCCCAACCCAGTACAGTGTAAAATGCTCTTCAAAGACAGATGCATGGAAATTTGAAATATTTTCATGAGGTAAACACTAAGGAATGTTAATTTCAGCAAGGAGTGTTCAGGAGAAAATGAGAAGAGAGTGGATTTTCAAGATTATTCGGGCCAGTGTAGAAAACTAAGCAAGTTTTTGAGGTTTATTCAAACAGCCTGGAAAACAAAAATCCATTCTTTAAAAGTTAGGATTGACCTCTAAAGTACTGAGCTGTCATAACAAGCTGTATCAATAGAAAAGAGGACCTGGACATGGGTGTTTAGTATCATAAATATTCAATTCGTAACCTGTATGGTTCAGAATCTTAAAACTTTCTATAATTGTCCTTGAAAAATTCCAGGATTTCCAGAGCTGAGTGGAGTATTTTAATTGTGGGCACGCTGCTGTTTGGCTTGCACTTTTATCACTGAAATGTGTAATTCTTCTAATATTTAAACATATTCTTTATTAATATAATTACCGCATAAATTAATATAGACAGAAATGATTTTTTAAAAGTTCGACAAAACACCCTATCCATGAAAAACACTAGTTATTTGTTCAAATGCTGTATAAATCCAGGGCTCAAACTAACCAGCTTTTCTCACACAAACCTTTTGTATTTAACATTCTCATGTTGTGTTTGTGAAATGGGGGTTTTTTTTTCACTTTGTTTTTCTCTCCCCACAAAAAGTATTTGTGAAACTGGGATTTGGGGAGTTTTGCTCCTTAGCTATTCAAAAAAAAAAAAGAAAAAAAGAAAAAGATTCCTCAGTTCGTAGTCATTTTTGACAGCACAGGAAAATAAGCTTGTGTAAGGCTTGCATGATAAACAGAGGGGGGAAACGGTATGGAAAATTTTATAACCTCATTATGAAAAATGTGTGTCGTGGCCTCATCTGCCTTCTCCGTGCAGAAATGGTCTCTGCAGCCACCAGAAGGTTTCTTCCCTCCAAGGCCCCTGTACGTACTCCTGTGATAAAGTAAGTGCCTTTTGGGCCATTCAGAATAACACAGACCCAGCTTTGGTTTGGGACTGTTTTTCCAGAAAGGGTTGTGCCAAATGGTACGTTTGCTATGGGGAATAATTGCACAGTGAGCCAGATTTACAAAATTAGATGTTAGCGAGTCTTTTCAAACATGGAGAGTAATGTCTCTCCTTGTAGGCTGGGTGGGTAATTGGGTTTGGGATGGCGAAGGAGGAGGTTAATTTTCTCTGTGAACATGCAGTGCCTGCTCCTGGTGGTGGCTTGGCTCATTAAATTATGAATGTTGGAGGGCTGGAGCATGCTCAGAGTTCAAGCTCCTTTTGTGCACACAACGGGATGCTCTTCAGTGGAGAGCCTGAACTCAGAGAAGGCATGGAAGGCTTCTGATACCTGAGACGACCATATAATTTTAGCATAAGATTCATTTTTAATGCCCACAGTAGGAAAACAAATCTTCTACTTTCACTGTGACCCAGATTTTCATTTAACCCCTTCGCTGCTGAGTTGCTTGTGCCAACAGCTCATACCTCTTAAAACCTGTCTTCCATAAAGATAAAATACAGTATTTTCTGTTCAGAATCATTCCTTGGCATACTTATTCCTACGTAGCAGTGCACCAGATTCTTCTTCACTGTCCAAAAAAGTGTCTGATTATTTTGTTTTAACGTGAAAATGTTCTTATTTTAAGACATCTTTTGCACTTATAAAATACTGTTTTATATTTGATACTTGCAACTGGCTTTGAGTGAAAAAGAAATACTGAGATTTCTAGACCATGGAAGGACTTTGTTTTTCTTCAAGGCAGTATTCATGCACAAAACTCCTTGTATAAAGGAATATTTGAGGGAGCTGCAGACAGTGCTTTTGATTTTTTTCCAGAACAGAGAATGGTGCAGTGAGAAGGAAGGAGAGAAAGAAAACATTATTGTTGTTTGGATGGCTTGTGGGAAATTGTACTTTATTACAAGCTCAAGCACATTAGTTTACTAGGATTTTATGACAGGGAATTTTGCCGTTGCTGCAACCATTGTACAGTAATTTTAGTGTTTAGAGTTTGGGTTTTTTCTTTCCCCAAGAAGAACATAAGTAGGCATCATTTTGTGTTTTGTGTCTTATCCTTGAGAAACAAGGAACTATTCGAGTTAGGGTTTATTTTCTGTTGCTGTGTGAAACCAAATCACTGAATGCCAGACTGGTTTGGGTTGGAAGGGACATTAAAGCCTATGCAGTCCCACCCCTGCCATGTCCAGCCTGTCCCCCCTCCCAGGTCCTTCTCCCAGGGCTGCTCCATCTGCTCATCCCCAGCCTGGATTGATCCTGGGGTTTGTCCTGACCCGGGTGCAGCTCCAGCCCTTGGGCTTGTCAAACCTCAGGAGATTCCCAGGGGCCACTCCTGGGGCTTGTCCTGGCCCCTCTGGATGTGCCTATCCCTCAGGTGTGTCACTGCACCCCCAGCTCGGGGTCCCTTCCTCTGGGTCATTAATGAAGATATTCAATCACACTGGTCCCAGCCAGTACAGGCCCCTGGGGGCGTCACTGGTGCCCACTGGGACTCTGAGCCACTGCCCACAGCCCTCTGGATGGCACCGTCCAACCAATTCCTAATCCTCTTGGCATTCCACCTGCCAGCTCCGTGCCTGTCCATTTAAAGAAGGATGTCCCAAATCCCCCCATCCTCAGCACAGCATCCAGGGCCGTCTGTCCAGGCTCTCCCCAGGCACACAGGGGAGGCTGACAGGGCAGCAGCTCCCTGGGTCCTCCTTCCCACCCTTTTGAAAGGTGGGGACAGTGTTAATTCTTTTTCCAGACCTGCCCTGCCTGCCAGGACCTGTGGCTTGGCAGCTCCATCAGCCAGTTCCCTCCCAGCTCTGGGATCCCTCTCACCAACAGACTTGGGTGCTTAGGAACCTTACTCAGGTCCCTCAGGTGGTCATGGACCTGGATCTTTACTCCATGGAAGGCTTCCTCAGAGGTCCTTAAAATACTCATATTTAACATAGAACCAGCCAGTTGCTGGCATTTCCAGCATGTCAGCTGTAATGCATCATTTTAGAGAACAGCATCATAGGTTTGTATTGAAATTTGAGGATATTCTGTGGATTTTGGAGCCTCACAGTTCTTAAGTGACTTCCACTGAAATGGAATTTTCCTCTTCTCTAGGTAGGTACTAGGGAAAAAACATTCTGTTCTTAAATACTTTCCACTGACCTGCACCGCAAGTGGCCAGGCTAAAATAGCCAGATGCCTTCTCTTCACCTTGTGGATGAGAAGGGACATCCAGAAAAGGCTTGCTTGTTGTTGAACATGATTGCCTTTTCCCTAATTTTTTTTTCCCCTTCCTTTCCAGTCTTCTTCAAGTATTTTGTTCTCTTAGGTCCTTAAAAACCAAGCAGAGGTTTTCCGGGACCAGAAATAATAAACAGTCTTTCATATATATATATATATGAAAAAGACAGGTCTGTTGCAGCTGCACTGAGTCATGGCAATAGCGTGTGGTGTCAGAGGGAGATGATGTGACAGAAGGGGTTGGGTGTGGGACTGAGACTTGTGGGGTTCCCTGTCTGCACCTCACCATGCCCCTGTTCTGTTTTATGAACGTTTTTCCCCAAACTTGCTGTATCTTCTTTTGCTCTCCTCTAAAATGGGGGAAGGGAACATTACCACCTCTGAAGGTGCTTGGAATTTTTTACTGGTCTTAAGTACTAAAGAACACACATTATTAGCATTGTATATAAGTACTGGTGGAAGCAATCTAATTGGAGTACTAACATACAGGAAAAAGTGCTCTGGTTTGATTTTCAAAGAACGCCTTCCCTTAATTGTCTCAGAATTTTAGGGGTTTTCCCCCTTTCTCTTCTGTGCTGCTGGAAACAGAGTTTGACATTAATATTTTCGGGCAGCTTTTCAGCCAGGGTAATGCAGTGTAGCTTGATCAAAGTCAAAAGAAGTACAACAATATTTACAGTTCTGTTTGCTTGGAATTTATTTGGAGTTATTTTGGTCGCAGGAGCCTGTGACCATATTGCACAAGAGTGTTACAAAATACTGTGGTATGGGAACACAGGCATGAGCATCTTTAGCATTTTTTTCAGCTTTAAGGGAAGTGGCAGATACGAAGGAGATGGAATTGCTCATTTTACACGTTCCTCCAGAAATAGGGAAGCTGGATCAAACCTTTCTGTTAATTTATATTTGTCTTCATTTCAGTTGCTTATTTTGTAATGCCCTTTGGGTAAACCTATTGTCACACCCCCACCCCTCCCACCCAAAACCAGGAAAGGGGCTGCATCTGTTAGTTCTGGTCTAATTTTGTACAGATGTTTTTCTTCAAAAGATGTCAGAGTAAAAAGAATGTTCTCCATCTGAAAATACTCTGTCTTAAATTCTTTCTGCCAGTTTCCTTGAATGTACATTGTGAAAACAAGTCATGGTTAGTAAATGGCCACAATAAGCCTGAGTAAATCTCAGCCACCACTTAGTGGTCAGCCTCTTCCCACTGTGTTTCTTTAGTCCTGTCCCAGCCCAGATCAGTTCCAGAGGGACTGAGTGCTCACAGTTTTCACCGTGTCCCAGCTGACATCTCCATTCTGGGTCGACATCAGTGGTTTTCCTGTGCTTACCAAAATGACTTAGAAGTTCAGATTTCTGCTGGCTTTCATGATCTCATAATCACTCTTTATTGTTATATGCTTGTCCCATTGTAGTTTAATGACTGAATTCAGCACATTCTGTTAATTTGTAGGTGTGCTGTCCGTCTTTGAGTTTACACTTACTAAATTATTTTATCCCTGTGAGGGTCATCCTGTCCATCTCTTTCCTCCCCTCTGTCCCTTCATTACTGAGGGCTTCAGCTTCATGAAACTGTGACATTTTACTGACACACTCTTCAAATGTCCATAAATGTGTGAATATTTTCAGTGCCCCTGTGTTTTTCAGTGTTTTGCAGTGTTTGATAAATTGTTTGCACAGGTCATCTCTGAGCTCACCTGAGCTTGACCTCCCTTGGGTAGGAAGAGTTGTGACAGTTTTGTGAGGTTTTAGTTACAGGAAAAATTTCTTATCTGAGTTACAGTGTGAAATCTCATGAGTAGATAAAAGAAGTCAGTGTTTTCCAAAGCTGAAAGGCCTCCTAAATGTGAAAGGGACTGTAATTCTGAGAGGGGCAAAGTTTTTTGTTCTCTAAGATTGCTCACATCCCGCTCCTTCAGGAGTCTCAGCCATAAGGCAGGCTTGGCTCCTGGGATCCCAGTAAGTAGCATGCCTCAAAACATGAGTGGTTCATTTTATTAATAATAATAAATAACCCGGTTTATGTACTTAGGAGAATCTGAATAGTTTGGCATTAATAAGCTACGTCTGTAGATCTGTTGCCAGAAGAAGCAGTTTATTACTCTGAATTTTATTTTTAATTCAGTCTTGCCTAATATATAGATAACAGTAAATGAAGGTGCCATAGTTAAATCATTTATTTCTTAATCCTAGTAAAATGGTAACATTTGCAGGTTCTGACATGTGTCCATCTGGCTACATGTTCATTCTGTACTTAATCTCCATTTTTTAACGTCCACCTACAAGTTTTTCACTCAAAGTATATCTTAGCTCAAAATCCAGAGCTGAAGCCTTGGCCAGGCTCACACCAAAACTTCTCCTTGCATCCACGAGCTCAGAGTTTACAAGGATTTTGTACTGAATTCTTACAGCCCTGTCCTTATGCAGTAAAGTCCTTAAATCTGGCAAGGCAAGGTTTTGAAGCTCTTCCTTCACGATGTATTTTCATGTCAGAGCCCATTGAATGAGCTCCTTTCACTGAGCGATCTAAAACCCAGAAAGAAAAAACCCTGCACCCCCAAAAGGTGCCTTTGAAGAGGATGAAAAGGAAATTTTTGTTGGTGCTGGGAGGCTGAGGGAGGTGCAGTGGCCAGTGAGGTCCCGTGTCCCGTCAGCTTCACCAACCTGTGGTGGGACACGAGGGACCATTCCGGGTGTTAAAGCTTCTTGGGAGCACAGCCATCGGACATCCTGGTCTGCTCCTGGTTTTTCTGCAGCATTTTTCACTTACATGAGTTACATTTATTTATATATATCTATAACTTACTTATATAACTTACACAGCAGCTGCTATATAGTTCAAATATTTGTTTCTCCGACCTTGCGAGGTAACCAGTAATTTAATTCCTTTGTGTTTTGTAGTAAGATACCTGTTTCAACAGTACATGACCCAAGAAACCGTGTTTGTTAATTGCTTAATTTGGAGCTGTGAATTTTAATGGATGTTTTTACCTTGTTCCTTTCTTGCCTGTTAAATGGGATTTTACACTCAGCGTGCTGTGCCTTGGATGTAGTCAGTGCAGTCAGTTAACATGTTAGTTGGGTGAAGAACTGGAAATATATGAAAGTGTTTGTTACACTCTGCAGTCTGAAACTCTCTCCTCTGGTCTCTGCTCGTGTTCTTACCTGTCAGTTCAGCGAGTCTGAGATTCTCATGCAGCAATTAACTTCCTCCTCTACCTTTAAAAGAAAATGGGAGTATAAATGAAATGCGCAAAGAACGGGTTTCATGTATTTTCATGTAATAGAAACAGTGGAAGTTAAGTGGGCAACTTATTTGAAAAATCAGTCCTACAAGGGGATCTAACTTAAATGAGGTGCTACTGGAACACAGGAAATTCCAGATCAGTATAAGGAAAACCTCTCTTACAGTAGCTGTGATAATAACAGGTTGCCCAGAGGTGTTGTAGTGCCACTTTTTGAGATGCTCAGCCTTGTCTGGGCAAGTCCCTGCTCAGCTGAACCAGTCTGTTCCAACCTAAAGGACTCTGTGGTCCTGTAGTAAATGTTAAAATGGGGATGGTTCTTCTCAGTACCAGTAGGGCTGTGAGCAGTGCAAGCTTTGCAGGAGTCAGAAATGTACAGATTTTTAAGGCTAAGAAGATGACTAATTCGAATAAACTGGGGACTTCATTTCAAGCCACAGAGAATTCATGGAGGCAAAGGGAAGTAGCTACATTTTTTAGCTTAAAATAAATGAATAAATAAAAGATGAGTATGTGTAATATTAATTTTATTTAGATTATTTCATTCTGTGTGACAGTTTATAATAATTACTTCTCGTTTATTGAGTGCTTTCCTATTGTCTGAGGGTGCCTCACACTGACCAAATTCCTGGCTCTGGGCTAACTTGCCCAATCTTGAGAGGTTTTACCTGATGTGCTTGTCCATAATACTCTTGACTGGGCAGTAGCAGGAGTTTAGAGCAGGGGATCTTGAAGTGGAAGTTTCTGCAGTTTATCTTGGGCATTGAGATCAACTAAGATAGTAAAATTCTACCTCTGAAGAATTCACAGGCATTTATTGCCAGTTTCCAGTGTAGTGTGTTATCAGAAGTAAAGCATAATGTATTGGACTGTGTGTTACACACACACACACACACACACACACACACACACACACACACATATGTATTTATATGGGAATTTTAAAATGAGTTTGCTTTGGCTATATAAATGTAAAGATGTGCATCATAAATCACATTAAGTGAAAATCACACAATTCATCCTGTAGCGTTTTATGTCAGAATGACAAATCCTAATTGAGATTGCTGCAAATATTTGCATTAGTGCTTCTTGCTGCCATCTGCTTATATTCTCCAGCTCTGTAAAGGATCCTGTTTCAGTTACGATGCTCCTTACCTGTGTTCTGCACAGTTATGATCCTTGGGTTCAACCTTTTTTTATTGTGAAGGATGTAATATAATGCCATGATTAAAGAACTCAACCATTTCAGCAGCTCAAGATAAATATTCGTAGAAACCTGAGCTTTGGCAAAGAGACACCTTGGTTTCATTCAAGATGCATGGTTTTGCTTTTTTTTTTTTAAAAAAAGCAATGATATTTCATCTATTTAGGTAGCACATTTTAGGGAAAATGCAGCGTGTTGTGGATATGTGGGATTGTCACCATGAAACATTCTCTTGTACCCCTGTAAAAGTACAGCTGCTTTATTGAGTTCAGGTAGTAGGGTTTTTTAAGAGCCCTTGGAAGTACATGTATTTGTCAAATTTAACTGATGTTCGAGAATTTTTCCTCCCGTTTAAATCCATGAAAATTTAAAGGGAGCAGAAGCAACAGCATCTGAATGCTGGCTTTTTATGAGCAGCAGCCAGGTATTTCTGCCTCTGCTGAATGGCGTTCCCTTGCTCTGCTGTTGTGGCTGCTGAAATCGTGCTGGGGTCACATCAAAAAAGGGTGTTTTGCTGAGTTTGACACGAAATCATCTCGGCTGTCAGAACATCAAGTGGTTGAAAGTGTCAGCAGGGACCTGCTTATCGGTGCAGTCTTGCAGTCCTTCCTGAAGGGAACTGTTCTGCCATCCTTACCTTGAAACAGAATTATAAATCTTCTAAGTGGTAGTTTATTACAGAAACAAACCCCTGAAAGCAGCAGCTGTAGAACAAATTGCTGCAGCATCGTGTGCTGAGTTGCTGTCACACAGTCTGCTGTTTGGGGTGGTGCTGTATGTTATTTTCATCATGTTTTGTCTCTGGTTACGTCCTTTGTGTAAAAATACAGAGGTTACAAATGAGATCAACTCAGGATTTTCTTAAATGTCATCAGGGGCTGTAATTCTTTTAATTAATCGGTGATAGGTAGCAGAGGTGTAATTAATTTTAATTTCAGAAGACACAGTCTCTAAGTACCTTTTAAACACATTATACTGCCATTATTATGACAATAATGAGCTTTAATTTATTGTCACTTTAAATTTTGGCCATCTTATCCAGCAGCACTAAAAGAAATCCTCTTGTGTTTAAAAATACTCAGCAACAGCTGTTGCTCTACCAGTATGGGGGAAAAAAAAATCACAAAGCATCTGACAAGAAGAGGTTTAGATGCTGGATTTTGGGTTTAAATATGTCCTTTTATTTGTGGGATGAAGTCACAAGGAAGTTTGTGTTCAATGCTTTGGTAAATAATGAAATTTCTGCTTAATGTGATAACGTTGTGCCAGGGGTGCTGCATTGGGCATGGTGTGGTATGGAAACACAGCTTGGAGCAAAAAGAAGAGCAACAGAAACAAGCTGGGAAGAAAGTTTAGGATATAAACGGAGTGAAAGGCAAAGGGCAGAAAAATAAACGAGAGGAGAGAAGTTGCAACCAGTTCAATAAAAGTAAGGATAGAGCCAGGAATTCTGATGCACCTAATTGCCATCAGTACTCTCTTTGCTCAGAGAATTTGCTGCTTTTCTCCCCAGTTCTCTGTTGTTCAGTGCTTTGGCTGAGTTTGTGGGGAAATGGCACAGCTGCCCATCCACTTGGCTCAGTGTGGACTCTCTCACGTTTCAGAGCTCAGTGTGGAGCTGTCAGAGACAAGGGTATTGAGTATTGTTGAGCAGACAGTGCCACTGGTTTGGGTTTGGCCACAATATGAATTTGAAAGACTGTGTATTCTCCAATCCCACATTATTCCAGGGCCAGTAATCTGCATGCAGAAGTTTAATATCAGCCAGCTGTGGGCTCTGATAATCCGTGTGACAAGTTCTGCACCCTGGCTGTGTTCAGGTCTTGCTTATATTAATAAAGAAGTAGATTTCCCATATGTGATTAATGGTTTCACGTGCCTCAGACTGTACATGCTTAAATTCAGAATAAAGAAATGAACGAGGTGATCTATCTCTTCCTTTTACAAAAGGTTATAGTGATTTACAAGTGCTGGGAAGTCCCAAGCTGGAACTCTGTTTTCCATAATTCTAGGAACTTCAAAGTGTGCTTATCTTAGTTATGTTAGTAGGCATTGATTAGAAACAGATGAAGGATTGGGTGTAGAAAAAAGATGTAATTTGTTTAAATATTACCCAAAGAACATCTAGTTTGGGTTGTTACAACCACAAATACATGATGTTTTGTTAGTTGCAGTATCTCAAGTCCCTGGATGGAAATTCCTGTGCGTGAACTTCACAGACTTTAGAAAACTCAGAAATCTCGAGTAAAGTTTTCTCCAGTTTCAAATTGCTCAAAATGACAGGCTTGTGAAATCGCAGACTGTAGGAAAAGTTTTATTTTTGTTAACTTTGAAGCTCTGTAAGCAAGACTTGGACAGAATCTATAGGTTGCTTCAGTATCATATATGTTAGGGTTTAAAATTTTTATTGGTCTCACAAAAGGCAGCTATTGGCAGTTTGACTGTGTCAGGTTTTCGTATTTAAAGTTATTTAAAAGTACATTTGTGTCCATGTTCTCACTGAGCATCCAAAAGTGCTATTTAAGGAAAAAGTCAAGCCGTGCCCAACAAAGTAAGTTATTGCATTTACAGCATTGTTTGTGGTTTCTTGAAAGTCAGTGGAGGAGAGGGAGAAGAGTGTGGGACAGAAAACCACCATTATGGTTATTCGTTCTGATAATTACAGCTATTGCAAAAAATAAACTGCACGAGTGTCTGTGTCCAGTGAACTCCTTCCATAAGCTGTTGCTTTCCCTGCCTTAGAACTCAGAAGTTCAGAAGATGTGCCCTGCCAAAGTCATGGGCAGCCTGATGCTGTTGGGCACTTCAAGGTGGTTTTGAAAAGAATACACTTAAAATAACCACAGGCTTGGTTTGCCAACCATGTGGCATTTTAAAGTTCGTAAGGGGGGCTCAAACTAACCCCCAGATCAGCAGCAGGTTCGTTACCCTCTTTTGGCTATTTGTGTCTGGGTAGACAGATGGAACAAAACTTTTGTCACTAATTGCCTAAACTCTCATGGAAAAGCAGAGTGAAATATTCCTGCCCTGGGAGAGGCTGGATTTTCTTCAAAACTATACTACCTGGTACCTTTATTTTCGTAAGAAAGGCAAGATTCTATGTGTCCATGGAAACTAAACTGCACTACACTGAGCAATCAGGTTGATTGCCCCTTTTAGGTCATTTTCAGCAGAGATGCTCAAACCATTGTTGCACGAAAGCTGCAGATGCAGCACAAGTCATTGAAATACATCTCATTTATATATGTTAATGTTACCGGTTGACTTAAAATAATCTTATTTCACAATGAACTGAGGTATCCACCACCAGCAGTTCAGAGGCTGGCACGGCTCCCCAGTCCCAGCCCCACCGCCCAGGCAGTTCTGCTGTGACCTCCCTGTGGGGCTTTGGCAGGCTTCGTGCACGATTTCTGCACTGGGACATGCCATGCAGAAATTGACCACATCCAGGTGTACTTTTTGAGCATCCTGGTGCCAGCCGGTGATGGGAAACGATTGAATCTTGGCCCTCACAGAGTTTTATTCCGCCTCTCTTATTTTGCCTTCAATTGCTGGGCAGTTTTTTGTCCTGCTCTGTGGAGGGTGCAGGTTCTGATCTTCAGAGGAGTGTTTTTATAGGCTGTTTCTCCTGGAGCTGAGAGTCCAGCAAGCAGACATCCTACACATTCACCAGGCTCCTAATAAATGTGCTGCTGCAGGAATGTTCCTGAGGCAGTCCGTAATTAAAATATTTGAGAAGCTTCTTTTTATCTACGCAGCAGTCAGGCTGGTGTTACTTTTCATCAGCCTGTTTTCCTGCTTCACCAGAAGCCACCAGGATTCAGGAAGCTTTCTGGCATTGCTCTTTCCGTGCTACAGTGGTGCATTTAGTGCCAGCTCTCTGAGCGAGAGTAAGGCTGAATTGGGATGCCACGTGTTGTCCAAGAGGCCTGAAAAACACTGAGAATTAGATGACCTGAGAAAAATTTTTGCCATTTTGAATGAATCTTCAGTGGTGTTTGTAATACTTGGCAAATAAAAGCAACTTGGCAAATACTGGACACTTCAGCTTTTGTTTTCTTTCATATAAAGATTTTGAATTGGTGCAACAAATTCATAATACTCTGCAGTAAATACAGGCACTGAGGTCAAGAAATAAATCAGAATAATGCATACATTTGAAAGTAAAGGAAAATAAACCAGAGGCGAACATCAACACTCATTCCTCTTAAATTCTTTTGAGATTTTGTGATTTTCAGTTGCTTGGTGTTTCCTTCTGGGATTTGCCATTCATCTCCATACGTACTTGGAGGTTCTGTGACTTCACACATTAGCAAACTCCTAATTTAAATATATTTCTTACCAGTGCTCAGTAACTTGCTCTGAAAATGTGTCTGGTTTCAGTGGTGTTGGGTGATGGCCATACTCAGTGTCCTGTGGCAAAGAATTCAAGTTTGTCTCTGTTGTTAAGGGAAATACGGATACTGGTATAATTTGGATCTAGCAAAAGGCAGTATACCTTGGGGATAGACTGGTTTCCATGACAACACTTTCTTTTGTGTTTTTTAGGCTAGCAAGGATGGGCAGAAGCTGTTTTATTCAGCAGTGGTTAGGTCGGTCTTCAGGTTTGGTTAATAAAACAATGCCAGAATGCCCAAAATTGCTTCTTGATGGCCTCCCTTTAATCTGGCTGCAGTAGGCAGGGAGATTGGAAGGGCCCAGTCTTAAGGGGAATTGATTAAACATTGGTAATTCTTTTACACTGATGGTTATTTAGCTTGGAAACCAGTGGATAATCTCTCTTTTTCCAGTTCTGTGCCCCTCTAATCAATCTTTTCAACACAACGGTCAGCATCAAGGTGCTCTGAGTACTGTAGTTGCTTTAAAGCACAACGTGAGCCTGGGCTTTTACTTTCAAATGTCCTAATGACTCATTTTTGATCTTTAACCTTTTAATTTTTTTTTAATCTTGGCTCATCTGCTGTAAATTGTTGTCATATCCTGTGTGTACACAGATATTGCAAAAACACGAGGTACCACAGTGAATTCTCCCAAGTCCCTGATGTATTTCTCACTGTGGAGGTGAAATTCCCATTGTTGTTAATGAGATCCCCATATACCTACAGAAAGATAACGATGTTAAATATTTTCCTATATAGCTGTAAAATAAATTAAGTATAATGGCACAAGTGAGTTCATTTGATGAGAGTAGGATACTCTCACATACATTGGCAACCTTTGAGGAATAAAGGCAGTAGGTGATAATTAAAAGCTCATTTAAAAAATAATCTAATAAATAATGTAATGTTTTCTAGTTCTGTTTTAGGACTTGCCTTGCATAACTTCATACCTGTTCAGGTAAAGACTTAAACATGTCTTTAAACACTAAATTAAGTTTAATGACAAAGAAAAGGCACTATTGATGATGTAATAATCTTGGGCATGCTTATACTTTTCTTTGTATTTTTGTACCTTCAGGGAGTTCTTTTTACCTCCCTGTCTTCGGAGCTGGAGTAGAACTTTAATCTTACTTTCAGACTTGTGCAAACTTCCTACCTGCACAGCACTCTGCTGGAGGATGTTTTTATTAACCAGCTAGTGTCTTCCTTCTGTGTTTAGATTCTCCTGACACCCCTATAGCCTTGAACTGGAACTTTGCTCAGTAAGATTCTTCTTAAAAATGGATGATTTAGTGTTTATTTATTTAATTTTTGAATGCTGGTCACCTTGGGATTGTTCAGAGTTTGAGATGAGTGAAGTTCCAGTGAATTCCTTCAAAAAATAAATACTAAAATAAGAGAATCTTTGGCAAGCAGCATAAAATGGTCTTACTGAACAATGGGCCTGCTTCTTTTGTTTTTCCATTTTGAGCTTGGATTCAGACTACTGAGCTGCACCACCAGCCCTGCAATGTCTTTGTGAGGCTGGCAAACATGCTTCCTACTCATCAAATCTGCTATTTGATGTATTTCTATTTGGATTTTGCTGAAAAAACATCCCTTTTCAGAACCCTACCTGAACTGTGCCCATTACCCAAGGAAACTCTCTATAGGCTGCTTATTTCACAAGCACTGACCACATTTTCACTCTTCTGCATCAGATGACAGCCATTCATGTAGAACTGACTGATTTTTGTGAGTGATACCACATGGGTCGTTGGGAACTCGCAGGAGTCACTGCACAGTGTTTAATCCATTTTGATGAGTGTGCATTGTAACTTCAGTATCGAGCACAGATTAATACAAGATCTTGCTGATTGAGAAGAGCTAATACACTGGAATACAGGAAATTCCATTTAGGCATCCCAAGAAACTGTTCTACTGTGGCAGGAGTAGAGGCTGGGCTTGACTTCAGCTGGTTCTCCCAGAAGAAGAGAAATCTGTTGTGGTGATCATTGAGAGCCAAGTTTTGGTGAAACCCTGCTTTGTCTTTCTATCTTTTCATCATAATCCTTGAAGTTTATCCTTTAATCCTCTCAAATGAGGCTGCTTCCAAGTTCTCTTGAATGAAAAGCTCTGGAGAAGCCTCTGTGGGATGTGTAGCATCTTTTAATGCTGGCGAAGACCTTCATGTGCTCATTGATTTTGCAGAGAGAACCGTCAAGGGCTGACAGTGCTCACACCTAGGCACGGCCACAGGTGTCAGGTCTCAGCTTTTCATGGTGTAAAGGTTCATGCCACAGAGGTTTTATCCTTTCCACGAACAAAGACTTCAAGCAAACGTCTTTGAAACAAATACACGGTCTTTAAAATCTCTCCCAAAACCCCGTTGTGAAAGGAAATCTCTCTGAAATTGCCACGAGACCACCACAGGCTCGAGCTGCTGCCTGGGGGCTGTGTTGGTCTGTCACAGACAGGTGGACTTTGTTAAAAACCAGGGGGAAAGTTTACACCTTGGACTTGGCTAAAACTGTCCTCAAAACCCCCGATTCCACTCACTTCAGTGAAAAGTCAGTAACTTGGAGGGTCGGATGTTCTCTGCTCTCAGCTTTGTCTCCACAGGGCCTGTGCCCTCAGGCACTGCTTGACTTGTAAGTCATAAATTAAATCATTTCAGAGCAAGAAGTTCCTTTTCCAACATAACTTAATTTTGAATGAAATTGACTCAGATCTCATTAAGCAGGCTTTGGCTGGCACAGATGTAAGCACTGTGGATGGCTGTAAGTGCATTCCTTCCCTTAAATTCTGGGATGGTTTTTACCCTGCAAGTTGCTCCATTTCTTAGAAACAACCTTACCTTAAGGGTTTATTTCCCCTTTTGCTACCAGGCAGCTGTCCGTGTTTACATTTACACGGCGAGTGCGTTTACTCCACCTCTCTCTTCCTGTGTCAGCAGTACTGTAATTGCAGCATCTTTATTTTTCTCCCTGGTGAACAAAACAGATCATTTCTGCTCACGATACAGGTATTTTTTCAGTCATATCTGTGATCCCTGGCACTTCTCCGTGAGAGGAGCCAGAGATGTCCCACCCTTCGTGCTGCTTTCCTGCTGCTGAGGGAAGAGGAAGGAGTTGACAGTTCACACACAAGGTCTCCTCAGTCCCCAGAGAAGTTATATCCTGCTTGGACTAGGTTTTTATTTTTCCCAAGTACAAGCTCTGCTGATTTATATTAAGATACTCCTCATTGCTGTTATTGCACGGGAGAAACTGTTATTTATTTAAATGCATAATGGTTGTGGAAGGTTGTAGCTGCTAGACACCATGACAAGGTGACTTCCCAGGGAAGCTTGGTTGCCTAGGTTTGAAAATATATGTCGAGAAAGGCTTTAGTTTCACTTTAATAATAGGGTCTATTATTTATTTATTTATTTATTTACTTACTTATTTAAATCTTGTGCAGCCTTTGCAATTACAGGCATTACTGTGAAGCTGAAATGGTCATTACTGTTATGTACCACTGTCCCAAAGTATTGGATTTAGCTTCAAAACAACCCTGCAAAAAGCCTGTATTAGCTGTAAGTATTAGGATTACTGTTTCAGTGGTATTATTTAATGTCTTAGCTGCAGTGCCTGAGCTCAATTTGACTCAATTTTTCGGGACTGCTAAATGTTTTAGTTCTGGAAATTAGGTTCAGGAGGTTTTTGCTGTATCATGTGGCTCTGAAACTGATCTAGTGCTGCATAAATGCTGTGTTTGTGCCTTACAGAGCAGCTGAAGCGGTGCAGGACGGTCGGGTCTGCCCCTGAGACTGAGTGAGGAGTACGAGGGCAAAATGAACCTCGCTTTAAGCAAGGGTTAAAATACTTCCTGAGCTTTGGTGAAATCACTGTGCAGCCTTTTCCATCTTCTGAAGTGAAAACAGTGCACTCAGAAATGCAGAAATCCGAAGCTGCCATCTCCGGAGTTCAAAATATACAATGGGAATGAAACATTACTATCTTTAGGTTTGGTGTGGGAGGCATTCTTTGAATATTCGCATCTTAATTTCAAAGATGTTGAATACCACAAAGATAAACAGAATTCTGTGCCCGGCGCTTTGGGGTTCTCCAGGTGAAAGGAAACTCGCTCTTCATATGGATATTAAGTGATAGTGTGAGTATAATAGGCCAAAAATGAAAAACTTTACTGAATTACAAATGGGTTCTGAAGCAGTCCTGATTCCTCGCCCCCCCCTTTAGGAACACTGGAGCAATTTTCTCAACAATAAGCATGACAGGGCATGTGAAGTGAATGATAATAAAAGGGTGCAAGAGTAATTGCTGCTTCATTACTGCATTACTAGGAAGTAATGTATTTCCAGGGAGGAAACAAAAAAATACCAGAATAAAGTTTTCTTGCTGTCCTCGTATTTTAAAATCCTCATAATTCATCATTTGTGTTTGGACTCCAGAGTTTGTGTTTCGGAGTGGGGCTGCAGGCTCAACATCACCTGCAGGGCAGGTAAAGGGCTGTCCCCTGGAGAGCGGAAGAGTTTTTTAATAATTCCTGTCCTGCTTAAAAACCTCCTTGCCTGGGGATGATCTTTAGTCCCTTTTGCTGTTTTTGCAACATGTCATCAGAAAAAAAACCTCCCTAAACAACCAAGAAACCAGAACAGAGGAATCAAACAGTTCACTACATTAATATTTTCAGTGTAATATTCATTGGTTTTTAAACGGAGGAAAAGATGGTTGTTGAGTGGTGGGGTATCAGTCTGGGGGGCCGTGTGAAGGTTAGATGCTGTTTTTGCAGAGCTGCAAGTGATAAGAGAAATTGTGGGTAAACGTTCTGTGTATTTACAGTTTAGCCTGGTATTAGGACAGTATGCTGGTATCAGGAACCACAGATGCAGAGGGGTCTGTGCTGCGAGAAGCTGCGAACTGCGAGATGTTTGGCAGGTGATTAATGACAGGCTTTGTGAGGGGTGCGAAAAAAACATGCTCAAACAGATATATTTGTGCACAAATTCAGGGTANCATGCGCTGAAATTTAACCCTTCATTAAGACTTAGTTTCTGGAGAGTAAGAAACATGAAAGGTTTTAGTCATGTATGCACTTTTGGCTTTGCTGGGAGCGAGTTATTGATTATTTTTGTCCATTAATTCTGACTGTGCAGGGCTCCAACTTAGGCAGGGTCAGTGTGACAAAACCTGGTTAGAACTGCCTAGATGTGTTGGTTCAGCCTGTCCTCCTGCTTCGTGGAGGAGTCCTCTTCGATAGTTTGGACTTGTTTTGCTGCAGGTTTGGGCTGGAGGTAACACACGCGCTTCTTAAATGGGGGGGACAGACTGGAAAGGAGTGGTTTTTGGGGTTTTCCTTCTCTGTTTCTCCTTTCATTTCCCCCCTGGTGTGCTGTGCAGCGGCGGCGCTGGCATGGTGCTGGTGTGGCCAGGGGGCCCAGCCACACATCCCTGCACGGTCCAGGCACTCAGGTGGGTTCTCTTCAAAAAAATAAGATCCTGTAATTAAGTGTCGAGGCTCCACACGCTCCATGCCGTGCTGGCAGGTTTCCAGAGCTCGCCTTAATTTCCCTGGAAGACGCCCGAGCGACTGGGAGACGTGGAGCTCCCAGCCTGAGACACACTCGGAGCGCCTCGGTGTGATTATGAAATGGTCCTGCTTTATGGCAAAACCATAAAGTAGCGTAACCCGTGTATTGCAGCAACAGGGAGAGGTGTGTAAAATCAAAATCATGTCACTTCAGCTCTTAACTGTCTGGTTTTCTGCGTTTTTAGGGCTTGTTTGAAATTAAAACTTAGCTTAAAATGGTTCTGAGCCAGTATTGAGGTACGAAAGATGTATCAGAATGCAAATACAGAGAGAAGCTGCAGCAAGAAATGGCTCTGTTATTAATTTTATCTCTTATGATGAGGCCTCCGTGTGGCACTCCTGTTCCCTGTTTATTTTTGCCAGTAAGAGTCAAAACCCAAAAGTGCAGATCATTTTTCCAGCGTCGCATTAATTAAATCTCAGCAACTGATCTAAATCAGAAGAGGTAAAGGGACTTGTGGCTCGAGGAACTGGGAGGAGCTTAAAGAAGGTAAGAAAACAAGGAATTCGAAAAGGAAGTTAGAAAAGAATAAGCCAAAGCAGGAAAAGTGAGTCCTGCAAGTGCTGTGGCCTGAGGTGGCCAGAAAACCACCACAGCTCTGCTGAACAGCTCTAAACTCACATATCTCACCTGTCTGGTGCTTCTCTGCAGGGAAGGTTTGCCCCTCTGAGGGTTATAAGCAGGTGCAGAACTTCAGCTTTCTGTATTTTTATTTTTTAGCTTCAGGTGGTGCTTGCTTGGATTTGTGCCAAATCACCCCTTTAATTACTTACTGGAACTTGATTCGAAAATAAAAACAACATGCCAAGAATGAAACTGAAGTAGCTGCAGTCCAAAATGCATTATACAGATGAACTATGCGGAAAACTTGGGTGACTGACACAAGTCTTAATATAATTTATTTAACACATATCAACATGAAAATATTTGCATTCTGTTCGCTGAAAAAGGCTATTGCATTTTTTAAAGCTTATTAATGCTGCATGTTAATAGCACAGTGGGGTCAGGCTCTGAGCCTCCATAAATTTGGCATTCGGTGTTTTGTTTGTTTTTCAGGCTCTGGACATTTCCCAGACTGGGAAATCCCTCGGCCCTAAAGAACATCCAAGACAAACCAAACACAAAAGCCCAGATTTCGGGGGTTTATGAGGCAGCCTCTAAATCCAGAACAATAAGGCAGATGAGTAGAGCGAGTCACAGGGAGAGCACATGGAAAACACTCCTTACAAGGAGCTGTTTCATCTCCTGGCAGGTTCTCCCAGAGGAAGTGATGGAAGCGTGGCTGATCTGGGGCTGTGCAGAAGCAGAATGGGCAAAGCAGGGCGTTCTGAGGAGGTGCATCAGGGTGGCTGACCTGTATCCCCCATCCACCCAGAGGGGGGATGTGTCTTTAATGGTGGAGCAGCTCAGCCCCTGGCTCCTCACGTCCTTCATATTAATGTGCTTCTCCTTTATTCAGGAAGTGTCTGATGGCGTTGGGGGGAGGGGAGGCTCATTAGCTTCCTTCCTGAGTAATGTAATTTTTATTTCCTGTTGTAACAGCCGCCTCAGCCAAAAGCAACAGCCTCAGCAGGGCAGGGGGAGGGTCTGCCTGCGCAGAACCGTCGGGCTCTGCACAGGAGTGTTGGGGAAAGACCACTTTGAGACCCGCAGGCAGGTTTAAAATACCCTTTCCAGGGGTGTTTTGAACTTTCTGAGCATTTCCCTTTAGTTGTGGTGGATGGAGGTGACTCAGAACTGCCCCGCTGGGAGCCCTGGTTGTGTTCCCACCCTCTGCTCCTCCTGCGACCCCAAAGGCCACCCAGAATAATCCCCCTCCCCTCCTGCAGGTGCTGGGGGGAGCTGTTGGGTCAAAGCCTGGGTAGGAGCACCCCAAATTTGGGGGTTTGGGTGTGCCCTGAGTCTCCCTGCAGCCAAACACATCATCATTCATTGTCTTCATGTGCCAGCTGTGGCACAATTTAAATAGGAAAACGCAGAGCAGCCCTGCCCTTGCCTCTTGCAGTTTTGCCTTGGCATTGTATCATCCAAAACCACTGGGTCTGTTTAATTTTAAAACCTTGTTCCCCCCGAAAAGAACCAATACGCTCACAGCTTGAGTGCTTGAGGAGTATCACAGGAATGGGCATTGGTAGAGTTGAGGTTGCTGAGGATGAGAAGGATTTAACAATGACACCAAGTGAAGTAGTAAAATGCTGGGGGTTTTTTACAGTATTTTATGAAGTGTGCCTATATCACTGTCATCTTAAAACTGCACAGGTTCTGGGTGTAAAGGAGGGTTTTAAAAATAATTGGGAAGCTCATTGCTGTGGCTGATAAAGGTAAGTGACAGTGTTATCTCAGCCTGAGAAGGTAAGATACCTGATGCATTTAAACCCAGCTGTTTGTCACCTTTTCACACAGTTGTTACTGTGTCTTGGACTGGTTTTCAGCCTGAAAATTACAGGTTGTTTCTGTCGCTCTGCTGGAGCAAGACTTTCACTAATCTGAAACAATTGAGCTAAATGTGAATTTTGCTGTGTGTACAATAGCATGAAATGTGCCACGATCACAAGTTCATACAGGAATAACAGCACGCTGGGGCCACCAAGAGAAAAATACGAGCCCTTGATTATCCTTCTGCTGTACAAACTCTGCACCTTTCTCTTGGATTTTCAGGCTGGTGTGGTACCATTTTAATCAAACAGCAGATGAAATAGACCTGAGTAGGAGTTTAAATATTGCAGACATTTTTCAAGAGGTAGCAAATGAAGTGCTTACAGAGTAAGAACAGCCTCTGTTGTATTTGATTCTGATGAGCAGGGTATCCATGCAAACAGTAATCACAAGGAATGGGAAAACAGACTGTTTTCTAGAAAACAGACCCTGGAAAGTCCCTTCCAGGGAGGAGTGCATTGCGTTGTCGGGGAGTGGTGCTTTCAAGGGAAATTGAATGTGTTAGCTGCTCATTTCACATGAAGTTGGGGGGTGAGGGACATCAGACACAGGGTTGGGCAGGTTTGAGGTAATTTGCAGAACAACCAGCCTCACCATCACAAAAATTCCGTGTCCTTCCATCAGCACTTGCTATGCTGAGGCTATTAGGGTAGATTAAACAGCTCAAATGAAGTACTAGTTAATTATCCACTGTTACTTGACACTTAAGTTTCATCAGCTTTTGTAGGAAGCCTGGATATCCCTCCCTTGGGACCCTCTGCCTGCAGAAAACTGCTTACTTTTGTGTGATGGGCTGGAGTCCCCGGAGAGCGAAAAGCCTGGAGTTGTTTTGAGGGACTGGGAAGACTTAGAAGTGGAAGTGAAGAAGCAGAAATGGTGGGATAGGTGAGGTTTAAAGTTCTGTGCTCAGCAGAGCCCCGTAAATGCCACAGTTCTCTCATCCCATTAACAAAGCACCACGTGGATGTAAGAGCGCCTGTGGAGCTCTGTCTCTTGTAAAGGGGGAGTCAGAACCTCCCCTGTTTCAGACCCAGGGATGGAGGGTGTCAGCTCACCACCCCTTGCTGATGTGAGTCCCATCAGCAGACAGAGCTGTGTCGTTTCCCATCAAATGGGCACCAGCCCAGCACAGGGTTCTCACCTGGTCCTGGGGGCTGCTGGTTTCCTTCATCACTCTGTAGCTTGAATTACCCTCCAGCAGCACAGCACACAGGACCAGCCAGCCCTCTGCAATTAACCAGCCTGGCTGGGGAATCCTTGGGTTTTCTCTCTCAGAGAGAGGGGAAACAGAAGGATGTGCTGGAGCGAGGCAAGAGGAGAGGGGGGAAAAGAGTGCCTCTGTTTTAATTCAGGATGGGGAGAATGCTTCGAGTTATTTTCACTCTTATTTGCTGTTTTCAGCCTGTACATCACATAGGTGCCAGGCTGCTGTGTTTTCACCTGAGCTGTAACTTCCCTGCGATGGCATCGTGGACGGGATGTTGAGGTGGCACTTGGGGTGTCCAGTGGCTTTCCTCCATTTCAGATAATTTTTTAAAATAAACAGAGCTAAACTGAGTCTGTCTGTGCTTCCCTTCCTGCAAGCCTGTCTGTGCTAGCTGAGAGCGAGAAGACAGTTTTTTATATATATAGTGAAATACGGATTATTTGTCTCCAGTTTCGAGATCAGCTTGGGCAGCGTGCTGAAGCAAGGATGACCCTGACAGCTTTGCACTCCCAGACTTTGCCAGGGACCTTGGGAAAACATGCTTCTTTTGTTTTGGATAGGTGTCACGTGCTGATTTATTTATATAAATCACATTTTTATCATTGCTTTACTTTGCAAAGGTTCCTTCCCTGTAGTAAGTGCATTTTCAGTGGAGATACCTCTACCCATAGTTCACATTTAAGCCCAGTCTGTGTCTATCTGCAATCTGTGCATGTATAAATGTTTATGAAAGCAATTTTTCATGCTGTATTCCTGGTTTTAGCTGATTTTCTTTCTCTTCATCATGAAGTGCAATGAAGGATTACATGGCAAAGCAGAAGTTTGACAATCATTCTTGCATCGACTGAGTTTTGTCTCTCGTTCCCTGTATAACATAAGTATTTAAAAATACACTGTCAGTGTTGGTGTTTTCCGTGTGGGTGACCTGATAGTCCATGGACCAGCCGGGTGGGACAGCTGGGCATGGATCAGCATTCCTCCAGTGTCTGTGTGGGCACTACCTAAAAGCAGGAGTGATAATAGAATAAGCAACATATGAAGATTTTAAAGGTGTGTTTAAGAGCCATAGGAGGCATTTAACCCTAAAAGAGTGGCGTTCTCATTATCACCAGTATGGATTTTCACACCATGGGGACTAAAATAATTGGTTCCCTGAGGAGAAGCCACCTGAGACATCCCCCTGGGTTCACCTGCCCTGCTGTGTGACTTGGGGACCAGAGCGTTTAGTCTTGGAGATGTTTCCTGAACAGGCTCTTTGCTCCTTGCCCAGACCCTCAGCCAGCTGTGGGCACTCACCAGTTTTGTTTTCTTGTGTGTAATTCCCAAGGAAGCGTGAGGGTTTAGGGTGTTTTTCCAGAAGGACATCCCAAAAAACCTTCCTGAGGCAGATCCTTAGAGGACTGAGCCCTGCTCTGCCTCTGCTCTCACTGATGGATGGATGGATGGATGGATGGATGGATGGATGGATGGATGGATGGATGGATGGATGGATGCCAGTTCTTGAAATCTGGTACCCCCTGGGATACCATTTTGTGCTCCTGCTATCCACAGACTACTCCATTTAACTACTTTTTAGCAAATAAACACCAGCATGAAAATGTTAGGTCTTCGTAAGCACAGTGCCTAATTCTGTTTTAGCACTTAGAGGTGTTAACTCTCTGCTCAACAAGTTACATTTATCCAAAGATAGATGTTCAGGCGACATGAGAAAAATGAGATACTTTACAGGCCAGCTTTCCATGAGTTTTAAATTTATCATGTTTTTTTTTCTTCAAATGAACACACGCTTGGTGTGGAATTAAGTTTTTATTTTTTCAGCACCTGCATTGCAAAGAAATGCAACAGATTTTTAAGTCATGAATTTCAGGTTAGAGAGTCTAAAGTATGTGTGATGTACCAGTAGGTCAGTTAATAACAGAGCTAATGTTAAACAAACAAACAAACAAACAAACCATCAAGTGGCTGCTTCAGTAAGTTTTCTCTATGGTAATGTGCTGTCAATATTACAGTATTGTGAAGTCACACGTTTTCATGTTTTAGAGCAAAGTAACAACATTTTAGAGCACAGCCTTTGAAAGCAGTGATGTATCTGTAGTTGGTATTTCAGTAAATGGTTACGAAAGGGGAGTTTCATGATGTGAAGGTCCAGACAAGGACACACAAATACGAAATTCCTTGAGCAGAGGAGGAGGTTTCATCATGAACTAAATCCTGCAGTTCAGCTCCCTCTGAAATAAAATCTAGGTTTTTGTGCATATGACTTTTCCAGTCAGCTACATACAGAGACAAAAGTCCACTTTGAATAGTGAGGGAATTACTGAGGGGGTTTTGGGGGGTTTTTTCCTGAAGTTGTGCATATATTGCCAGTGTTGCTGAATCACTCCCAGGCGACCTGAGGATAACCCCAAGCAGAGCTACTTTCCATTTCATAATCAAATTTCAGTCTTGCAGCTCACAGCATATTTCTTCATTTGTTTCATAACTTGGAAAGAGCAGAGAGATACAGACAAACTTTCATCTTATTAATCACTGTATTCCTAAAATGGGAAAGCACTTGACTGTTGTGTGGAGTGCCGGGGCACGAGAACTGGAATAAAATACTCTGGAAATCTTGAAATCTTTGGAAAAACAAAATGGGTTTAACAATTAGATTAATTAAATGATTAAAAGACACTGTGCCAACCACTTAATTGCTGGAGAAAGTCAGGGTGTAAGATAGTCTTGTCATAGCCGCCCAATTAACACAATTGTACCAACTGTGAATTTTCCATAGAGGATCCAAAAAAAAAAAGAAAAAGTGGGAAAAAATTGAGTGTGTTTGGAAAAGGAGGGAAAGACAAGCAGTGATCACAGTGCTCCTTTGTGTGCCATGTCATGCCCTGAGCACTGGGAATATCTGGGAATTCAGATGGTGCTGCGGGGGCACCTCGACTGGGCAGCCCTCGGGGCTCCCACTGGTACCCAGCACGCATCCTGCATCACACAGGGCACAGGGCCCAGCTGGAATGGACTCCTGCTTCCACAGGAAAGGGTCTGAAAGCTGTGTCTGAAGTACCAGTTTTTGAATCTTCAGAAATAAGTGGAAAAAGCCGACTATTCTTCTTTTAAGGATAGTTCTGTTTTGGGGAGGGGAAAAAAAAAAGAATGGGCATAAATTCAAAAGAATGTCATACTTTTATTACCATATTTAAAACACAAATTATTTTTGTAAGTGAACATTCTGTTGATGCCTATGCATAATACTGATCTTAGTAACCTCCAGTCAATAAGGAAGGTTCCCATTAAAATAACTTCTCTTTTTAACCATAATTTAGAGAAAATCCTTGTCTGGAAATGATGTCCTAAATAATCCCAAGAAGCAGCAGCTGAGAGACAGGACTGAAATGGTGTCTTTTGACAAGAAGTTGAAGTACTTTTATACATTGATAACAAAGCTTTCCTTACAAATAATTTCTGTTCCAAGCCAGGACCTGTTTTTCAGCACTTGGATAGAATTTCACTGTCCCAGCTCAGCAGGATGAAGCCCCAGACTGGGCACTGGGGTGCTGATCCTGCTTCATATGCAGAGAAGCTTTGCTCAGAGGGAGGTTGGTTTGGGGATAGGGTTATTCCTCGGGAGAGCAGGATGGATGGAGTCCCGGAGTGTCCCATCATCATCAACAGGTCTGCGCGCCCTTGAACGGAGAGGTCTTCTTGTGCAGCCCCTTTTTGAAGGATTAAATGTGATTGTTCTTTCCTCTGCATTGATTGCATTGTTATTATTCTTTATCACCCGTAATAATGTGTAAGATGGAATAGACGGGACAGTGCCAGAGTCCACATCAAACCATAAGGAGCTGCAGTTTGAGGAAAACTGAGAATCCACAAGGAGTGACCTTCCATGGTTAACACTTCCCAGGCTGCTGCTGTCACGTGAATGCCTTCCTGTTACACAACAGAAATTACACAGTTTAGACAAATATATATCAGTGGAACCGTGCCAAGATTTAATTAGGTCTTGTGATCCAGATCCTTCCAATTACTTACTTCTTTCAGTGTGATGAATTCACCTTTTTGAGCGTGACTTTCCCATTCGTTTTGAGTAAACCAAGGCCACTCATTGTATGGCTCTTTTCTGTCCAGCTGAGTGTTCAGAGGCTTTGTAAAAGGAATACAGGCTTACTTAAATCCTTTTTTTTTTTTAATTTAGTTTATTTTTTTGTTGTTCATACTGATGAGCAGCTCTATGTTCTGTCCTGGAGAAAATGAGAAGGTTTCTCCTGGTTGTTCAGTGAAGTTTCTCTTTGTAATTTATTTCTCTCATTTGTGGTAGGTAAAAATAGTGAAGGACTATTACAGTAACTGGCTGATGGCTTAGAAACAGTAAGCTACAAGTTGAAGTGTTTACAAATGGAAATTTGCCATCTTTTTTACAATATTGGATGCAGTATGTCTGGCACTTCAAAGCTGTCAGTGACCAGAAATTAAGCAAGTGGTAAATACGATTGGAAATAGTAATCATCCATCATTTGTCTTTCCAGAGGGGGGGAGAAAAAGGAAACAAAACCTGCGTTTAAATTCCTTAATTCCCATTGTTTCCTATATTAATGAACATGAAAAAGTACTGAATATCTGTCCTTTGTCCTCAATGAAAGAAATACAGAATTTTTTAAGTGTTCTTCTAAAAAAGACAACATAATTGTATCAAAAATACCCAGTAAAACATGATGAAACTAAATTAATCATATCCGTGCTTGTTCAGTTAGTTTCCTGTTTGTTTTCAGGAGCTGGAGAGGGCATGAAATACTGTGGATTAGGAGGTGTTTTTTAAGGTAACAGTAAGTTGGTAATAGGTAGTTGGCTCTCTGGTCAGTCATTTGGATCTTCCATCTGATTGCATCAAGTGTCATCCATGACAAAACATCTTTGGAGACTCTGCATTTTGGTTGCTTGTGTGAATACATGACAACACTCTGTTCTTACACAGGATAACCGTGGATTTAGGGCTGGTGTAGAGGAGGGTGGGATGGTGAGTTGAGTGGCCAGCAGTGGCCACAATAATTTTTATGTGTAGGGTCCAGCTCCTCTTCTGCATCATCAAGGGGATTTCATCATTTTTCATCAGCCAGACTTATTACAAACAGGACCCTCCCTTAAGTGGACAAATTTGGTAATGTGAAAAACTGCTTGCTTGAGATAAAAAATGAAGATACCTTACTGTAAGCTAAACACCTGGAATTAAATGCCCTGATTAAATAACGAGCGGGGGGAGGATTTTTATAAGTCAAGCCATTTCTTTGTAGTATTCTTTGGTTTCAAATCGAGTTCTTCTGTGAGCTTCCATCATAAAACGTTTCTTGTGACGGCCTCAAGAAAAGCGACCTATAATTTTGCAGACTTCCTTCTGGATTTTTATACATCATATACTGTAGTAATGAAATAGCTACACAGTTCTGTTTTTTATTTGCTTGGTGATTTCTTTGTTGTAAAATCCATCCTAAACCACAGCTAGTTTTATTTTTTAATATAATCATCTGCTTTTGCCTTGTCAAGAGCAGCTTGGGTAGGGCAAGGAACGACCACAATAACTTTCATTCAAGAACACCATTTTAATTAATAACTGTAAATTGCATTAATTCAGTATTTTAGCTACAAAAGCAAATACAGTTTTTCATTTTTAAGGAGGTAAGATACTGTACAGAAAGATTATACCGTTTGAATTTTCCTATTTCATCTTCTTATGAAAAGCAGGGAAAACAAATTGCAAATATTTAAAATGTCAAACTAATGGAGTTATAAATGATGAACAACTTGTAAGGCATGCAAAAGGAGGCCATGGTTTGCTCTGGGACTGTGAAAAAAGAACTGAATTATTCATCAGGATAGAATAAATAGGAATATTTCCATGCAGCAGTTGCAGGTTTGTTTATTGATCTACCTGGTATAAGTTCCTAAAAGATTCATTATTTAGCACAAGCCGGAAAATGTAATACACCTAAAACGCCTCTCAAATAACCTGATAAACAAGTGAAAATTCAACCCAGCCCACCAAGCACCTCCCTGGGAATGCCCAGCAGTGCTGGGTTCCTCTGGCATCAGTGCTGTGTCAGATTCAGAAACAGCAAAAGGAAAACAAACACGGATTTATAAAAAAACACCCCACCTCTATTGAGGCAATTATGAAAATGTAATTTTTAGGTATGTTTCTTACACAGCCCTCTCAGGACGTTTAATGGCTAACAGTTACAACTTTAATCCTTTTCTCCCCCGTTTTGGGGTAATTTCTGCTTCCCTCTCTCTCTGTTTTTGAAGTGCCAAGTGTATTTTGCCATTTTACTTTTCAAATGTAATTTTCAGGGTGGGGAACAGGATGATCTCGGCAGGGGCAGGTCCCTGTGGGAGCTCTGCATATCCCCAGGGGTCGTTCCCTCCTGTGTGGCTCTGGCAGAGACTTGGACCTGCTGGGACGTACTTGCCCATTGGTTTGCTGGGTCCTGTTCCACTGCTTTGTGCTCTGCTGGACATCCCACCGTGCACATTCCATGGCCAGCACAGGGACAGTCAGGAATTGCTGTGCAGGGAGGGCTGATGCCATA
This sequence comes from Scytalopus superciliaris, assembly GCA_013400415.1. NCBI lineage: Eukaryota > Metazoa > Chordata > Aves > Passeriformes > Rhinocryptidae > Scytalopus > Scytalopus superciliaris. Next base: position 47,423 of record VXBX01003405.1, on the reverse strand, counting down.
ACACAGCTCATCATCATTATGCCCTTTCCTTGGGCTGCTCATTCCTGGTCAGCAACTGCAGCACGGGCTCTGCTGGACTTTTTTAAGATGCTCAGGCTTTTAATGTCATTGGTTTTCTCCATCAGTGATGGCACTTGTTGTCATCCTTCACCTGGAAAACCTGCACATACAGAAATAGCATCCAGCACACTCCACTCAAGCTGTGCCTGTTGTGGTTTTATTGGATGTTGTTGCCCAATGCTCAGCTCAAACAGGTTGTATTTTGCTTAAAAAACCCCTCCAAACAGTAAAAACTTCGTGTTGTCTTTTCCTTTGGAAATAGAGATAATCTGAGGGTAATTAGTGGACATGAATGGCAGTGGCTCTTGGGGAACCACCTTTGTTTGCCTGAGCTCCACAGGCTGGGCTGGTTGGTTTGTGGTGGCCACTCACAAGGAGTTACTATGATTCCAAAGGACTTACTATATCCAACTCACCTGCCTGGCTTTCTCTTGTCAGCTGCAATTATGCAGTATTTTAACACTGATTCTTGCATAAATAATACCTTTATTACAGGCTTTTTTTGGTGTATCAGAGCCTTGCACTCATTTCGAAAGCCAGCACTTTCTGCATGTTTTATATTTTGGTGATATTTCTAGACTTTTCCAAACAACATTCAGCTTGGATTCAGCTGGTAGTTGTTCTGAATTTTGATTCTAAAACACAGCTTAAGGTATTGGGNATATTTCCTCTCTGCTTGGTTTAAAAAGGTCAGCCCTCCTTCGTGCCAGTTTTCGGGTCTCTCCCGCATGATTCCTTCATTTCCTAGGTAGCGTGCCAGACACCTGGAAATAGGTGTGCAGCTTTCAGGCCTCGAGTGTGAGCACACAATACCAGTTCAGTGCACGTGTGTTCCGCAGGGCAGGTCCTGGCAGGGTGCTGGGGCTCGGGGTGTGTTCTGTGGGCTCCAGTCCTGTCACAGCAGACTTTTTAAGCCTGTCCAGGTGATTCAGCCCCCATGCCCTGCAGAAACACATTGCAGGAAGGAAGACTGCTAGAAATTAAAGGTAATTGAGGTTCCAGCACATGACAACAGAAGGAGTTTGGCTTCCCTTTTCTTGTGAGGATCTCCTGCTTTGTAAATTGCCAGGGGCAATATCCTTCACTTGCTTATTCCAGCTGAAGGATTTGCAAAGGTAACTAATTTCACCCTCTGATTCACTCCTTAGAAATCCCTTTTTTCTTCCCCCTTCCGAAAACGCAACCCAAATTCTTCTAATTTGTCATGGTGGTTATTTTTGGGGTTGGTAAAATCATGGGCATTACCACAGAATTGTGAGCATCCCTTCTTGTGCTGTTCGTAACAGAATCCTGTTTTGTCGGTTGTTGTTGTTGCTGTGGGAGAATATTACAGCCCAGTGAAATTACCCTTAAAGCGCTTGGAAATCGCTGATGAAATGCATAAATTACTTTGTTTGTGCTGTGTGTATGTCCCTGTGCATGTGTGAGGCTGTTCATACCCATAATACGGGGAGAAGTGTGCGAGCCACATCCACGTTTGTGTACGTAGACACACTCAGGTGCAATACTTTTTAAAATTCAGTCAAAATCTGCCTGATTGACGCATGCAAACCTCTGGCATCCTTCCCCTCATTTGTTATTTCCACAAGTCGTGGTACTGGTATAGGCAAAGACTTAACGATTTTAATTTATCTTCAGATGAAACAATGGCATAATGACATATCCAGAGAGTTACTTTCCGCACTTCGGTCAGGTTTTTGGGGTTTTTTTGGGGGGAGTTTAATGCCTACCAATGCAATGACAAAGGTTTATTCTCCCTTTGTTCTTTTCAGAGTGCTGCAGCAGCTCCCAGTCCAGTGCTAGGAAACATTCCCCCAGGAGATGGCATGCCAGTAGGTCCTGTACCACCGGGGTTTTTTCAGGTATTCAGAAAAAAATTATGATTACAGGAATTTCAGGATAGAAAATCCTCTGTGATACTGTTTGCAAGTCTGTAGAAAAGGTCCTGTTCTAAACTGTGTCTCACTATATGGTGCAATGTTTGAGAGTTTATTTTTAAACGAGTGAATAGGTGTAAAGGAAGGACCTGACTGACAAGTGTGTAGTGTATGAAACAGTACAGCTCAACTCCTTTCAAGAGGGAGAAACGGTGCCATTTTATGAGTAGAGATTTGAAAATGCTTGAGCATATTACTAAAGTAATTTCTTATGACAACATACATAATGTTGCATGGAAATTTTGAAGTGAGAACGCTGTTGGTTGTGTTCAGCTCTGTGCTAAAGCCACAGGCTGGGTCTCTGGGCTCCTCAGGCTTCAGTGGGAATTGGGTATCCCACTGAGCATCTCCTTGCACGCTGAAGATCCTGACCCAGTGCCCAAAAACACGAGCCCAGGATTTACACCGTGTGTTGCTTCTGTGGAGTTTTTTTGTCATCAGTGAAACTGAACACCCAGTGAGCACTTTGGCACTAACAGTGCAGGGTATTAGCATGGAAAAAAAATGGCATCTTTTAATGCAAGGCCAAGCCTGGTGTTTGTAATCTGAGGCTGGACTGCTCCGGCGTGAGGTTGTGTTGCCTCTGCACCAAAACTCACTTGTTTTTATCCACACTGGGCAAACTCAGATGGGATTTTTAATACATGAATGAAAAGACACTTGCAAGTGAAGTGGAAAATACCTGACTGCTGCCAGTCATAAAATCCTCAGGAGTTGGCAGAACTCATTAATTTAATTTATTTCTGCTTTTCCTGCTTTGAACAACTGGTTAGGTAGATTTTTTTTAACACACAATTTTTTTCTCTTAGTTTTTAGACTGTATCAGTACCTCACCTCTTTATTTTTTAGACTTCAGTCACCAACTCCAGTTGTGATGTCAAAGGAATTAACTTTATTTCTGTTATTGTCTGTGGTGACAATTAAGAGGGGGAAGGGGTACTGGTAGGACAAGTATGTGAAGTGCAGAGGAGAGAGTAACTATTTTAAAGGTTTTACAGAAGGAGGATGTGGGAGTTTTGTTTTTAGAAGCGTGAAAAGACTTCCAGCCACTCTAGATCTTTTAAAGATGTAAAAAAGACAAGATGACAGAAAGTTAAGTGTGGGTAAAATTTCCTTGTCTGCCAGTATCTGGCTTGAGTCTTACTTGAAGCCACAACAACAGTCTGCTCTTTTTGCAAGGCCTGGGATTGAAAATTAGCAATTTTTCAAAAGGTTATTAATTTTTGCTGCAATCATCTCTAAGAGGATCCACACAAGTTTGCAAATCCAGCTTCAGTTCTGACAGCGGGCGCATTGATGTGGTTGGGAGCAGTCCCAGCAGGGGTAGCCGAGCCAAAACCCAGTCCCAGTGTGCTGGAAGCTGTAAGGTGTGTGTGGAGCTGGTGGGTACAGACAGCCCCTGGCCAGCTGTGTGGGGTGGAGGGAGTGCTGTCAGTGCCAGGCTGCGAAACCCTCAGTCAGAGCAGAGTCTCAGCCAAGGTCAGCTCACCTGACAAGGTGATGCACTGGCAGACACAGCTCTGTCTGTGACGCCTGAGAATGGGGGAACATCATCTGCTGCCCTGAAACGCTGGTGAAATCACAGGCAGGACAGAGAAACTCGTGATGAAAGCTTCCTTCTTCGTAGGTGCTGTTTTTCCTGTACACGTTTCATTAGACAGTGCGTGTATTGCTCTGCCCTCTCCTGCAGTTCCTCTCGTCCTGAGAGCCACCAAACTGCAGGAAACATCTTCCTCTGCCTTGGTCTGAGTACTGACAAACTCCAGTCTTCTTTCACAAGAGCCTGGAGTTCAGACCTGCAGCTCCCTGCTGGATGATGAAAGCAAACAATTCTGTTCTTAGGAGTGGGAAGATTACGGGGAGAGTGGTGCTTATGTCTATATTTAGTTCACTGAGACTTAGCACTACAAAAGCGTTGCAGCACTTCAACTTCTTTTAACCTAAAATTTATCTAGAAGGTCATGCTGGAATGATAAGGATGCCTGTTGTTGCTTTCATTGAGTTGTTTGGGTTGGCCTAAGCTGAGGCTGTCGACAGCCATGACCTTCCAGCTCTGCTTGGAGAACTCAGATGTTTTAAAGTCGTTTCTTTTCTCCTGGCTTTGCACTGGAACTGAGTTTCTGGCGGGCATAAGCCACGCATGGGGATGTCACCACACTGGAAGTCTTTGCTGCTGCAGTGTGTTCTTACCAGACAGGTGGGGGGACATGGAAGTCCAGGTGGGGACTGTGCTGAGAACAAAGGGTCATCACTGGGGTTCCCTTTTGGCTGGCACTGCTGACCATCAACATGATTTTTGAGACCTTTGGTGTTTTTTAAAGAAAAATAAATTGTGTTTTATGAAAGAAAATAAAAACATTTGTATAAAACAGTGCAGTATGGTAGTGTAGCACATGGAGGTAGATAAATATGGGAGAATTATGGTTTCTCTCAGGCAGTATGTGTTAAAACTCTGCTCTTCCTAAAACAAGGTTTTCTCATATATTTAGGCCACTAGCACTGAAGTTAATTAGCAGCCTCTGGCATTTCATGCCTGGTCCACAGAGGTGAAGTTTCTGAAGCCATCAGTTGAATTTGCCCTGTATCTCTCTCTACCTGTGCTTCAGTTCAGGGGATGGATGATGGTCACTGCAGTGCTGACAGTCCAGAGCAATGGTACAGGGAAGGGGAGGTGGTGCAGTTCTGCACAGCTGTTTCCAACTGAATGACCCTTTTGTTTTTAAAAAAAAAGGCAAATTGATTGCAGTGTTGGAAGTGAAATTTGGAGAGTCAAGTAAACAGGCTCATGTGGAATTAGGCTGTGCCTCAGTTTCCTCCCCTTGTGTGTGTGTTTTAATGTAACTTTAAATTTCATAGGTACATGGGTTTTGTCCTCAGCTTCTTTCAGTGTGTGCAGTAGTGAGACTCTGCAAATAAATAGGTGTGACAGGGTAACTGAGCCTGCTCTTGATCCATCAGCAGCAAAATGTGAGTGTGTGGGAGTGCAGGAGCAGGGGAGGCATTAGCTGTGCTGTGCAACACTCCTGAGCTCCAAACAGGAGAACCCAACAGCTGCTTGGGCAGCAGAAGTCAGAAAACTGTGTTGAGATGATTTTATGCCTTTCTGAAATGTTCATGTGAGTCCAGCCTGACTCTGGAAATCATTTTACCAGTTCTGCCTATGGAGCTCAGGTGTGAGGAAGGCACTTCTGCTACTGTGTTAATAACATAAAGTCTTTTGGGACATTTTCTGTGTCATGTTTTAGACATTTTTGGTCTGTGTGGTTTGTCAGTTTCTTCCCATGTCCAGCCACAGAGATGAACATGACCTGGTCTCTGTCCCTGTCGGATCCTGACACAGGGCACCTGAAAAGCTGGACACAATTAGAATAAATAACTANTATATATATGTATATATTATATATGTATAACTATTTATTTGATCTTTGTGGACTGTATTGGTGTTAGCAAGCAGATAAACAGGGGCCAGAGGGAAGTTTAAGGGAGTGTCTTCATTGAAGTATTTAGAATTTTTAAACAGAATGGAAAGCATTGAGTTATCAGAATTTTGTTTGCCTCTTAGTTAACTTTTCCAGTTTTAGCACAGCTAAATGCAAAGCTTAAAATACAGTAGCNGTTAGTGGGTGCATAGGCTGTCACCAGCCACACCTTTACACGGGGCTCTTAAAAACTCATTTGCAGGGAGTTAAATTCTTCCACTTGTGATCAGAGAGGATTAGGTCGTGGAGTTCAAAGACTCCCAGATTTTCACATCCAGTCCTGCGGGTGCAAACTCTGCTCTTCAGGGAGTGAGGTCCTGTGCCCAGCCAGCCCTTCCCTGATGCTCTAAAGTTGGCTAAAACATTAGGGATAAGTTTACATTTGTATTTTTGCAGAATAGAACTAAATGTAGTTAGACTGTGTACATATATACATATATATATATATGTATATATTATATATGTATAACTATTTATTTGATCTTTGTGGACTGTATTGGTGTTAGCAAGCAGATAAACAGGGGCCAGAGGGAAGTTTAAGGGAGTGTCTTCATTGAAGTATTTAGAATTTTTAAACAGAATGGAAAGCATTGAGTTATCAGAATTTTGTTTGCCTCTTAGTTAACTTTTCCAGTTTTAGCACAGCTAAATGCAAAGCTTAAAATACAGTAGCATAGGATGGTTTGGAAGGGACCTTAGAGAGCATCTCATGTCCATGGGCAGGGACACCTTCCACTCAACCAGGACATTCCAACGTGTTTCCCCAAGTTCCTGACAACCAGCACTGCCCAAAATCCGACCCTGGCTGCTTCCTTTATGCACTGCAATGAAGGGAAACATTTAAACCTGTATTTGATTAACCCCCAGTCGCTTTCAGCTCTTTTTATTACACGGTTGACAAAAGGTTTGCCCTGTCTGCTTCTGTATGACTGCTTTCTAAAGGCACTGAGGCAGGTAAAAGTAACCTGAGAGGCACTGCTGAGGAGTTGCAGAGGGTGGTGTGCAGGGTGTTCTGTAATTGACAGTTCACTTGTTCAGTTTGGTGGTTTCCTTAAAAGTTAAATTCTACCAACATTGATGCCTTTTCACCTACTTTTTCTTTTAAACTCATGACTTTCTCAGCAGATCTGTTAAAATTTGTTGAGCCTACCCATTAAAACATAATTTCTGTAGTGCCTGTATTTTCTAAAGGCATTTTCAAGTGGTTTGCCTCATTCACCAACCTAAGACCATCAGATAAACACGGAATGTCATGGGAAAGAAGTGTCGACACCATGTTTGAAATACAAACGTTACATATTCCTCTTACATAAAGGGGAAAAAAACCTGAAACAGACCAAACCCAACCCTCCAGAGCACCGTGAGCCTGTCTTGCCATCTAGTGGCAGCTGTTCATGCTCAACCCATGTTATTCTGAAGTCTTATTTTTAGCCTTGCTTGCCATAGTAGAGCTGACCTAATGCTTCAGGAGAGCATCGCTACAGTGAGGCATATCAGCAGAAAGGACTTCTCCATTTATCTTCTTCCCTAGTATTACTATTTGCTATATATATATGTATGTATGTATGTATAAAAATGCAGAGAGAAGAAAATACATGCGAAGTTTAACATACAGATGGTGATAATAAGCAGAGTCAGTGAATTAAAAATCAGTGGCAAACATCCCTTGCATTTTGAAACAGAAGTAGTGAACTACTTACCCATATAGGGGAGATGGGTTTGTAAGCTGCAGGGTAAGACTGTGAGACACCTCTGTGACGTTCTGCCTTAGCTGATGCTTCACACTGACAGTGTTTACAGTGAAGTCGTGGCATGGCACACTTACAAACAGCAGAGCTGCTATTACAGATGCAGTAAACGCAGCGTTTGATCGAAGCAGGGAAGGTGAGGAGGGAGAAATCCTCCAGCACCCCTTTAAAGCCGTTTCGGAGTGAACTGTGCACAGGGGGGTCGTTGTTTGTGCACGCAGTGAGGATTCCTGATCCCAGCTTCCAAATGGCCTGGCTGGAGCTGGAGGGGGTGCGTGTCCCTCAGCCCAGTCCGTTCCGAGCCACAGCCATGTGTCTGTGTCAGTTCAAAAACCCCCTGGTCCTTCTTAGCCCCCTTTGAACTGTTCCAGCTCTTGCCTTCGCTTTAACGCTCCCGAAGCTTCTGGTTTTCCAGCAGTTCCTCCCTGTTTTATCCCTGTCCTCGGGCCCTGCTCCATCACTCGCCTTGGAGTGCTGACCCTCATGGTTCCCCCATTTCTGCAGCGTTGCCTCTACCTGTTTTTTTAATAAAAAAACCCCCTGAAATCCTGGCAAAGCAGCTGGGACACAACTGGCTGGATTTTGGCAGATGTTCACCCCCAGCCTCAGTTCAGTGGAGCAAGCGGGGCAGTTGCAGCTGAAGGAGTGAAAGGTTACAGAGCTTCGAGCAGAGCAGACACAGTGAAGTCCCAAAAGCTTGAAAAGCCTCCTGGATATCATAAAAATACTGTTAATAAAAGAATAGAACGTCACCAAACTACAAACACAGCTCGAGAGCCAAGATAGCAGCTTTGGTAGGCCTTGGAAAGCTTTGAAAATAGAATTTAAAGGGGATTTTTTTTCTCCCTAGGTTTATATAATTAATGCTAGTTAGAAGAATTTTATTGTTTTTTTTTTTTTTGAATCTCCATTGTTTTTAAATTCATCCACCCCAGCACTTCAGACTGGGAATGCTCAAGAGCATTATAATATTGGTATGTCTAATTCTTTGCAGAATTGAGATCTGTGCATTTTGTCCTCAGCAGTATCATGCTGCATTTTAAAGTTATTTCAGTTTTTAATACTATTTTGACTTGTTAGACTCTGTGTGAAGAGGGTATTACCATATAGAAAGACCCATTTTGTATCTGGATTTTTGGTTCCTTTTCTCTAGAACAGCAGGAATAAAGTCATCCTTAAAAAGATAAAGACACACCTAACATCTGCTGGTTTCGATAGCTCTACCCTGCAGTTTTGGTAATGGTTTCACTGCTCGTAACTGCGGGAACAAATTAAACCCTCTCAGCTCGAGCAGCTCAGTCAGCTGCGAGCTCCCACCTTCCAGAGCAGGGCTGGAGTCAGGCACAGTCACAGATCTGCTCTGAGCTTTGTGTCGTGTCCCAAAACCTGCAGTTGCCTGCGGGATAACCCTCAGAGGGGTGAGGGTGAGGGTGGTGACCCCACAGCAGGGCTGGCACGGTGCGTGTCTCTGTGAGCGATGCTGCTCCTGCCACTTGGGCTGTTCGAGGAGCCACAGGTGCCTGGGGCAGAGGCCAGAAGGGATGGCAGTGCCTGTAGCCTGGGAATGGTGTATTTATTGAATGCAGCAGCAGGGGAGGCAAACCTCAGCTTGTCATTGTCAAAGCTGCTCCTAAACACCGGCTGTGTATCACGGCCGGGCTCACTAAAGAGAAGGAAACCCTTTCTCAAGCTTAGGTGACCTGTCTGTATGACGTCTGAATTATGAAAATGCAGGGGGGGAATTTGTTTTGGTTTTTTTGTTTGTTTTTTTTTGTTTTTTTGTTTTTTTGGGTTTTTTTTTGTTTTGTTTGGTTTGGTTTTTTTGTTTGTTTTTGTTTTTTTTTTTTTAAATATTTAAATGTGAATCATCTTTGGATGTTTGGGCTTGGCAGGTTTGAAATGCTGTATTTTCTGTAGTATTTGTATTTAGTAAAAATTAATTAAAATAAAAACTCTTACCCTGGTTTAAGGTGCATGAAGGTAATGACCCTTCCAAAATTGGAACTCCTTTCAAAAATCCCTGTAAGTATCACATGCAGAACTTGGCCACTTTCTCTCCCAGGTGCTAAGCCTTGAGCATGAGGTAATGTTTCCCACAAAGTGAGACAGCTGTAAAACAGTGCAGTTCCTAAAGATCATAAATTCCTAAGGATGGTCTAAGGCCACCTCGCAGAGAAGAGTTTAACTGGGGACCAAAGGTTTTGTTTGGGGACTTCTCTGATTGGTTTGGTTTGTTTGTTTTCTTTTGAATAAGGTTTTGTTTCTTCATCTTTCTGTACCTAACGAGGTATGTATTGCAGTATTCTTCCATATGGTGGAATGAGCCCTGTATTTCTTGGCCAGGGGTAAAGCATGGGAGTTTCTTTGAAACGCTGGCATGGCTGTGACTTGGAGTTTGAGATGTGGAAACACAAATACCTCTGGAAGGCTTTTCAGCTTAAGGACAAAAGTGTTACTTTTGCTCTGTACTCTGAATTAAATCAGTCCTCTTACTGTTGCCAGTCTGCCTTAGGAAACCACAAATACGGGAATAGATTGTTGAGGGGTCTTTTTGTGAAGCACGGAGAAGAACCTGCTCATGGAAGTGGGTTTGGTCACCAGGAAAGGCCAACATAGAGAGAAATCCTGTCCCAGTGCAGAGAACACACGGTTTGGGTGAAACACCTGGTGTGGTTTGCGCTGGAGGATTGCAGGGTGTGCAGTGTGTAACTCAAACCTCATCCCTGAAACCCCAGTAAACACAAACCAAAGCCCTCTGACTGTTGGGGAGCAGAGCAGAGCAGGAAGGTGCTGTAATTAACAGTGTAATTAGCAGTGCAGTGAGGTGGAATAGGAAATTGTGTATTTGTTCAGAGTTAGTGGTGGCCTGTCCCAGGTTCTCACAGAGGGTGAGGTACCTGTTTGTGCTGACCAGATCCCAGAAGGTGTCCCTGTGAGGGCTGGCTGAGTTTAGTCCTGCTCGGAATTAAAACGCGTTAATGAGGAGCGTCTTCAGCACGGCGGTGGCTGTTCCTGCTCAGGGAGATCCCACACAGAAAGCCAGGGAAAACCGAACACAAGCACAGGAATTGGAAGGTGACACGAATAAATTCAATTCACACTTATTTTGTGGTTCGCTGCTGGTCCTTTCCAGGAGTGAAAACCACCATCCCTTTGGGAGGGGCTCAGGCTGACGTTTGAGAATGGAAGTACCAGCTGTAAAGCACCTCTCAAGCATTTTCTAAAATACAGGAGTCTTAAGGAGATACTAAAACGTTGTCTGGCCTAATAAGAAAATGAAATAAAAATATACAGCAGTCTTATTTTTTACCATCTCGACAGGGGAAAAAAAATAGTAGTAATAGTAATAAGAAAATAATAAGATAAAATAATAATCATGATTATGATGATAATAATAGCACAACAATGATAACAATAGCAACAATAATAATACTGTCATACCAGACTTTTTAACCAGGAGTGCAGCTTGAAAACAAAAAAGGTGAAGATCAATCGTATTTTCACAGCCAGAACATGCAACTTGGCAATTCATTTTTTAACAGGAGAGGGAGGAACAAAGGTTTCTTGTTTGTTTCACTTGTTAGAATTTTAGAATTTTAACTGAATAAATGAAGAGGTTGGGTCATTTTCAGAATTCCCATGTGAGATACGACCTTGTCTCTGGCAGCTTTGACCCTCTCCCAGTGCCTGCTCTTCAAGTGGCTGTACAATTAGTTTAACATTATTTGTTGTAGTGTGTACAAATCGAGCCTGAGGTTCCATTTTCAGGTTCTGGTGATAAGTAGTGTGTAGTGTTTTGCTGATGGTGGTATCTGAATTACCCAGACCAATTAATACCATTTCATAACAAGTGCTAAAACTGTGTCTCACAATGTGTTTTTTAATTTGTGGTGTGTTATTCCCCTGAGAGATGTTTTCCAGTTACAAGCATCATCCATCTCTCAGGGTGTGTTGAGACATGTAATCTGAGGAGATGGATCTCAATTTGATAATGCAGGGTAAAAAAAAAATACATAAAAATTATTTTTTTTAAATATTCCAGATTATTTATTTGGCTGTGGATTATTGTCAGTTTTGCAAGTTTACATGAGACAAAATATGATTGCTAAATGTAATGGTGTAAGGGGGAAAAAAAAAAAAGATAAAAAATGTCAATGCAAAAAACATCCTCCTTGTTTGGAAGGAAGTAAATTTTATTTCCAGCTTTTTTTGGAAGAGAAGTAAATGCAAAGGAAAAACAGATCTGTTGAAATCACAAAATTGCATTAAATACACAGGTTATGAGGTAGCCTTTGCTGTCCCTGGATGCAGTTGAATTTTTCTTGAGCTGAAAGATAACAAAAAGGTGCTGAAGCTTCTGGAACCATCATTCAAGTTCTGGAAGTTGTTTCCTCCTGAAGTATTTTTAACAGCTGAGCATTATAGGGTGCTGTCAACAAGAGCAGGGTGATTACTAAAGTTAACATTTCACATCTTGATTTTATTTTGTGTAGTCTCTCTTATTTTGGTATTTTTTTACTATTCCAATTCTTTCCTCCTATTTAGTTTTTTCTTTCCTCCTATTTGCTGTTTTTTTTCCCTCAAATATTCTGTGATGGCCACACAAAAGGTTTTTCCTTTCTGGCTTCTTTTTCACCCATTTTAGGAGAAGCTCCTCCTTTCTTTGGTCTTTGCTGCGTGATAGCAGGCACGGAGATGCTTTTGTGGTGCCAAATTACTGAATGCCAAACCTGCAGGCAGGAATTGTGACACACTGGTGTTGGTGGCATCTCCACCTCATCACTGACTTGGCCATTCCTGCCTTTTGTTTTGTTTCACTCGTGTTATTTAATTATTTTTTTTCCCCTTGTTTGGGATTTGTTTTGGGTTTGGCGATTTGTTTTGGGCTTTTTTGCTGTTTTTCGGTTTGATTTGGGTTATTTTTGGTTTGGTTTGGGCTTGCTTTGTTTGGTTGGTTCTGAGGGGTTCTGGGGGGATGGTTGATTGGGGGGTTTTGCAATGGGTTTTTGTTTGCTTGTTTGGGTGGGGGTTTATTGTTTGATCAGTTTGTTGGGATTTTGTTGGTTTTTGTTTCCTTATTTGATTGGGCTTTTTTGTTTTGTTTTGCTTTTATCAACTTGTTTTACTGAGTGTGCCAGTTCCTGAACTCCATTTGAGAAGTTAATTTTAGCACCTCTTTCCTCTTCCTACATGGTATCTAAAGTTACTGCTGCATTATTGCATATTTTTCCAGCTTAACTAAAGAGAAATAAGGAGTTTGTCTTCCTGGTAGTTCCGTGTGAGGATCCACTTCAGGCTTTCAATGACCACGATGCTGAATCTTGAGTTGGCACAAGGCTGGGGTCAGAGGCAGAAATATCCGAGTCTTCATCAAGCAAAGAGTTTATTTTTGTCTTCAGAAACAAGTGCTGAGTGACCAGTTCAGAGTCTGTGGCCACTGGTTTTGGCTCAGTGCCAGTATTTTGGACTCACTGGGTTTTGGGGTGGCTGTGCTGCAGGAGAAGGGGGAAGGAAAAGTTCCCAAGAAGTTGGGGAAAGAGGGGTTCCTGCCTTGGGAAGTGTAAAGCCTCCCTAGACCGTGGTCATTTCACCAGCTCCTAACAAAAAAAAAAAAAGAAACAAAAAACCAGTAGAAAACTAAAGTAAAACTAGTTCAGAGACTAAATGTCAGGTACTCCTGTCAGTGTCTCACCTTTTTGTGAACAAACTGGCATTGGTGGTAGAGAGGGAGCAGTTCAGTAGCTGAGACAGAAATGAGAGTATTTAAGTTGTTAATGGTGAAATGTTTGGGGTAAACCAAAGCGTAGGAACTATTTGAAATTTATTAGTCATTGGTGGCAGTTCCACCTGGGTTCTGTTGTTTAAAGAACAGGAGAGGGTTTAAACCCTTCCACAAGCATGTTTAAGAGGAATACATGGATAAATTAATATTTACAGTGTGTGACCCTTCTTGTAGGCTTGGAAGGATCAGATTTTTTGCAAACCACATGCTATTACATGGTATTAGTCGTGTGGCTCTATTCTAAGACAGCTGAATTGAGAGACACCTCTGATTTACACCCTTCATGAGCTGTAAACAAAGCTGAGTTTGCTTTGCTGATCAGACAGTCCAAACCCAGGGTCCTCACTGGAGTGGCTGCACTTGGTTGACCTTTGTGGGAACCACTGAAATTCTGATTTCCTTGCAGTTTTACTGCTTTGCAAGGGCCAGGCCACATGCACTGTCCTTTCCTCTGTCTTGCTATCAGAGATTCTCACCATCAGAGGGGCACCAAGAAGCCTCTCTCTTCTCCAGCACATCAAGTATGTTTTTATTAATCTTTTCCCGATTGTTACTGCTCTTTCTTCTACAGTTTGTAAACCCTCTGTACTTTAAATTGCCTTCCTGTGCTTACTTTGAGCGTGTGTTTATGTAGGTTACACTGCTTCAGCTTTCATCTGATCACAGGATGTGAAAGGTTTCATTAATTTATTTATGCAAGATCACAGGAAAAATTCCAGCAGTAATTATTGGTAAAATGATTGCAGTTTCTCTGCTAGCTGCGGCTTGTCTAAATCAGTCCTTTTGTCCCCGTGCTCACAGTCAGAGCACTTCCAGCTCTTCATTTCCCCCTGGAGTTGCCAAAGCAGCCCCTTTCATCATCAGATGTTTGTGCCTTTCTCCTGTCGGTTTCACACTGGCCACTAATCCTTGTGGAGTTCTGCATTACTGTCACACTTAGGGGTGGGATAAGCTGAGGTGCTCAGTGTGTTTGCTGGCAGTACCATATGCCTGTCGTGGGGGGCTGTGAGGGAGGTCAGGAGTGTTCAGGAGGCACCAGAACCTGGTGGGGCGGAACAAAGGTTTGGGGGTAGATTTGGGTTTGAGAGAGGGATGGGAGGGGAGTGCAGCACCAAATTAATGCGGCTGGTGGAACCACCAAAACTCTAAATATTTACAAGAAAAACTGGGGGTCTGTGCCGTCACAGGTTAGATTTTGTGTTTTACTGTATTAGGAAAAAATGAGTGGGAAGTGTTTGTGAATTACTGTGCTGTTCTTTACCTCTGGACTCTCCCAAGGATACTTGTTTTCTCTTCCAGGGTTCCCCCATTCTCCAGTATGGATGTCTGATTATATGATCTGAATGGTTTATCATTCTTCACTGTTCATGAAGAATAATAATTTAGAAGTTGTTTATATTCTGTATTCACCACTGCTGTAACAAAGTTTTAAGCAATGTATCTTGTTAGATGTATTAGCTGAGAATCTTCTAAATTTATTTAATGCAACTAAACATTGTGGAATAGTATCCTGGACACTCTGTGTTTAGGCTGGATGTGCGTGTGACAATGACCCGGTGTGGTCTTTACCAACTGAGTGGAATTATTTATCAGTATTTCTCTTTTTCCCACAGCCTTTCATGTCCCCTCGGTACCCTGGAGGTCCAAGGCCACCTTTAAGAATACCCAATCAGGTAAGAATTTACCACTCCAGGGTGATGGTTTACTGTTTTACTTAATTCTGTGTGAAGTGCATCAATCCCCCCACATCTCTGTTGGACATGCAGACTGTATTTATTTCACAGGAAATACGGAGGTTGTTGGTAAGGAACAGATATCAAAAAGTGCTGTGGCTCTGCAGATGCTCTGAGGACTTCATAAAAGCAGTGAATTGCCAATTTTCTCTCTTCCCCATCAAAGGTTGTGTTTGCCAGTGAGACAGAGACTGCTCTTCATCAGCTGGGACCTTTATTGGCCCACCTATGAGAAGATGGTTCTGGAAGTGTAGAGAGCATTTGTGTTTTCAGGTTCTCCATAGTGCAGATAGAGGAGAAGAAAGAGTCATGAGCAGATGAGAAGTCAAAGACAAGCAGGCAGAAAAATGCCAGTGGAGCTCTGAGAGGAAAAGTGTGGGTCATTTGCAATATTGGGAGAGGTTTATAGGGTATATGGAATGGGTGTTTTGGCTTTCAGGTCTGCCTTTCTTACTGTCACACTAGACCCCAGTGTCTGTGCAGTGCCACTAGTACTGCACTTAGTATTTGATAACATTCCTGATTTTTGCTCTCCTCAGTAGTATCTTAGCAAAGGTATTTGAGCCCCTTATCCAACTGTTTGGGTTTCACACCCTCCGTGTTCCTGGGCACTGCAAATCCTGGCAGGTGGGAGCTTTAGGAGCTTCGCTTCAGGAGTGTTGTTTTGTCTGCACAGTGTGGTATTTTCAGTTCAGAGCTGCAATATAATGACATAATCTCAGTGAATTACAGCTCTGGGTTCGTTCACATTGTGCCACATTCTTGGATTGCTGGTGTTAGCAGCACTGCCAGGACCCAGGTTATGGTGTGGATGGGCAGTGTGTGGACACAATGAACTGCTCTAGTGCAGCTTTAAGGTTCAAATGAGATGGTAGTTTGGTCCTGGTCTAGTGGGAGGTTGGAATGAGATCAGCTCTAAGGTCCCTTCCCACCCAAACCACTCACTGATTCTGTGATTTACTCACTCAGGACACATTTGTGCTAAAAATGCGGTGGTGTTTTCAAATGCTAAATAGAACCCAGTGTACCAGCCACAAAGATCCATTCATGGAAACATTTTTCTGCTTGGCCAAACTGTAGGTAAGGTCCTGTGAAAATGAGCCTTAACCCTTACTGAGCAAACCCAAAGGGCCTGTTAGCAGGTGGGCACATAAGGCACATGACTGTGGAGTCAGAAGAAACGTCCAAGAATTAAATAGAATACATGTGTTATGTCTTTTAAGATAAATTTCTAAGCACTAAATGCTTCTCCCCTGTGGTTTCCCTGCTGCAGGCCCTGGGAGGTGTCCCGGGAAGTCAGCCCCTCCTGCCCAGCGGGATGGACCCCACGCGGCAGCAAGGTGAGTTCACCTGGCCTGCACCACCCCACACTGCTGCCCTCCTGTATTCCCCCCTCTGTTTCAAGCCCTACTGCACCTCTGCCAGCTGTTCTGTTAATTAGAAAGCTGCTTTAGAAGGTGCTTGTGTACTGCGTGGTTTCTAACGTGGCATGGTTTTGTTTGCAGGGCATCCAAACATGGGTGGGCCCATGCAGAGGATGACTCCTCCAAGGGGGATGGTGCCATTAGGACCACAGGTACCTTCCACACATGGGTTATTCTTACTTATGCTTATATTCCTCTGTCTTTCTATAGCTTGAAGGTGCCCAGGATTTGTTTTCATAGCCCCTTTTTAAAGTAACTTACAGTTTTACAAAAGAAACTGGCTCTGAGTTGCAGCTGTACAGAATCCAAAATTAAAAATCCGCCATTTTCATTAAGATTTGGAATGATAAGAGGAATTCCATCACTTGCTTATTTCAGAACACTGTGTGCTGTAATCAAAGACTGGTAAGGGAGACGAAGGTTTGAGTAGGTGGTTCCTCATCCTCCTCATGGATTATGCTGCTTAGCAGGAAAAATTAATACTTCTAACTTAGGGAAACTCTTTGTACCAAAAATAACCCTCAAAATTCTGTAAAGTTTTTCTTCCATCCACTGTTGATCTAAATTGTTGGCGAGTGCTGGAGAGGTTTTAATGTCAAAGTTGATGCTCCCAGTGCCATTTCCCCCCCCCTTGTCCATCACGAGCAGATCTGTGGCTCTGTTTAGCCAGGGGGACCCAGTTAGACAACAAACAGTTCTGGTGCACACCTGAAACACAATCCCCAAAGATTATGCTGTGTTTTGTCAGCACTCTCAGTGAGGGAATGTGTAGGTGGTGGTGTTTCATGCTGGTGCTGCCAGTGTTTTGTTTCACAGTGTGCTTGTTGTGCCCACACTTTGCATTTTCACTTCCCCGTTTCAGATAATCTCTCTTGTGGCTTCTTGTTTGAATAACAACTTAATTTTAAATGATTAAATAGCTTTGCCTTTCCAGTGTGTTCATAACTGTCTCTGCAGTTTTGGGTCTTCTTGGTACAAACCAGTTGTGCAGTTCTACACATCTGCTGTGTGACCAACAAAACGTTATTAAATACATTTGTTATTTTTCTCTGTAGCACTGAAATACATTTACCATTTTTGGAGGTAGAAGGAGAAGCTTTGCCATGCTGCCATATGAGATTGAGCTGATCCTTTATGCAGCACCATTAGTCACACAGCAGGCAAATCTCATGCTAGTTTTTATGAGGGTAATTTTTCCATTTTTGCTGTCGCTTAAAATCCTGTGTTTCTGTAAGTTTCTTCTCTCTCTGCTGAACATCCTCTTAAAAGGGTAACCTACACAAAATCTGAGTTCACAAACGACTCTGTAAATGGCTCACCATCTAATTGGGCCACTGACTTCTGCTCTGAAAGGACCTGTGTATTATTGGTGGCCCTAATGGGAGTGCTGTTGTTTTAGGGCACAGGAGTGCATTTGCTTAGAAATAGCAGTAATTACAGTTAGAAGTTAAACTGTGAGGTGAGACAGACTGTTCTGCTTGTATCCCACCGAACAAAACAGGTGTAATTTACCTTTTCATGTAAGTAGTTGAGTTAAGCTTTTTTCATGATATCAGGGCATAAACTCAGATTTTATGGGCATTGGGCAATTCATTTGTTAGCATTGCTATGACATTAATTATCTTATTAAGTACTCTTGATATTGGTTATCACAGACCTGGGCTAGTGGAAGGTGTCCCTGCCTGTGGCAGGGGCTTGGAACTGGGTGGTCTTTAAGTCCCTTCCAACCCAAACCACTCTGTTTACCCTGTGATTTATTAGAGTGGAGTAACTGGGAGAGAGATGTAATGGTTATCCTGTATGGTATAAAAGTCATACGGTGTAATTTTATACCAACATAACAAAATCCAAATAAAAGATTACATAGAAATCTCAGAATCTCAGACCAGGTTTTTGATTTGGGACCCCCTTGGTTTAAAAGTTGAGTTCATCATTAAACCTTCTTTGCTGGCCATTAAGTTGCCCTCAGTGTGTGTAAATAATTCCTCCTGAAACGGCTCTAACCATTCTCACCCTATTTCTGTTTGTAAATGTTCCTCCTTGGGGTTAACAATGTCGTTCCTTAAAGTGAGCAGTCAGGGAACTCCTGAAATCATGAAAGGCACTGGCCTGTGCAGGCAGCAGTTCCACGGGGCCGTCATTAACCTGCTGTCCTTTCTTTCCCCCTCCTCTTTGGTTTTGTTTTTTTGTTTTGTGGTAGTCTGACCCTTGGTTGTCGTTGCAGAACTATGGAGGTGCCATGAGACCCCCCCTCAACGCTTTGGGTGGGCCGGGGATGCCTGGGATGAACATGTAAGCACAACCATAAATACTACCCTGTCTAGAGAATGTCACTGTCTCGCTTTAGAAGTAGCACTTGGGATGGGTAAGACAAGGAGAACGTGCCTTGGTGACTCACAAATGCAGTTTTAAGACTGAAACCACAGTCTCTCACAGGAGGCTTTGCTGTCCCAACAAGTCTGTACAAATACTCAGTTTCTTTCACGGGGCAAACCTCAAAAATCAGGAACATTCTGTCAGTATAATCACTGATACATCCTTGCATGCATTTAAAAGAAATTCCACTATTGATGTTTTTGCTTATTAAATAATCTTGTAATAAAGGATGGTTCGAGTATGGTTCTTCTCTGCAGAATAAATCAGTGCTCCCATTTTAGCAAAATAGCCATTGTCAAGGACTATTTATGTTAAAAAAAAAAAAAGACACATTTGAAAGTAGTGGTGATGTGTCTTTCTCAGTTGCTGTTTTTCTTTCCACAACTACATGATTAATTTCTACTCTAAACAGAAGAGCTTTATAGATACGAGTGTATTTTTTTCAGTTTTTCTGCGTATTTCAGGGGCTGGATCATCATCTGGTGAAAATCAATATAATCTGAATTCAGCTAGGCTGTACTGATTTATTCCAGACATGGATTTGCCCATGGGAGTGTGTTATGCCTTTTACACCTGAAGAGAACGCCCCTTTATAAGGGTGCAGAAATACTTCAGATGTAAAATTAATGAAACACAGTGACATGCTTGTTACCATTTTATCATAAGTATCCATTTTTACTCTTGTTTTTATAGAAAAAATGAATAAGAAATCATAATTTTCATTTCAAGTGAAGAGGTACCATCCTGGAAAAAGTGAAGGGTGTTGTGATAGATAATAGCATTTAAAAAAAAACGGTGTTACCCACCATATCCTTAATTTAGCTCTGGTTTCCAGACATACCTTGAGTTCTTGAAGCAAAGGAAGTAAAATGTAAGTTAGTGTTTCTCTATCATAGACATTACTCAGGTAATTCCAGGAGTTTACCTGGTGCAGGAAACACCAGTGTGAGTCATTTAGGGAAACCAGGTTTCCAGGAAACAGGATAACTTGCCTTTCAGTAAACCCACAGTTGCCTTTACATGCCTGTGTGTGTTCTTTACATGACAATTTTTCACTGTTCCGTTGTTTTTGGACTTCTGGTGATGTTAAACTCCAAAAAGTCTGTGTCTGCAGAGGCAGCTGCCATTTGAAATCCAGCCCTTTCTCCTTGGAAGGCTCAGGGGAGGCTGCTTTGGTCAAAAGCAGCACCTGCCACATGGAATTGCACAGTTTTCTCTGGGTGTAGAAGTGTGGTTTGTGGTCAGAAGTGGCAGGTTGGGGCCTCACAGGCAGCATTTCTGTCCATGTACTCCACAAATGCAGCACGGCTAAGTAATTTCTCCCTCTGTCACTGTCAGTACTGTCAGATTTCTGTTCAGACAACTCATACATAACCCAGGTTCTTCTGCAGGACAACTTTGTTTCAGCTGCAAGTTTTTAAAGTGAAGACTCAATGTAGCCATTTTTAGGAAAATTTCATGTCTTTGTGGGAAGAAAATGCCGTTTTCTGGAACAAAAAGGCAGATTTTAGGGAGCAGTGTTACATTTCAGTGGTGCTTTTTGGCACGGTGTGTGACCTGCAGTGCTGTCTCAGCCACTGAGAATATCTCAGTCATGTGTCAAAATTAAGCAAAAAAAAAGGGTGTGATTTTGTATTTTAACTTCACAAACTTGTTGTCTGAGTGTTTAACTTCCTGATGGGATACATGTGCCCCCTGGGAAACTTAAGATTTCAGGGTTTTATTTTTCCAAGCACCAGGACTGACACCGACCTGACACTCATCATAGCAGCGGATACTTCCATTAATTACTCTGGAGTTGGTACTTGTGTAATGACGTCTTACAACTCTGTTTGATGCTGCAAAAATAAACATTTAATGAAGGGAAAAAGACCTGATTGTGTTGGATTGAAAAACCCTGCAGGTTGGGGTTTTTTTTCCTGGTGGGTTTCATAAGGGTTTGGCTCCACAGAACCCACACGGCTTTATGGCAGAACCTGCCTTGGGGATTTCTGTGTCTGTCCCGAGACCTGCCCACTAAATAGGAAACTTTCAGCAGCTTTTCAGGGGAAAGGTGAGTTTCCTGCTAAATCCCTAAAATTCCCACGTTCCTGTGGCTTACCCCCAGCTGTGTGTCTGAGGTGCTTAATTGGCACAAAAACAAGCGCAGGGTTTTTGGGGTGAAAACGGGCTTTGTTGTTGCAAACGTTCCTGGTTGCTCTGAAAGAGGGGATTCAATAAACCAAACAACACAGGAAAAAGAACAAGGTGGGGGGAATTAAAGAACGCTTAGTATTTCTGCATGTGGTATCAGCAGAGGAGAAACTGTTGTATAGTAGACCTGAGAAGCATTTTCTTCCTCTGCCTCCCAGTGCACAAGGCAGAAAAGACCCTCACCCCAGCGTTCCTGATTTCCAGCATTCCAACAATAACAGCACTGGAAATAAACCAGTTTTCGGCTAATTCCTTTGTAGTTTCATCAGCAATGTAATAAAAATGTAAGATTCAATATTAAATCCCTCGGGCAACAGAGGCACTTAATAGTTTTTAGTTTTGGAAGATTTAAAGAAGGATAGAAGACTGAATGAACTCATTAATCAGGTGTGATTTTTTTTTTCCTCTGTTTCAATCACTCCCCCACGCCTGGTGAGCTGTGGTGGTTAATGTTGCTTTTCTACAGCTAATGAGGCCAAAATGCCATTTTAAATGTGGAGGTTTTGTCATCTGCTCCGTTCCAGGGCCCTCAAAAAGTGACTCTGCCTTTGTTTATAAATAACTGGGAGCTCTTAATGCTCCCAGCAATAATTATGGTTATTGAGTCACTGTTTCACCTCTCCTGTGGCTTCAGTTCCCTCAGGATTGGTAAGAGATGAAGCCTCAACCCCAGACTGCTTTTCTGAGCTCAGCTGAGAGAAACTTAAAAAACCAGCAAGAGTTGTGAGAGAAACATGTTCAATCTGAGGGTTTTCTGCCTTTAATACATGAAATGTATTATTGTTATTGTTACTGTTGTTTTGATTATTATCATTGTTTTTGCTGTTACTGTCATCATCGTAGAGGGGTTATAGCTACATATTTTCTGTGGCTTTTTCTTTCATAAATTAGGTGTTCCCTAAACATCTATCATGCAGCATAATTTTGTGTCTTATTTTATATTTCTTTATATTTTATTTAGATATTTATTTTTCTGTTTACTTATTTATATAATAATGTAATTTTCTATTTTATATAGGATATGAATAGCATAGCTTTTACTAATGAAACCTTACTGTATTGCAGTGTTCTAGATCCATAATGAGTGCCTGCATCCTCAGTTCTTTAGAGAGGGTGCTTAACTGTGTGAGAAAGATTACTGGTTTTATGGCTGAAAATGTATTTATTTTATGACTTACATTTATTGATTGAGTAGTAAGTAAACTAATCAACTCACTACCTGATTAAATGGCAGTGCAGCAATGAGAATTCTGCTGTAGCATTGTAACTTGGTGCAGTTGTGGTTTATAAACTCACTTTAGTTTAAAAGAAGCAGCCTTCCTCTGGAGGCAGATAATTTAGATTTTCCTCCTCAGAGCTGGTCAGAAGGCAGGGCTGGTTCTGTGTCTCATCATCCATCTTCTGTTACAGGGGTCCTGGGGGTGGCAGACCTTGGCCAAACCCAACCAATGCCAATTCTGTAAGTAAATATTAAAAATACATTTGACATCTTCTTGTGTTTAGGGAAGTACCTTCACATCAGGCCCAGCACTTCCATAGCATAGAGGTTATCCTGGGATCCCACACGAGCAGCAGTGTCTGGGATTTCTGTCATTCAGGGATCACACACCATTAGTTTAAAGATACCCATTTTTGGCACTTGCACTTGGATAAGGTGGGTCTGGCTATTCCTGTTTAACAGTTCTTTCTGTTGTTCTCAGTTTTGATTTTTTAATTCTATTAATGACAACTGGGACGGGGTGGAGAGAGCTGAAACTCTTCCTCAGTTTTATTTTGCATGTATGTACCTGATGAAAATTGGTATTTTTCAACTGGTAGTTGAAATATGTTCATTCTCTGAAATTAACTGTGAAGTCCAGTAATAGACGTGTTTGTAAAAATCAGTTGACTGACAAACTGTCTGTAAAGAGATTTGTATTTGTCAGCACAGTTGCTCCTCCTGCAGCAGAACTGGATGGAGCTCCTTTGGAGAGAATAATTGCAAAGGCTGTCTTAATGAATAATATCAGATTATTCACTGGATCTCTCCAGATGTCCTCTTCAGCAAACGCCACACTTGTATTTGAAATGAGAATTGTCCTTAAAAAAAAAAAGGAATACATATAATGCAGAGAAATAGAAGTATCTTCGAGGGTGAAGGACATGATAGTTTATTTTCCTTTTATGGTCAAGATTTTAATCAAAATTATGTATCTATGAGAACATACAAATTCAGTTCAGGGTTGGGTGACTCTGAAGTCCTGTTGACTGAAATGCAAGTATGTGCTGCTTAGGCTTATAAATATTATAAAGCATATTGCCTTAATATTAAACATATTAAAACATTGCTGAAAAGGTGTTTATTTTGACAGCAGAGCCGTTGCCCCCCGTAACTTCAGCTGTGTTTCAGCTATCCTAATTAAAGAAATGTGCATTTAGCTCCAGCTGCAGGGCCCCCCCTGTTGCTGCAGAGGAGGTCACAGCTGTGTTTCTGTTGATGTTGCAGATACCTTACTCGTCAGCATCTCCCGGGAACTACGTGGTGAGTACCTGTGTGTGTGTGTGTGTGTGTGTGTGTGTGCTTGTTCGTTGGACACGAGGCAAAGGAAGGCAGCCNNNNCCAGATGTTGAGGGGAGCCCCCCTTGTGCTGGCCGAGAGCTGAACATCTGGATGTGCACCCAGGGCCTTCCCGGCCGCCTCCGGTGCAGGTGTGGGTGTTCCTTACTGGGACCAGTATCAGTCTGGTCAGAATCGCCCCGAGGGCCCTTCGGCTCCAGCAGTTTTTGTCCCTGGTACAGATGTATTGCCTTAGTAATAATGGGCAAAACCCCCCTCAGCTTTCTGGGTAACAGTGTCGTGTCTGAGTTTATGATCCTCAGGGAAAAAGTGTTCATGTGTGGGACTGGTTTCTCTCTCTGTCCCCAGAGATTGACTTTGTTTATTATTTCTTTGTTGTTGCTACTGTTGTACTTGGGGTTATTGGTGTTTCTCATGTCCTTTCCAAGGCAGATTCTTTGGACTGTTTCTATCACATGTGTAGAGCTGGTGTCACAGGATAACAAGGGAGAGCCATATATTTAAGAGCAATTTATATGTACTTTGAGGACTTAATGGGATTAATCTGTGTATAATAATAGATAAGTATTTCTAGAAATATATAAGTATGTATTATGTATATATAGATACATATTTAAAAATTTTATAAACATACGAATATGTTCTCAGCTTGAAAATAGTTGATACCAGAAAGGTTTTGAAGAGAAGAAAATCAACAATGAAAGTAACTGCAAATTTAAAATGAGAGGCCACAATTAATGAAGACAAGTAGCTTTTCTAACGAATGGTTAGTGGTTTCTGCATCTCTTTATGTGATGAAAAATATACAGAGAGAGAGAGAGAGACCTTAAAAAAATCAGGTTANCGGCCGCCTCCGGTGCAGGTGTGGGTGTTCCTTACTGGGACCAGTATCAGTCTGGTCAGAATCGCCCCGAGGGCCCTTCGGCTCCAGCAGTTTTTGTCCCTGGTACAGATGTATTGCCTTAGTAATAATGGGCAAAACCCCCCTCAGCTTTCTGGGTAACAGTGTCGTGTCTGAGTTTATGATCCTCAGGGAAAAAGTGTTCATGTGTGGGACTGGTTTCTCTCTCTGTCCCCAGAGATTGACTTTGTTTATTATTTCTTTGTTGTTGCTACTGTTGTACTTGGGGTTATTGGTGTTTCTCATGTCCTTTCCAAGGCAGATTCTTTGGACTGTTTCTATCACATGTGTAGAGCTGGTGTCACAGGATAACAAGGGAGAGCCATATATTTAAGAGCAATTTATTTTGTCCCTTATTTATGCAGTTAACTGTGGAGAAGGTTATGATTCTCACAAGTGCCCATAACTGTGGTCCTCACTTTGCCACACGTTTGGTGGGAACAGCCCAAACCTGCTGATCTCCAAACCAGTTCTTTTAGCTCAGACCTTCACAGATTTCTTCCTGTGTGGGAGAGGTTTGTGGTTTTGCTCTTGGCATCAGTGATCAGCTACTTTCAAAGATATTTTGGGAATATTTTGCCTCATAAAGTGTTTGGGGTTGAGGGAAGGCAGGAGAACTCTTAACAGGTGGTTTTGAGTCAAAGGATTTGTGATCTGGGGNATATACAGAGAGAGAGAGAGAGACCTTAAAAAAATCAGGTTAGTGAGCTTCAATGCATAGGCATAGGGATAAAAAGTATATGGATAGCCTCTGATGGTTGTGCAGATATGAATAAAACATGGATATATTTATATGGATAAAAGTTTATGGATGAAAAGTGTATGGATAGGTACCCTGTAAGCAGCCAGGAACAACCAAGCCCTTACATTTGCTGCCACTGAAAAAAACCACTCCTGTCTGAAACAGCATATCTGCTGTTCTCAATTACAGCAGAAGAGATAAAGATACAGGAATGGTCGTATGGCAGTTGAAACAGTGATGTATCACTGGCAGTCTCTGTGGGGTTTGTTATGGAGAGTCAATACTTAATGACTTTTATTGACAAAGACATTTCTACCACAGTGGAAGTTGGTAGTTTTTCACGTTACTTAAAGTTATTAGTGGGGCCTGTGGAGACACAGGAAGCGAAACGTTATGGTTCTGTTCTTACTAAATGATGGGGATGGTTAGAATAAAATTCCTAGAGAAATTCCAAAAGAACCTTAAAACTCCTGATCGACAACAAGAGTGGTTTGTGTTCTTAGTCTTGCACAGGTTTGTGACACGGAGAGACCCGAATATAAAAAAACAGTAAAAAAAAATAGATGTTCCTTGATGGGCTTTCTGTGTTTTGTGGGGATTTTTTGGTCTTCGATTTCATGCTGACTGACATCTCTTGCTGTTTGCAGGGTCCTCCGGGGGGTGGAGGGCCACCAGGAACACCCATCATGCCTAGTCCTGCAGGTACTGAAATGCACTTGGAAATGATCAAATTATAAGGGATTTGAGGGAGCACGCAGATTGTATTTTATTATTAAAGAACCAGATGGCAGTAAGTTGTTTGATTTATATTTTCTGTGTGAGGTTTTCCCCCCTGGTTGCTGTCCTCTTGCAGCACAGGAGGGCAGGGAAGTTTCCTCACTGGACATAGAAACTTAACTGCACCAATATAATAATTTCATTAAGTGCAGTTCCATGGCTTTTGATTTATTTATTTGTTTTAAAAGGCAGGCTAAGGTAAAGATGTTGAAGTTCTATCTTCCAAAGCCTGTAAACACTGTGAATGTTGCCAAGGTGTTTCCTCTCCCCTGGCACAGACAGCTCAGGGATCCCCACGTGTGTTTGATCCAGCAGGACACGGGGAGAGCCAGGGATGGTCTTGCAGAAGGATGTGGGGGATGAAGAACTTTCTGCAACCTCACTGAATATTAAAAACAACTTTGTAATCTGATTTGGCTTTAGGCTAAAGGCTTTTTGTTTTCCCCTTTTCCTCAGGCAGCATATTTGAATGTTCCAATGATACACAGTTCTCTTATATAATGTAATTATTTGCTTTAATTAACGCTTAGGGACCCATCTTGGGAAGATGAAGTTGTAGACAAAAGCCTTGATTTAACTTCCCAGTGTACATACAAGTACTTTGGATGTGGAGTGGTCCTGTGGAGGGTCTGGGTGCAGAGAGTGCTGAGCTCTCCTTATTCTCTGTGCAGAAAAAACTGATTTTCCAGAGCTGCCAATATTTTTTTAAGTCATGCTGTGCCCTTAGGGATGTATTTAGACTTTCCTAAGGTTTCCAGCATTTGGGTATTTCTTTTTTGAAGCATTGCACCTGCTGTACCGTGGAGATCCCTCAGACAAAGCCTCCCTCAGGAGTGGGGATCTCTGCAGAGTGTCACACTGAGGAATGGATATACCCAAAATCAAACAGACTGGCAGGGATGAGAGTGAAAAACTTTGGCCAGTTCACAGTCTGTGTAAGGAAAAGCTGTTTATCTTTTATTACAGATGGAAAACAAATTGCAGGAAGCATTGATAAGAACCAAACTCCTGTTTTATAGAGAATGTTGGAGATGAGTGAAGTAATTTAGGACTCCAGGAAACAGGGTTATGGAATTAAATAGTTACAGATACTTGGTGATTTATAAACCTTTTAACAGTCATGCATAAAACTAGAGCCCAGAAGTAGTCACTGAGGGACCATGGCAATTATTTCTTTTCATAGCTCTGTTGTGTGGCAGCAATGGGTAGAAAGGGAATAAAACCTTCCATTATATTGCCACTGGGTATCAGGGATTCAGGCACAGAAGTGACAGGAAATGTATTAGGTGAGTAGTTTTATTGAAAAGTGTATATTAGTGCTTAAAATAATCTCTTATTACAGATTCAACCAACTCTGGAGACAACATGTACACTTTAATGAACGCTGTACCTCCTGGACCCAACAGACCTAATGTAAATATGACCTCAGCTATTTGTTTCTTTGAATTATGCAGCCTTTTCTTGAGGCAAACACTCCATTTCCATCAGGTGTCATTATTGCTAAATTTTCCATTTTTATGGGTGGCCCTTCAGTTACAAGCCTTTGTGAAAAAATGCCAGTAGAATTAAGTATATACACATAGTGGTAAATCACTGTGCAGGAAGTGGTAGATTGTTTTTGCCATAGTGTTGATGTCTTTAATTTTGTGAAGAGCTAAATTGAAGCTTAATGTCTGAAATTGGACAGAGTGGCTCAAATTGCACAGGTAATGTGGAGCAGTCAGGGCCTGAAAGCTGTTAATCAGTGACTTAATAATTTAAGAGAGTCATGATGTTCCGTGTAACTTCAGTGGGAGAGGAGTTGGGTCAGCACCAGCAGGTTGGAAAGTCATACACAAAGTGTTGAAGTAAATAATAAATTACTCCTGAGTGAAAGACCAGCCTACAGAAACGATACCTCCAAAATTCATCAGAGTGACCAAAAGCAATGATGTTTTTCTGCCTTCACATGAAAGACCTTCTCTCAAAGGTCCGAGTGGAACTTGAGAGCCCCTTCTCATTCTGAGCCGGGACTGTGATTTTTTTCCTTCACTGGTGTTTGTTTTTTCTCTCGAGGAATATTTTCTCCTTATTAGGTTGTCTAAAAAGTACCCGTACAGTTTTTAACGTCTGCTCCTGTTGCAGTTTCCACTGGGACCGGGGTCAGACGGGCCGATGAGCGGGCTGGGAGGAATGGACTCACATCACATGAACGGATCTTTAGGTAATGACAGGAAAGGTGGATTATTTTCAAGGACAGTGCCATTCCCTGTGACTGGGGCTCGGAGCCCTGTGGGACTCTGTGCAAAGATCCCCTGAAAGCTGGGAAAGGGGTTCAGACATCAGTGAGGCAAAGGGAGAAATTTGAAGACAAGATGAGGAAACAAAAAAAAGCCACCCAGCCTCAGTTAGCACTAGACTTTTTCTGAGCAATTAGAATTCAGCAGCCGGCACCTTTCTGCTAATAGAATTGCATTTTTTAAAGAGAGAATGTCCATGAAATTTGAGATTACTCTGCATAAGGACGCTTTTTGATTTTACAGCCTTTCTTTGCCTATTTCAACACTAAAATGGATTGTTGGTTTAATTAATATTGATGCACATGGCATTCAGATCAATGAAAACCTGTGTAAAAGGCAGCCACAAAATTTCTTGTCGCTTTCTACAGCCTAAGAATGATTTCTTAGCTCTAAAATGAAAAATTAAACTGAAACAGCTGTGGAATGATGTTACATGTACCTGCCATGTGCTGAGTTATTCTCTTGAAGCTCTCCAGCTTTTTTGACCACAACCCCTCTGCTGGATATCCATTCACAGCTCTGATGTTTAGG
Organism: Scytalopus superciliaris; assembly: GCA_013400415.1. Taxonomy (NCBI): domain Eukaryota; kingdom Metazoa; phylum Chordata; class Aves; order Passeriformes; family Rhinocryptidae; genus Scytalopus; species Scytalopus superciliaris. The sequence continues at coordinate 18,904 of VXBX01003405.1, read as the reverse complement.
AAGAAATATTTTCCCGATTTTCACCAAAATTTATCCTCTGTACCATGAGAAAATAACTCTTGGTAACATCTATGCTTATGATGCTTTTATAGAGAGAAATCATATTCCTTCTCAGCCTTAATTTGCTTGGCTGTATCAGATAGTGAGATATTTCAGTCTTCTCCCACAGCTCCGCTTTTTGATTGTTTTCCTGGGATGCTCTTCTAGTTTTGCTTTCAGAACTCTGCCAGAGTTTGTCTTTCTTTAAAATAGGTGTGTTTTGCTGCTAAAATATACTTTTCCTTTAGTCTTGGCTTCACCTGAGTGAGAGCTACAACACGTGAAAAAAATTATTTTCATGTTTAATTTCACTGGGTTTCTGTTCCTCTGGTTCTCAGGAGCATCTGGTTTCTTCTGAGAGATACTGTCATCAGTACGTGTAATGCAGAAAAGTTGGTGTAATCCCAAATTAATTGATTGAATTAATTGTGACTGTTAACTTCTACTAAGTTGGTGATGGTTTAAAATATTTCTGTTACACTCTGTGCTTTCTATGAAAAGAAGGTGTTGGATCAACTTCAGTTTAAAACTGATTAATTGTCTATTTTAATTTAAGGCTCAGGAGACATGGACAGTATTTCCAAAGTGAGTATCTGATCAAATATTTCGAATTTTTAGAATGTTCCACTCTAAACGTTTTTCCTTTGTCTCTATTACAAAGCTCTTTGTTATGCATCTTTATTATAGTGTGTATAACTGTACCCAGTCCATCATCTGATTTATCACGTTGTAGTCTTCAGTAGCGTTAAGATAAATGAAAACAGTTCTGATAACCAGCTCCAGATAAATGAATTTTGGACAGTCCTCAGGTTGTCACAGGATTGCTTCTGTCTGAAGGGTAGTGTTAATTAGATTAAGTTCCCAACAGCTAGATTTGGAAGTAGTTTCAGGAGAAGCACTATTTTGGTGTCACAGCCATTAAACAGTTGAAAACGGATGTGAGTTTAACCTGCAGGGGTTTTGCATCTCCAAAAATAATGTTGTGATTGAATGCATCACTTCTTTAAAAATAAAACTCCTACACACACGATCATCATTAACTTGGGAATTAATGAGCCTGTTTGGTATTGGTAAATGGCATAAATAAAGAGGACCCTGTATTATTACGTTTTATAACATTTTCAGGCTCTGCAAAAAGAAAGGAAATGATGGATGGAAATGACCACATTGCCCAGTTGGGCTGGGCTGGGCTGTGGTGGCTTCAGTAAAATCCTCTAGTGAGATAATCACTGGACTGCACTTTTTAAATCAATGTCAACATTCTTTCTTCAGTGTTTTATTGCAAACTGCAGCATTTTTTAGGGGAAAAAAAAGCCCAAACATTTCCATTTCCATGGCATCATTGTTAAAGGCAGTATTCAACTCACAGGTATTAAGTATGTGCCAGTGCAGGCATCAGGAGCTCTGAAAACTTGGGTCCAGAAGCTTACCTGGAAGTCTCATGACATGGTAGCCTTAATGAATAACTCACAGAAATTACATCTGCTCCATGTCTTTTTCAGATAACTGAAAGAAAAGTGCTGCTAGTTTCAGGTGTAACAGAGTTGTCCATAGAAAATCAGCTCTCAAGAGTCAGTGCAGCTCACAGAATTCAGGAGTTTCCCACAGAAGATTCTGATTTAACTGCCTGAATGGCAGAGCATGAAGTTTTTGTGAAGTAGATTGAGGGGGGGGAGTAAATGAACTGAAATTATGCATATTAAATAAACACTAATAGCCAGTGCTTATGGCAGTGCCCATGGAATTTGTGCAAGCATTCAAAGACACACTTGGTTTGGAGAAGCCCAGTTAGTGCTACAGTGCCAGGCCCCAACTGGCCATAAAAGCAGCCTGGGGAGTCACTATTAAAGGGATTTTGTCTGAAATTTGACCCTTTGGGGCTGGCATGGTGTAGCAATGGCAGAATTTCAAAGCTTAGTGCCACACAGAGCAAGATAAAATAGGGGTAAGTCCCCCAGGAATGAGCAAAAATGTGGGAACATCATTAAAGTAAATGTGACAAGGCCTTAGTGGGTTTTAAACTTTATATTTATGGATTGTAAGGCCAGAGGGACTGATGTGGTTGTGTGGTAATGACCTCCTGCATCACACAGGCAGCAGGACTTGCCTGAGTTAATTCCTGCTTAAGGTACCGTGCCTGTGGTTGAGCTAAAGCCACGGGTTTCACCCTTTTTGATCTGTGGGTGGGTCCCTAAATATTTGCTGTTTACTGGCTTCCCCACATAGCAAACTTAATTGTCTGGTGTTGATAAACTCTTGGGCTTTTAATTGTCATGATTGTCATTAATTTTGTATTTATATTGCGTTCACTTTTCCTGGGTTAAAAAAAGCCAGTGGAAGAACTGTGATAGGTGTAAGCACTTGACCATGAAGTTCATGGCTTTGCTCCTCCCTTCCCCTGCCCTTACCTTTTCCCATCACGAGTCCTCTAAGCAGGAGTCTTCACAGGGATGAAAAGGGAATTGTCTGTGCTCCAGGCATGGTAGGGGACTGCAAATCAGCTTTGTAAAGCCACCTGACTAATTGCAGTGTGTACATTGATTATACGTGAGCTGTTGACTCAGAATAATTTCTGGGAGAATTACTTCGTTTCACCCGTTCTCTTTCTGAACGTTGCAGAGATAGTTGTGCACTTCTGTAAGAAAAACAAAACAAATTACCTTCAGAAAGCTTTAGGCTGCTGCTCTTGCAGCAAACTGTGCGCACAGTGAGCAGAGACCCCCTTGGAAGGGTCTGTGCAGACCAGGTCTGCCCCATGTCTGCCTTCAGTGTGTGTTCCATAACTCACTTGTGTCTGGGCACAGACATGGCTGCATTTAACCACACGGTTTAATGTGGTGGCAGAACTAACTCATCCACCTGCCCCAGCCTTCTGTGGGTTTTCCTGACTTCAGCAGAGGCAGGTGCTGGTTATAACCGGAAAACAAGAGTTATAGGTGAACAGTCCTTGCTCCAGGGAAGAAAACATTACTTTGCAGGCTGAAATTAGTGAGTGAATCATGCCAGAACGCTGCAGGGGCTGAGTTTTCATCCCTGAAAACCCCAGTGCGTTGCACAGTGCACCAGAGTGCACCACAGCACTGTGTGAAACGTGCATCTGGCACACCTCGTGAGGCTGAGGGGCGACCTGAAACCCTTCAGCACTTAACCTGTGTTTTAAATTCGTGTTTAACAGAACTCTCCCAGTAATATGAGCATGAGCAACCAGCCTGGCACTCCCAGAGATGACAGTGAGATGGGCGGAAACTTCCTAAACCCTTTCCAGAGTGAGAGTGTAAGTATTCCATTACACTGGCCTTTTTTTTTATTTTAATTTACTGTGTGGACTTCTATCTCTGACTTTTTGTTTTAAAAAAGAAGAGAAATTGCAAATTTTGTGTGCTTGTAGCACATGTTTTTTTAATAGCTTCTAAAATGACGGGGTTGATTAAAAAATGCTGTGCAAAGGGGAGATGAAACTGAAAAAGGTGGGAGGTGTAGATTGACTGCAGAAACTCTTTTTCTGGGTTAAGAGGTCAGTTGTCATGAAAGAGCAGGGTTTGCACTGAAGTATGTGATTAGAGCACCAGTAGATCCCACGTTGCAGAGATGCCATGTGCTATTAGGGCCACAAAAGGCAAAGGTTCCCTCTAGTGTTCATTCTGGGGCAGATTATGCTTTTTTGATGGGTAATGCTCGAGGCAGCAGGATGTGGTGTGAAACACAGAGCAAGGCTGTGGTGCTTCCATACCCGTGTGCCTGAAGCTGGGTTTCTAAATCCACGCTTAGGTCCCTAAATAGGAGTGTAACTTCATTAAGTGTGACCTGCAGCTTAGGAATTACAAGTAAGCAGCATCTCTTAGATCACAACAAACTTGAATAACAGACCAGTGTTCCAATACCTGCCAGAACCACAGCCCCGCTGTGAAATGGGACCCCTGTTTGTGGCTCTCAGTTTGGCAGAGGCTGGTGGGCTGAGGGAGGCAAGCCAGGTCACCAAAACAGGGGCCTGGGAGCAGAGGGCATCAGTTGTACCCCGGAGAAAATCGGTGTTCTCAGACACTTGCTGGATTCTGGGTGCTCCTGAATATTGTTTGCCTGCCTGGAGGAACCAGGGACCCAGTTTTGTCAAGGTTTTACTGGGGTGTGTGCCTACAAGGCTTGTGTAGCACAGGCCAGGTATAGTCCAGTCTGCTTCCAGGTGCCAGTTCCTCTCCAACACGGATCAGCCTTGGGAACTGCCTGCTTTCTGATCCATGTTTTGCCACTTGGCTACTCAGAATAGGCATTATTATGAAGTCCTTTCTCAGGCAGATTTGCTGTCCAGTTCTCCAGGCGTTTTGGTTGGGGTGGGGAAAGGTGTTTGGCTAATAACAAGTTAAAAATCCCAAACAGCTTGAAACTGTCACTTGATTGCTTGTCCAAAGTGTTTCTACAGGTACGTTGGCTCAGATATGGGAAGTCACTTGAGCGGGTGCTTTACTTTAAGCCTCTGAGCTGGAGTCCAGTCTGTGTAGTTCACATGTCAGGGAAGACCCATCCAAAATGCTTTTTCTGTATGCTTGGATACCTGGAAATGGCCAGCTTGGAACTCAGACCTTAACAGGATATTTATGGCCTATCTCGTTTTGTAAAGGCAAATTTATCTTTCTTTTGTCAGTTTTCAAAACACTGATACTTCTTGCACTTGAACATTTTCCTTTACTTACACTGTTTTAGGCCAAATTAAGTGCTTCTGCAGTCCACAGTTTTCAGTTTAAAAACAAATCAGGCATATAGATATGCCCTTTCTCTGGGCATTATGGTGTCCTGTTGATTATTTTAATGAAGTACTGCTAACCTGAGGGCAGCTGTAGCTTGTGTGAGGGCTGCAGTTCAGTTTGTGTCTCTGTAATAGCGTGGCTTTGTGGCGATTGAATTTTGGGTTCACACAGAGGAGAGTGGCCACTGGCCCCCAAGTCAGCATGGCATGACTGCTGGTCCCTGATGCAGCTTGACTCCTGAAATTGATAGCACAAAATAACACGGACCAAAGGCCTAATTTCATCACAGTCATACATACCTTCGATCCTCTCTTCCTGTGAAGGAATAAGAGGCTCTGCAGCGTGTTTCTGTGGTTAGCTAACCCTGGGGCTGGGTCACTGCCCAGCTAACCTCCCCCAGGAGCCAGCACGGGCAGGATGGGGTGTGCAGAGCAGCAGGGGGGGGGTACTGGTTCACCACACCACCCAGTTAACACCAAAACAGCCTCCTCCATGGGGCGTGCCTTTATCATCAACAGCTGCATTTGTGCATGAGAGAAGCACAACAGAAATTATGGCACCACAGACTGAACTCCAGCCATAGCAAAGGTTACAGCACAGATTCAGGAGGGAGCTCAGGGAGTGTGTTGACATCTGCACCCATTGCTGTGGTGCAGCCGTGGCTTCTTTAGTTGGCTGGGGCGGGGGGAATACAGCTGTTCAAATGTGGATTCCTGTTTTTCCAGTACTCCCCCAGCATGACAATGAGTGTGTGACCCGCTCACCAGTGTCGCCGTGAAGACCACAGTGAGTTGGCCCTCTCCAGAGAGCTACTGCAGAAGAAAATTACTCGTCCCAGTGTACAGTTTATCTAAAGGATCTCAGACACAATCAGACCCACCTGGTTTGGTTTTTTTTTTTTTTTCTCCTACCATCTCCCCCGTTTTGTCAAGAAAAAGTGGGTCCCAAACATGCTTGAGACAACTGTAAAGAGTGCTGTGACAGAACTGCCCGAGGTGGAACTGCAAGACTGTCTGTGTGTGACGTGTGCGGGTCGATGCCGTGTGTGTGTGTGTGACACACAAAACACACACACACATCCAGACACCCGCGGGACATTGTAAAATAGTATCACGTGACATCTTAAGTAGAAATGAGAAGTAGGGACTTCTATTCCATCTTGGTTTTTTTTTTTTCCTTCACGTTTACATTTTAATTGTTAAAATTCGCTTTCCCTCTCCCCTCCTGAACTGTTTTACATCGCATAATATCACTGCTTTATAAGTTATTTTTTAAGTTGAACTCAAATGATAAATTCTTCTGATTTTGTTAATGTCTGCCATTATGGATAGGAATAAAATTGCTTATAAGAGCTTTCATTAACTTGTGTTTGATACCAGCTACCCTGTGAATCACAAATTGTACTGTCTCAAGAAATAGAAGAAAGCTCATCTTAATTTTTTGAAGAAATTTAATACCTTTCACCTAGTTTGGGGATTTTTTTTAATACTTTGCCTTTAAAAAAAAAAAGAAGCACTGAAGGTTATTTTTCTTCTTTAATTGAAGCCTAATATCTGCAATATCTATTTTAAATGGAAGCCTGAATTTGATACAAGCTTCTCAGTTTATATAGAGTACTATAAGGTTACTGTAAGTGAGCTCCAATTGCTATAGAATCTAGCAATAACATGACAGGGCTTCTCCTGCCCTTGGAATTGAGTTTTCTATTTAGCATGGTCTTCTGTAGGGGTGGTAGTTAGTGGAAATACAGTAGAGTCCTTATCACCAAAACCTTTTCTAACAACTTACAATTATGTTTCCTATTTTCTGTGATTCTCAAACGAGTAGCAACAGTCCACGGTCCTAAATTATAAACAGCACTCTGCAAGCCCATTCAGAAAATCAGGTCACCCTGCTGCTGCTTGGGCGTGTGTTTTCTACCCTGTCTGCCAGAATTAATTCACCCCAAACTTCCCAGCCAGCAGCCCTTTTTGAGCCAAAGTGTTGCAGTACACTTTTTATGACTACTAGCCTTGTGAGGGTCTTACCTTTTGCCACGAACAGAAGAGGAACAAAGGTCTGGGCCAGTTTGTGATGGGACAGCCTGTTAGATGTGAAGCCTGGGAACAGAGGGGGGAAAACGTCCTAAAGGAGGTGCTTCTGGAAGCCATCCCATGTCTCCTTCAGGCAGAGCTCTGAAAAACCAAGGTTATGGTACATTTATTTAGTTCCTAGTGGTTCACAGCTCCCCCAGGAAAACAGAGGTTTTCAGTTGTTAGTGGTCAAAAGGCTGATGGTCAGCAGTGCAGGCACAGAGTGGCTCAGCAGAAATCCGTGCCACAGGAGAAAAGCCAATTCCCCCTCCTTGCACTGACACACAGGAGAGCCACTTGCAGAGCAGGGGCAGTTCTGGGATGTGGCACGTCCACGTGCAAGGGGATGTTTTTTGTGATAAAGGAGCCTGTGGGATGGGCTTGTTGTGATGGTAGCTGCGTAAGGAATACTACTGTCTCCTAACTCATTTTTATTTCCATATATTAAATGTGTATGTAATGTATGGAAATAAAAAAGACCCAGTGCTTCATTCTCTTGTTAGGGCTGTTCAAAGAGGAAACTCTCAGAGGCTTAAAATTATGTTAAAATATCAAAGATTCTGGTAGCATTACTTTCTAGTCATAAGAACTCCTTTCATTAGTTGTAAGCATTAACTAGATAGTCATTATATGGGTTTGTAGACTGTATTCCCAGTGATTATGGAAGTTGCGTTCATGTGCTTCCCTTTGGACAACACTTTTTTGCTGTTTCCAGAGGTGCTGGAAGCCCCACTGTTGGCTGGATTTACAAACACAAAAGCAGGTGTTAATTTCCTCAGACCCTCTGCCGTTGTCACTGTCACCACTGGTGTGTCCCCATTGCTTTGTTTGAGGCCGTACCCAAGCTAAACTAGACTTATGCAGAGACCAGGTTTTGCAGCTGAACCGTTAGAAACCAATCTTAGGTGCAAATCACCTTGGATTATTATTTTTTTAATATGCACAGGATTTTTGCTTGTCCATTTGTCTTTGGTCTCCTTAAAAATAACTGTAGGATTTTCATCACATCTAGAGTATCAATGTGGAAAGAAAGACTCTTCCCGAGCACCGAGTTCTTGCTCCTGCTTAGTGTTTCTTATGCTCCAGATAGCAGGAGCAATGTAACTCCTGTTTGTGTCTGTCCTTATGCAACAACATTATTGATAATGTCAGAACTTGCCCAGCTCTGGCAGGGATTTTACTTTAAGTGGTGCAGGATAGTTTTTGCTCTGGTGGGATTTTAGATACGTTTTGCTCTTTAATGTAGAAATAAACAGATGGTGATTCTGTAAATGGGTCTCTCAGACAAGGTTAAAAGTAAGTCTTTTTAATGACAGAAGTGATTAAATCTCAGAGTAGCAGAAATAGGGAGTAAGGGATCTCTGATACTGTGACAACTCTGGCAAATACCCTGTGGAAATCAGCTGAAATTTGGATTCACTTGAGAACTTAAACCAGTATTTTACACACTGCATAAACATCTGGAAAGCAGTGTGCATACCCAGATTTATCTCCACATCACCCAGAGTTTATTGCCACGTCCAATTCCAGTATAGGCAAGAACAGGGCCCGGGGCAAGAAGGAAGTTCTGAATCACAGGCAGAGCACGTGGCCTGACATGTATGAACAAAGTACCAGGACATTGGCATGTGTGCATTGAGTTCCCCTGCTCAGGCTTGGGTGAAACCACCCACAGAAGGTCATTTTTTGGGTAGGGCTTCACCCTGATCTGGGTCAAACACGTAACTTACCTGTGGTGTGACATGATTTGGCAGATACATAAGCTGAGTACATAGAGCAAAATACAGAGGGTCTGTTGAAATTACCAAAATGATGTTTCAACCTGAAAAATAACAAAAAAAGTGTTTAAAATACTGCTTTGGGTGCATGCCTGCATATTGTCTACATATCTGAAACAAACTACAGTACCAAATTTAGAGGGAAAAGTGGATCATCTCAGCATATTAAAACTCTTGTCTTGCCAGCAAGTTCATCTTGGTTTGAAATTAAGCCTGCGCATTGCTAATTTTAAACAGATTTAAGAATACAGTAGTATCCTTCAGCAAAGTAGGAAGGTGGGACTGTAATACCCTAAAACCATGCTTGAGCATGGACAGTCTAGAGCTCAAATTAAGTCTTTCCTAAACAGACATTATTCTAAAGATTTCACCCGTGCAGGAGCATGTTTATGTATCAGTAGTACTGACATGCGAAGCAAACTTGGCTTTCTTCTGTTTCTTATTTAATTAGAGCTTTGTTCACTACTACATTAAGTATTTTTGTGAATTTGTCCTTCCACCTTGTTTTCGACTGTGCAGCCATACTTTCCCCAACACAGCCAACAGCTTTGCAGTTTTAGTCCAAACTTCTGTTTGGTCGCTGTTCATTTAAGCTTAAAATGTGTAAGAAAGCCTCTCATATAATGGGAAGACTTGCCATAAAAATGTATAAAGGTTTTCTTGGGTACATGTTTTCACACTTAATAAAAACGCAGTTTTCAGTTATAATTTGAAATGGTCGCTTTCTAGCCACTATTTAATTTTTTTGTGTGCAAAAGTAATTGAGAGAGGAAAAAAAATAATCACTTTCTCTTAAAACTTTTAATTATTATTATTTGTTTGAATCAGCATTGTAAATCTTTGCTGAAAGATGTGGTTTTGGGGGAAATCAGATCAAAAAGAGGTTTTTCTGCCTGAGTTGTCACAAATTACAGCTGGACTTCGTTCTGAAAGCTCCTCCCACATCCCCAGAAGTGTGTGACTTGACTTCTGGCCTGTGTGGCTTCGTGCAGGCCTGGCTCAGGAGCAGTGGTTTGATCTGGCCGCCGCTGCCGTGTGTGTGTCCTGTGGGAGGTCAGGGCTCCGTGGTCTCAGGGCCGGGCGGGCCGGGGCGGGTGGCTGTCCCCCAGAACAAGGTGTTGGTACGCTACCTCGCTGTTCTCTTGAGAACTTGCACAACTCTTCTTGCCAGTAGGTTCTGGGGGGTCCTTTCGGGCTTCGCGTTGCTGGGACAAGAAGCTTAAATCTGATAAGGGAAAATCCCGGCGGTTTTTGTAGGGAAGCAGCTCAAAACGGGGGGATTTTGGAAGGCAGCGCGTTTCCTCGGTGCCCTGGGAGAGCTGGGAAATAGATTGTACAGTTCAGGAGTTTGGGCTGTTACAGGGATACTGAAATCATCAGTAGTAGCTTTTTGATGGGAAGAAGTATTGCTGTGGAACAACTGCTCCAGTCCCTGAGGAGTCAAATTGTCAACTGGGTGAACTGGATATTTTAGGCTTTTTTTCCTTTGGTTTGATCTTCATGTTTTATCCTCTCTTGTTTGGATTTTCCCATTCAATGTACCGTGCCAGATCTTTGCACAGAAAGAAGTGCATTTTACCCAATAAACATGCAGAAAGTTGTTCACACCTGTAACCAGAGCTCTGCTGCAGAGAGTTTATTTCATTGTAGAGAGTGTGAGCATGACAGCAGAGCAGGAGTGGCAGTGCAGCATCCCAAGAGCTCTCGCTGCTCCAGACCAGGAAAGTTACCATCCCACAGACTCCCAGTGACATAAAATAGCTAGAAATAAAAATAAAGGCTGCTTTTTGCAATGCAGATTGAAGGAAAATAAAATCCCAGATACAGGATGTATTTAATCGAGGTAGAAATTCACTAAGGCCATCTCTTAACAGGAGCACAGCGTAGAGGCAGTGTTGCTAAATTATTGTTAATAGATGTAACATTCAAAAGCCAGGTATAAGCTATTTTCAGGTTTTGAGTCTCTCTTAATTTTTCAGATTAACTTGTAGTTTTGATTTGCATTTCCATTAATGGATAAGGGAGAGAACACAAGTTCCTCAACCAGGGCTGAAATTACAAGCATGGGGTGGCTTGAATAAATCTGGAGCTTTCTCTTTGTTATGAATCAAGTAAATTTTTATATTATTTTCCAAAAAGCATCCATACAATAGACATTTGTAGCCTTTTCATGGCTGTTTGAGAAGTGCAAATCAAAATGCTTGGAGACCAGTTTTCAGGGCTTTTTTTTTTGTGGCAAGTATCCCCTTGCAGTGCATCTGTTTTGTGCATGTTTGCCTAAAACTACAAAAAAACACCCTTTCTTTTTCTGAATTGCTGTACACACATCCAGTTCTGGTGGGAAGAGGAGGAAGACTTGGTAGCTGGTGGGTTTAGCATATTTATGTGAATTACTTAAACATTGGTAAACTATTGTCAACTTTGTTCACATTGCACAAGATACTCTGTGTAGTCCTACTGCTGACATTATAACCTCGGTGATGCGTGCATATTCTGTAAATTCCTGTAGGTTTTGTGTAAGGAATCTTGTCACCCCTGCTTACTACTGTAAATTCTTGTTTTGAAGCAAGAGGTGGCGTCTGATTGTACAGCCATGTGTATTATATGCCACAGCAGTCCTCGTTCTGTCCTCCTGACTCTCTGTCCACAAGGAGCTGAAGCTCTGTTAAGCACGCGTAGTGGTTTCAGGATTTATTTCAAGCAGCAGATCTATAAGCCATTTACAGGAATGTTTCAATGTAATGTAAGAGAATGCAACCCGGTTCACGTCCTCTGGTGGAGAGCTGGGGATTGGGTTTCAGCAGGCCAGCTGCAGGGTGGCAGGTTCCGTGGCGTCCCGGCTGCAGGAGCCTGCACCCCTGAGAGGTGTCACCCCGGAGAGGTGTCACCCCTGAGAGGTGTCCCCCCTGTCTCCGGGGTGCCCCAGGAACTGCCCCTGGGCAGGTCTCTGCCATACAAAGATGTGTGAGCCGGTGTCTTTGTTTTCTCCCAAAAACTGCGTCAGTGCCAAGACTAAAACCCATCTCTGAGGGCACACAGGAGGTGTGGCACTGCCTCCCTATGGTGCCCTCCTGCCCACCCACCCCGGGCTCTGCCCGAGGTGGTGTTCTAAGGGGAATTTAACTCTCTGTCTGTTTATCGAGAGGAAAAAAAATAACCTGAATTCTTGGACTCTGGATTCTTTTTTATAGTATTTTATGATGTACAACAAAGACCTGAACATGTCTGTGTGTTCTTTGCTGGTTTCTGACATCAGAAATTCAAGTCCTGTCTAGTCTGAAAGGCAGTGATGGGAAAAGTGAAAAAGCTTGGAAAGTTGAAGGGGATTCTTACTTGGATTATTTTAAATTCTGTGTTTTTATTGATAGCTTAAATGACTAGGTTGATCTCTTGAACCAAGGCAGTCTTAATGACTTTGCACCTTCACCCTTTCATGTAAGACTTTGAGAACTTGCAATAAATGTTCCTCACACTTACAGTCCGATTTGTAGATAAATTCCTTATATTTCTAAGATCAAAAAATATTTCTACAGTTACTTCTGCCCTTTACAGAGAACAACAGGGCAATCCCAATCCCACAATCCCAAGTTATTTGTAGGTGTATTTTAGAGAAAGAATGACTTTCAACATCACAAATGAAACTAATGTTCAATATTCCAGTCTCTGGAAGTAAAGGAAACCTCAGTAATTTTGCAAACCAGCAAGAATTAAACTTGTCGATATAAATATTAATGTAGAAAGTGCATGCAAAACTTGATACTGCCTCTGACCTTAAGCATTAATATTGATAATATTGGGGATCTCACAAATGTTGTGTGTTTCAGAACCGCTGTATTTCGCCTCAGTGTGTGCTTCATCTTCATTACCGACAGCTACCGCAAAGAGCCAATCCATGCCGTAGCCAAGGCGTGGAGATACAAACTTCCCACAGCATCATAAATACGTGGACATGTGTGTGTGTGTTGTGTTAGGACCGAGTAACCACTCCACCTGCAAACTCCTCCAGACCCTGTGTGTGTCTCCAGAGCAGCCTCCGGGGTGGGGTCGGGAGGGCGGCAGCCTGACCGCGAGCGCCACCCCACGCGGCCGCGGGTCTTGCTTTGGGGGGTCGTCATGAAGTCAAGCCTCACTGTTCTACCTGTGAAAGGCTCCTTGCCAGGCTGGGAGCTGCAAAGACACGTGTCTGGGCAGGAGCCCCCGGGTAGGGCTGTGACAGACAGTTTGTCCTGGTGATACTGTGCCACCACATCAGACTTGTTTCCGCTCCGCACTGCGGCCTCGTTCGTCCTGCCGTAATCTCAGCTGGCTGCGAGTTACCAGCCTGGGTCTCTTCTGTGAGTCAGAGCAGAGAGGGGCCTTTGGAAGGCTTTGTTATGGCACCAGGTGCCCCGCCGCTGGAATTAGGTGGGATGAATCCAAGGGTTTGTTTCACAATTGGCTTACGTGCAAAAGTGTATTTATTTGAGCTTGGTAAGGGCGAGAGTAGTGCAGCTCCTTTGGACCTGAATCCGAGTGGCTTACAGATGGGTTTCTGAATTCAGTCTCAAACATGAGATTTCTGCCCCATAATTGCTCTTTTCTTTCATTTTTACTTCAGATTTTATAAACAGGTGTAACTTGAACTAGCTTGTTGGCGCGTTTCCAGAAGGTTTACACCTGCTTAGAAGTCCTCACCTTTATTTGTTACGTGGGCTCCCTCCTTGCCTGCACTGATATATGTATTGTAAGGAACACATGAAGGAACCATTCCATAGATCCATCAACACCAGAAATAGCATATACAGCTTTTAAACTCAGCTGTGAGCTTGTAACTAAGGTATTAATGTGCATACTTTCCCGGTGTGGCTAAAGATTCCTTTCCTGAGAGCTTTGAGGAATAAATCTAGGAGCTCCTGCGTGAGGGTTGAGAGAATACCTGTAGCAAGGGCAGTTCATGAGGGCTTGGGTCTTGCTTTTTGTGAGCTTGTGATAAACGTGTTGTGACTTCACGTGCTGGTTTGGAGGTGAGGGACCATCCCGTGTCAGATAGAGCAGATCTCTGCAGGCAGCATTACCGTGGGTTGGCAAAGCCCCTTCCCAGCAGGTTCCACCTCAGGCCTGCACCACACCCACCCTACTCTGGTTCACCCTGATAGCTTTCTTCATTCCCTGTCGGTACGAAATCCTGACATCAGCTGTACCAGTTCTTGTTGCAAGCTGAGGAACAGCTGGAGTTTAGAAACTACAAGTGATGTAGCTTGCACCTTTCACCCTTGCGAAGTGTCCACATTCTCACAGCTGGGCTGGGACAGCAGCCACCTTTACAAAATGGTGTGTCATTCTTCATGAGTGTAACAGGAGCAGTGTTGACCCATTCACTTCATTTCCGAAGTCGTGAGTCACTCGGTGCTGGAAATCACATGCACCTTGTGTGGCTGTGAGTAGAAAAATTGAGAGCTGCTTCTTATGGTGTGCTGGTACAATCCCCTGCTCTGCTGTTCAGTATCTTGAGTGCCGAAGTTAACCAGAATGTTACCTTCATGGGTTATCTCAGCCTCAGCTCTGCACGAAAATGGGTATGAATTTCCAGTTGCTGTTCCTGGTTTCTCTGTGAATTCTGAGCCAAAGGTAAAACAGTGGGAGAGACTGTTGTGGCAGTCACCCACTGCCAGCTTTCAGATTCTGTCTCATCTGGCACCCTTCCAGTCTTGTCACTGGATCACCATGCTCTTGAGTATCTCCATGGGTGTTTGTCAGCCAGGGGAGGAAAGGTGGGTGAGCTCACCACCCAGGAAGGGTAGAAACGCAGCAAGTAATGAGCTGTCTTCTCCAGCAGTCATTTATTTGTAGTGCTTCACTTTCAATTAACATTTGTACCTTCAGTTATTGTACCATTCAGTATCTTGAGGTGGTATGAGCAGAAATATATGAATATATATAATTTGCAAGAAATACAGGCTTGTATTGTGCCTTTGTAATTCAGCTTCAGTATCTATACGCTACGAGCAGACAAACTTCTTCCCTCTTTTGGGGTGTCCTTTACTACAACAGTAGCTGATGGCTTCATTAATACTGACTATTTTAGTCTCCTGGGGCTAACATTTATGTTTTTCTGGGTGAAAATGCCATAGTGCCCTCAGCAGACATAAGCACAATGACATAACACTGCAGTGCATGCTGTCTCTTAGCTTCTCTCTCTCTCCATGTGCTTGCATGTTGGAAATTCAGAAGTGCTGCTGTATAAACTGCTACATTATTTACCCAGTACAGGTGTTCTTCTGCATCCCTTCTTAGCTGAAAACTCCCGTGAACTTGGAAGTTAGCGATGGCTCGAAAGGGGGTTTTGGAAGCACAAAGTATGCAGGGAGCAACTCTTAGGTAGTTTACAGGCTGCTGTAAATGTCTTTTCAGCAAAGAAATGTAGCATTTTAGCAGTAATTTCCTAGTGAAAACACTAAGCGTGTGCTTATCACTTAAGACGTTAAGGAGAAAAAAAAAAAAAAGTGTCAGACTCTGTAATTGTATCTCATCTAACTTTGACACTTAACCAGTTTTATCTCGGTGTTCGTGCTACACCAACCAACACAGACCTGAAAGGTGACAGCCTTGTCTTAGTATTGCAGCTACACAAGAAGTCACGGTTTTCCAGAGGTTCTGTTGGGATGTTTTGGTTTTTTTTTTTTTTTTTTTTGTTCCTTTAACACATTTTCAGCGCGGAGGTGTTTTTCTGTATAGTTAACCTGAGGCTTTCTTTCGCCAACCAAAAGAGTCTGCAGCCCTCTGCACTGTGAAAGGCAAAGCCCTGCGGGGACACGCGGGCTTTGCGCTTGCCCGGAAAATCAGCAGAAATTTCACCCAAGCCATAAGAAGCCTCTTATGTTAATCTCTGTTTATGTAATTAAAGCAATTAGGGGTAGGAGCTTCAGGAGTAACGAGGTCTCTCTATCCTCCGTTTACTCTCTCTCTGTACTTCATAGGGATTTAAGGGTTCTTTTTCCCAAGGCTCAGCTGTGTCTCTTCAAACCAGTGCAGCCCCAAGCATCGTGTGAGGTGCAGGTTTATGGAGATAGCATTGGAGCGTGGCAGATTCACTTCTGGTAGCAAGGAATAACGTGTGTCCCTGTGGACATGGACGCTTGCAAACAAGTCTG
>VXBX01003400.1:13594-46753 GCA_013400415.1 Scytalopus superciliaris | reverse complement strand
TGCATGCAGGATCAGTCTGGAATAGAAAAGCACAGAAAGAACCGTGCCTCACCAATACAGCCTGTGGAGACTTTCCACTGTGCCTTTTGTGACCAGACTTGCCTATCGCGCATTGGCCTTTTTAGCCACCAGCGCACTTGTAGCAAACGTGGGCAGAGCCCTTCTCAAATCTTCGTTCCCGAAGCCCAGCCACGATGATGATAGGTATCTACATTTGTTCAGATGAAACCCACTCTAAAGGTGTTCTTGAAGAGAAATGTGATATAAGTTAAGGCAAAGAAAATTGTATAGGATAAAAAGAGCATATGGAAGAAGTAGGTTAGAAAAATTATTTGAATTTCCAGGATTAGTTGCTAAGAAATTACCATAATTGAATCTTCTGTAAGTTCTGAACTATGTCTCGTTATACTATCAAAAATCAACTTCAAAAATGAGATTATTAGCTTACACTGGCAGCCAAAACCTGGAAAAATGTATGGAGACAACCTTGAACAGTGAGACAGAATCTGTAAGGAGTAGCTGAAATAACTATTGTACAACCAGATACAAGAAATAAAGACCACATATCAGAAAGACAAGGGACACTTGCTTCTTGATTTCTATTGAAAACTGTGAAAAGAAGGGCTTTTACTCAGCTAAAGATATCAGATGCATTCCTTGGAACTTCTCTTGCTCTGTTAGGCCAGCATGAACATCTTTAAAAACATGCAATAATATATGAACTTTATTGAAATACTTCAGGAATATGTAAATAAATGTTTGCCTTGATTACTAAATGAAATGGCACACACACACCTGGTAAAAGGTAGGCAGTGCCTGAATGCCTGCTGGCTAGGACTTACTCCTCTGCTGTGGGTGGGACATTCCATTAGCTGGTAGGGAAGGAGGAGTTTTGATGGCAGCCAAACAATGGGGGAAGTCAACCGGAGGAATTGTGCTATCTCTGGTTTTAGAGGTTTTCAAGACTGGACAGAACTACAGAAATATCCACAGTCCTTTTCCAACCTGTATGATTCTGTGTCCATGTGAATATTTCAAATGTGTACATATATAGAAAATAAATTATTAATAAGTATTAATATCTGATATTAACATAAATTTCTGATTTTTCAAATCTTCTAGATGAAATAGGGACAAATATATAAAACCTACAGGTAATTGAATAGAAGAACTCTCTCTGACACTGTACTTTTCCTTCTGTCTTACACTGAAGGTGATACTGCCAAAAAAACCCTGAAAAAATCACACAACCATGCTTTCATTGCATGTCCACACACAAGGTCAAAATATAAGACTTATTTCAATGACTTACAAGCTGTGAATAATCTCTGTTTCTGTTTTTCTTGCAAACAGAGAGAGGATCCTCATGCCAACATTTATTTTATAGGTAACTATCAGAATCCTCAAAATTTTGTTATTGTCCATACTGGGCTTTTTTCTTTTCTTTTCTACTTACTTCTTTTAGGTTATCTTTCTTCTAATTTTTGCAAACGGACAGTTCAGAAAAATGCAAAGAAAAAGCTATACCCAATTTACATTCTTGCACTCAAACGCTACTTACTCTAAAAGTAAAACCTTGAGTTTGGGTTAATTAGTCATCTGAAGACTTTAAAAAATTATATAAACCCCAAATCTTGTAAGTACACTAAAAATCTGCCAGTAACTTCCTTCTGGAGAAGCAAAATTTTCTTTCATAAAGGCTACAGATTATACGTAGACAATCTGTAACACACTTGTCTATATTTAATTTGGAAGTCTATGATTAATGAAACATAAAATGCTTTTCTTAGTTTGAAAACTTGGTTATATAGATATATGATGATATGGAATGACAGCAATGAAATCACATCTTTAAACATACTTGATCAATTAAGAGATTTTATGAGAACACTAGCAGCAGTTCTGGTTTGGGGGATTTTTTTAAGTGTATAAAATTTCATAGACCATTGCTTTGTATTCACAAGTAGTAAGTCAGAAATTTCTGTAATCTCCAAGAAAGGAATTTGCATTTTATCATTGAAGTTGTGAATATTTTCTGTGGGATCTGATTCTGACTTCATTCCAGCCTCTACCACTGTAGTTAAGCCAATTTAAATGGTATTGCACTTGATATTTTTCAGTGCGACAAAAAAATAAGTCCCTAAACTGTTCATTCATTATGTGATGGTGGTCTATTAGTTAAATCTGAAAGACGGATTCCACTGACAATTTATTTCAAAGCTAAAAGTCTTTCTGACTTTTTTTTTAAACCTCTAAAGATAATTTTGAACATAGTGGGTGTAATTCATTGACTTCATTTTATATGTGAATTAAGTAATCCAAGTGTCCAAGCATGGGTGTCTAGAGTTATTTGAGATCTTCCAGGATATCTAAGCCACCTACATGGAATTAGCAAGAATAACATGGACCCTATGTCTTTATTTACAAGCAATTGGAGATGGGGTGTCTTGGACTTGAGATGACATTCAACAGAATTCCATTTTGAAAAATATTTGTTAGTATTAGTATTGTCACTAGCTAAGTATTATTTAAATCTCAACTGTTTCATTAATGTCTTTTTATAGCCAATAGGAAGAAATAAACACTTCAGAATATAATTCTTATTAATTATTTTGCATATCTATATCTCCATCAAATGACATACCAGAAGCAGTCATTTATTTGCCTGAGTAAAAAGGAAACACAGAAATTGCCCATCCCTCTGTGCTTTCAATCATTTTTACACCGACTGAGCATATAACAACTGGAAGCATTAGGGTATCATATGATTCGAGTAACTTCCTTTCTTCTATCTAATCTCGATGGCCTGTCCATTAGTTACTATAGCCCTGCATGATGAACACAGAGGAAAAGAGCAGAGAGATGAGATGTCTGGTTTACACCGATAGCACACTTTAAGAGACATAGGGAAGATACATAACAAGGATGAAGGATGCATTTATTCTCCTTCATCATGTGTTATCTTATACAGAGGCATAATCACAATGATATTACCAAAATAAAATACATCAACAATTGCACATTATCTCCAGGTGCAGAGTAAATGTTAAGAGTGGGATATATGAGACAACTGATAGTCTCAAGTGTACCTCTCAAAAGGGGTTATTTAATATTTCTGCTCCTAGATGAGCCATTAGTGATCACATGCTGAGTTGCAAATCATTTTCATTGAAAGATTTGTGTTGGTAAGGGTTTTAATACAAGATACTTTTTCCATCAAAGACTTTAACTCAGATCTTAGTTTAAATAAATTGTGTTTGATACAGCACCCTAACCTTCTGTGGATACTGACTACAACACATATGCTAGAAAATTGCCACAACTGGCAATCCAACAAGGGAAGTCAAGCTTTACTGATGAGTCAGGGATGAGGTTCAGTGAGACAAAACGAACAGTACAGGCTCAGCTTAGGACACCGATTCCATTCTGCCATCAGATGTACAATTATTGATCTCAGCAGTTTAAAAGAAAAGCATGTATTTGATGTAGCTGGCAACAGCCTTCTAGTTAAATTGCTCTTCAGCTGGCAGACTATTCTGTGAGCTTTGTTACAGAGCAGTTCAGTAAATGAACATATTTTTTTGTATTTCTCACAGTACCTTAGATAGTGAGTAATCTCAGCAACTATTTAAACATTTTCAATCACTACCCTAAAGAGGTGTAAATGCAGCCTGTGTGTGTGGAACCTGCTGCTTGCCAACAACTGGTCAGAAAGAATTCACCACACCAAGTGTAGTCTTCTGTTCAGCTCAAAAGATGTGTAAGAGAACACACTGTAGAGAAAATCAGTGAGCCAATCACAGATTTGGGCCTACAGTGCTTGGGAAGAAAGTCTTTGGGGATAACATATCGTTGATATGTGATGTACTTTGGCCTACATGGTTCACAGATACTTTACACTGCTAAAAATGCTGTCTTCCTTTCTTTCTCTTGTCATTCAAGGAAATTCAGGAGAAGAAAGGGGAGCAGATGGGGACAACATAGCTTTTCCTAAAAATGTAGAAAAGTAAAATATTGCCAGAGAAGGATTATGAAAGGGGTAGATCTAAAACTTAGGGCTATTTCTGTGCATTTCTTTGTACCTGCTCTTTACAAAACCACTCCTCCCTCACATGTTGTTATATAATATGTGTAATGGAATTAAGGCATGGGCTTGTATGAAATTATCCTTTTATTCCTTAAAAGATCCCAGCTGAGGTTGAAAATGAGGGCAGAAGCTGCTAAAGTCTGAAGGAAAACTGAGAAGAGAAATACAAGAGCTATGCAGAAAAGGTAGTTCTTCAAGGAGAGACAGAGAGGGTAAAGAGGATCAGAAGAAAAATAGCAGTTAGGAGTAGCCTCAGAGAAGGAAAAGCCCAAAAGACAAAATAGGTCTTAGAAAAGGTAATGGCAACCCAGTCAAGAGCAGGAACAGCACTAGTGGCAACTCCCTAATGAGGGCATACGTCAGATGTCAATAAGAGATTTTCTTGCAAGAAGAGCTTAATAGATAGAGGAGGAACCCATTGATGGAGACAAATACAGGTTGTGTCAAGTGAATCAATCTCCAAGGCATAACAATACTGCCCTTACAAAGAACACCCTGTAAAGTTTGTAGGTACATTTGTTAACACAGTCTATATAGTTATCTGAGCAGAGATTATGTTTTNTGGTAGGTAGACCCTCTCAGTGTTAACATGATATCAGTACTAACAGTATCAAATGCAATTAGCAACTGAATGAGGGAAATAGATGACAATGCAGATTCTCCATCCAAGCACACCATAACAAAAAAGAAGTAAATGTCAGTTTTACTGTCTCCCCTTACAGATCCTTCCTTGTCCAGGAAAGCCACACCTAAATAACACCAAACATTTTTCCAATAGCAGAAGGGTTTTCCCACCTGCTTTGCCTGTTGGGTAGGAGTTGGCACAGTGATGCATGTGTTTGTAAATGCTCATAAAGTGATTATAAATATAAGAAAGTAACCAGCCTGATTATGTCATAAGTCACTGTACTTTCCAGAAAAGGAAACTGAAGTCAGATAACTTAGGAGCCAATTTTCATGTATTCTTATCACTTTAAGTACATTGTGACATGTCTTTCAGCTGTTCCTCTGCACAAGACTGAAACCTTCCCAAGCAGGGTCTAAAAGTTTCGGGTTATATAATTTCCAAATGTCTCGTGCAGCCACTGCTGTTAACTGGCTAACATGAAGTGTGACCCCACCAGAGGATAATAGCTCAGCATGTTGCATGAAGCCCACTTGAACTCTTCTGGCGAGAACAAGTGAGTCATTAATTATCCCACAGCTGAATCTACTGAAGACTTATTAACACTAATTCACAAGAAAGGGGCTTGTCTGATTCCCAGCAGGGACAGAGAAGCTGAACTAGACTGTTATTAAAATGCACCTGATATTAAGTCAGTAACTCCCAAAGTAATGCAATTTTAAAGTGATATTAGTAAGATCATCTGAAATATACTTGACTTCTCTATAAATATTACTGTTGTATTACTATGCAATTACTGTTCATTGCCAAAGCAAACTTGCCTTAACTATAACATTTAGAATAACCTCTGGAGCTCCAAAAATTATTTGAACTTGTTCCAGTTATTCATGACAACAGCTAAGTTAGAATTTCTGTTAGAATTTCTTTAATGCTTAGTTTAGCAATTTAAACTGATTGCCATGTAGAAATCTATCATGACTGAATACAGAAGGAAATAAAGAACACTTCCAAAGTAATGCAAGTAATAATCAAATATATTAAAAGATTACTAATACTGGCAGTTTAAAAATTGCTGTCATAGGAAACCAGAAAATAGACCTGATATTAATTATATTGAAGATAATTAAGAATTTTTCTGGTCTATGGAAGCCAACAGTAAACAAAAGCTCTAAACTGAAAATGGAAACAGAAGCTGAAGATATATTTTGTACTCCTTCAGGAACTTTGGAAAAACAACAAAACAGTGCTAAGTTAGGTTTACTAGTATATTTGTGTTAAAATAGCAGTTTCTGTTCTAGTTGCATTAGTTCTGTCTGTGTAAATCCACATGCAGATAATATTTTGGGATAAAACCACTTTTAAATGATTTCTTAATCAATAAAAATGAACTGACAAGAATAACACAGCAACTTGGAAATCCATAATGGGCCAAATTTTCAATTTTTAAAAAATATGTTTTTAGAACATTAATTAAAAATATTATTTGAATATTTAATAATAAAACCACCTTAATTTTACTTTTTAAATTATTCATTGCTTAAGCAAACTTTACACTTTTAACTTGAATATTCCCTGACATGACTGTTTAATATGGTCTGATGCCTGCTGGCATGTTTTGATAAAAGTTGGAAAATGTATATATTAGAGTTAGCTGAAAGTTGCAGTCCTGAAAACTGTGTGGATGATGCACCATCATAAAATTACAAAATCCTAAGTAAATTGTCAATGCATCTCACATTTTAATTAAAAGTTTTATGAATTATTTTCCTGGATGTCATCTTTAGCACTCCAGTCTTATTAGCAGCCTGGTACAACAGTCATGCCTGACAAGGAAGCATTCCTTTGCTTATATTCATTAACAAAGTATTTCAGGGTCTCCTTAAATGTAGTTTAGGAACAGACTACCTATATGTTGTGCAGGTTGTGTTTTTTTTTTTTTTTCTTTCTCTGAATCTGACAAAAAGAAACTATACCCAGAAAAGGATGGGATTCAGACACTTAAACCATTTTGGTTTCTCATACTTCTTGTGCTCCTTCAGAGGTGGAAGTCCTAACCTACTGGGCACACCATTTCCTGGAATTCTGTGCTGCCATGCCTAACCCCTGCCCTGCTCCTCCCAGGGAGCCTTCATGCCTGACACAGCTCTGGCATCCACTTCAGGGAGAAGGTTAAAAGTCAGGCTCCTCAGAACTCACTGACTCAATTCTTTTTGGTTTAGATGAGATCATTTGCCTGACAAAAGAGAAAATATTCCTTCTAACATGAAACAACTTTCTCATTTGAGTCACTGTTTTTTTTCACATCCAGATAGAAAAGATTTCATAAGGATCTTTATCATACAAAGCAATGTGACAAATGCTGCACTTGGCACCTGGGTTGACATAATGTTGTATTATGGTATGTGAGTCAATACTCTGTAGCACTGAAAGCACTATTTATATAGTGGAAAGCTGTAGTTCTCTAAGAGAGACAGAATAATCACTTTTTAAATGTGAATAAATGGTTAGAGAACAACAAAGCTTTCTCTGAGCTGTTAGGAGAGCCTCATAATAAAGTGATTATGTCTGGCTGTCTATTATAGACTCTTCCTGTTAGTGAACCACTTTTAATATCTCATACTGAAGCTGCACACTCAGGATCTGCAAGCATTTCCAAAAGTGGCCATGAATTTTCGAACTGATTATAGCAACCTGACAGAAACATTTTTAAAAGCTTGACCTGGCAAAGTGCTGAGCAGTTTTCTAAGGTGTTGGACAGCCTCAAGCCCTATTGTTTTTAGGGAAAACTGTGGCTACTCACTGAATTTTAGGAATACTCAGCATTTTGTAAGATTTAACTCTGAAGATCCTAATTGAAAGTCAATGAGAGTTAGTTTCCTAAACCTCAGTGTCTCTAAAATATTTCAGTGCTTGAAATCAATGGAGTCAGCTCCCTAAGTGCATTTGAAGCTCAGAGTTTTCACTTTGCAGAATGCAGTGCCATGAGGCCTGGCTCCAGCGTAAGTGTTCATAATATCCGAAGGATATACTGATGAATTTGCATGTCTGCCATCTTCTGCAACTTATTTATAACTGCCAAGAAAACACTAAGTTAGAGGGGGGGAAAGGCCTTTAGTAATAAGCCCAGACAATTAATTTATTCTTTTTTTATGTGTGCCATTTGTAGAAGAGATATCACAATTTTGCAGTGTTAAAGGAAAGTAGAATGGAGAAAAGGAAATCAGGTTGACATTGAAAGATGGCAAAAGAAACTTGATTTAGCCATCTAGGTGTGTTTGTGCTTCTTATGAAAGCAGTGCAGATGTATTCCAGTTATTTTATATGTAGATAGTATGCTATTGTTAAAATTTCAGCTTTACTTTGAAAAAAATGCACCACCACAGCATTTCTTAATAGGTAATGCCAGAAATGGGGATTCAGCAGACACAACTCATTGCCTCCAAAAGAATAAGCATATGAAATCTGTGTCCCATTTGGCAGCAGACAAACCTAAGCAAAAATTAACCTCCCTACTGCCATGTTTGAAGAGCCTTATAAGACATTCACTTGCGGTCCCAATTCTGAGTCCCTTATCTTCCACAAGTTCCCTCTTGAGCACTTTGCAAATAATCAGAAGGGAAAAGGAGGAGGCCACATCAGCCAGGAGGCCACAGTAGCCAAGGCATGGAGAAATTCAAAGTCTCTCAAAAATACAGTCTCTTAAGTGCAGATGGACCAAGCTTTGTTCAAAAGTTTCCTCAAGACCTGCCTCCTCCAATGACACCCCCAGTAGCATAAGTTCTTCCCCACATCTCTCAAACAGGGGAAGATTTAGATCACAATCAAAACATTGGTAAATCTAGCAGTACTGCCCACAGCAAGGTCATTATTACTCTGAATATTTTACCAATGTTTTTTGTTAGGCTATACTAATAATCCATGTCATACATGTGCTAAGCCTTAGAGAAACATTTTGGGTGTTAGTGTGATTGTCTCTAAATAATTGACGTGCCCCACACTGCGGGATCAAGAGCACTGGCCTTGCCAGAGCCCCAGCCTGGCAGGGTTGCCCTCCTCATCCATGTCCTTGTACAGGAACAGGAAGCACACAGAAAAGATAGCTGTTTTAAGTTTGCAGTGTGTTTTCTGCCTATAAAGGCAGAATTTAGTACTACAGTTTTGCATTAATTTGAGGTAGGCATTTTGTAATGCAATTAGAATGCAATTAGAGTACTGCCCTCCTGCAATATTGATTTGATTTATAATCTGCTGCTTAAGTTAAATTGTTTTAATATTGCTCTTGACTTTTTCTCCAGATACCACTTTTTATTACTATATGTATTTTAGGAGACATTTAATCTCATTTTAAATAAAAGGAAAAGAGAAAGTGAGTACAATATAAAAGCAGACATTAACCACTTACGCAGCAAAACTAATCACGGTACGACCAGGAAGGCCTCAATAGCTATAATAGGAGCATATAAAGGGGTTTTCTGCATGATTATGCATGGTTAGTTTCTGTACCCCAGATTCCAGCATCTGGATGAAAATTAACATAATCTGTGGTCTTAGCAAATAAAACCCAGAGAGCTCAAAACCCACAGAAATGCTCAGACACCCCAAGCAAAGGAGTGACACTGTGGTTCCACCTGCCCTACCTTGTCAGCCCACAGAGCACAGTGCTGGTTGTGAAGGGTTGTGGCAGCTGTCACAGCTCTGTTCTTTCCTTCAGGGACATTGCACTTGATTTTGGATAATGCTTCCATCAGCTGCCACAAGAGCTTCTCTTCATACAACGCAGAGCAACCTGGAAAAGTTGTAAAGTTACAATTTATTGCTAAGTATTTGTGAGCTTAGGTTTCATCTGAAGATGATGAGTCAAAAGGATCCTTAATAGGTGAACCTCATCACTTAGTAATTCTAGCCTATGACCAGTGATATTTAGGCCTGCAACATATGCTTGGAACTCACATAAACCTCACCAACTCAAGCTATACCTCATCTTGTAGCCTCACATGATTAGAAACTGGACAGGAAAGAATTCAAAGCTTCAGCCTATTTGTCTGAAGCGTGACCTCAGCTAGCTCCACTTCCCTTTCATTTTTAAAAGCAGAAATAAATATTTTCTAACTCATTTGGATATACTATTGGGGATTTCCATTCTTTAGTATGAACAATTCATGGTGGAGTACAAAGCTGTGGACTGAGGCAATGTTTTTAATGTCATGTCCACTTCTATTCATCCTTTTTTCCTATGTTCTGTTGAAAATAGTTTTGTAATACAAAGACAATTAAAAGAAAAATCTAACTACATTAACTTCCAGTTTACCTCAGTACAAGATAACTGTTAAATAAGTGTGTATCTTGTGTATACACAATGAACCAAAGCTACATCTGATAAGCTTAATGGTTCAGGGAAAAAAAAGAATAATTTTTATTACTCCTTTTTATTTTTTGATATTATTTGAACAAAGCAGTTCTCTTGTTGGTATTTATTTACACAGTGTACAAAAGTGTGCTATCTGCTCTTCAGTTGCTTGTCAATACTTTTATGTATTTAAAAATCAATCTTCTCACCATTAAATCCACTTTAGATGACAGATTTGGTACATGTAATAGTGTAGTTTTAGTGCAGCTTATATATTTTTCAGAAAAAGAACAGCCATCTCGTATCGTTGTAACCACTTTTGTTTTGTCCTATACATAAAGTATTTTAAGGGTGATTTGATTCACATGAGACCAGCAGGCAGTTCATTGAGATGCCTGTGAAGAGATAGCTAGTACACATTGATCTTAACTCCTGCAGTAATAAACACAGTAAAAAACTGTATTGTTAAAAGCCAAGACACTACAGAAATAAAATAAAGTTTAAAAACTAGTTATAGATTTTTTTAAGGCTAGAATTCCTTGCTTCTGGCATCAAAAGTATTTCACCGTCCAAAATTTCATTTTTATTTTACCTGTCAGCAAAAAAACACGTCTAATGGCTTCTATAGTCTTGGGTAACAAATGAAAGACTCTGCATTCCTAAACAAGAACGGCATGTTACAAGATGGAGTAGAGCCTTGATCTAGCAGTGACTGAGGCAGAGGTCGCTGCAGAGAAATGGAAAGGGGAAAAATGCAGAAATTGAGAACCAGGAGTGAAAATTCTAGACAATAACATGCTGATCTACCTGAAAGTGGAAGTTGATGTTAAATGAAAGGAGAATATATTCAGAAATGCCTTTGACAGATGGATCCTCATGCTCTAAATAAAGCCATAAAACATATTACACAGTGGTAAGTGTTGAGGGGGCAGCTGAAATAGCAAAATATTCTGTGTTGTTCATGAGAAATATATTTTCAGAATTGAACACAGAAGGCTCAAAATACTACATATGTCTTTTTGTATTGGCAAGTGATATCTGGAGTTAGATTTACTCCAAAACAATATCAAATAATTTCACAGATTTTTGCAAGATTACCTGACTGATAAAATCCTAACTGATAGCAGAGACAAATTCTGCAGAGAGCTGTAAGTCACATAGTACAATGGTCCAGAAGCAGATCTAATAGAATATATTTATTTTAGGAATAATATGAGATATGGAAGCCAATAATCAGGCCACCAAATTAGATGCCAGGGTCAGAGCTGCTGATTCCTTACCATCAAATATTGCAAATATGGGCCTTTGTCTGTAGTACCACCTAGTGTCAAAAACTCTTATCTCCAAGCTGAAAAGAATTTAATTGGATTCCATCTATGCTCCTTTATTTCCTCTGTCCAAAACAACCAGACTATGCAGGAAGGGTGCCCAGAAGGCCTCTTTCATGATATCAGGCCCAGGGAGGAGTCTTTCATATTTTTGCTTGCTTTATGGAAACACAATTTTGGGCTGAAAAGGAGTCCGGATTTTTGGGACAGCAGATAAAAATTCCCCCAATATTATGTACAATTTTAAGTACAATTAGCTTTTTTTCACCATGTGAAGTAGGAAAAATGCTGTAGGGCTTCTCTGCACTGGAAGTGAAAGAAAGCCTACAGTGAGCAAGGCTGTGGTGGTGCAATCCAGGCACTGCTTTGCACCTATGGGCAAGCCCCAGAGCAGAATCAGAGAACTTGCTAAGAGAGGCACTGCCTGCACACCACAGAGCCAGCAGCTCCAGCAACACCCTGAAAATTCATCCTCCTGCTCTTCACATGTTAATTTGCCTGTGTATATTTCCTTTCAAGAACAGAATGTTCTCCCTGAGATCCCAGGTTGCCAGATTGCCTAGGGAGGTGGCCATGCAGGGAGCCTGCATCCTGCCTGCCCACCTGGCAGGGAACCCTGTGGGGCACAGGAGCAGGAGGGTTGGGCAGCCCTGGAGCCAATGCATCTGCCTGTCAAGACAGGAGAGCTGCCCAGCTGCCAAAGCTGGGCACCTGGCAGTCCCTCTGGAGCAGGGGGCTCCCAGGCAGCTGGCAGGCTGTGGGAGCAGGGCAGCCCTGTGTTCCCAGAACCCCATGCCAGAGGAGTGAGAAGCAGAGAGAAAGGCTTGGTGGCCTCCCAGTCTGAGGCTTCAAAATATCTGGGCAGCTTCTGAGCCTGACAGCTGGGAACCAGGCAGGCTGGCATGGTGGCAGGCTGGCATGGTGACAGGCTGCACCTCACCCCGCCTAACCAGGGGGTTTGGGTTTTCTAGTGGAAAGTGGGTTTGCTCCAGAATTTCTTACCCACTCTGGTTGGGACTTTCCAAAAACACAGTATCTAGGAGAAAAGTTTGTGAAGTGAATATAGGCACAGAAAGCTCACAACATGAACTCAAATTAAGCTAGAACAGATTCAGCAAATATGAAAGGATACACAGCAGGAACATTTACTAAACCAGAATGGAGTATGTTGCCTGTGAATTCCTTGGAGAAGCAGCCAGGCTATGTACAAGGGCCTCAGGTGACTAATGAGTAGCTGCCATGACAGCTTCATGTATAGTTTGTAGGTTTTCTGATAAATTTAATACACAAGCAGGCCAGAGAAACAACACAAAGATTAAATATATAACAAAAAATTGTAGCAACATCAGTTAATTGCAAAGCTGAGACAGGAGGTGTTAATTACAATTATAGATGAGCCAGCTAGTAATTCACATTAGTGAGTATAGAGCAATTATCAACCTGCTGGTTTTCTTGCTACTTATAATATGCATGTTTTCCTGGTTTTGATGGAACATAATAGCTGTATTGAAGAACATAAAAGAACAGTAATGGATATAATGCTTATTTAGGTAACCTACAGCTGTGATGTGCAATATTATCACAAAGACATTCTGTTTGGAGTAAGTCACTATCCAGAAAGCTAAGTGTTTCTGCTGCTAAAGCTGAGTAGAAAATACACAATGGGAATTTCACAGATGGACAGATACACTTTGCTTCTTGCATTAAGATTTACAAATACAAATTAACCTTGACTGGACCTGAGGCAAAAGGCAAATTATACACCGGTAAAAAATTAAATCTAAGAGCATTAATATCCGTAAATCTGTTTCTAAGTGATAAACTGTGAAAAATTCACTGTCAATTGATTGAAGAAATATAATCTCCAAGCCTGGCAAATGTTTTATTCCTATGAGATGCCAACTGATTTAGTTTAACATTGCTTACGCAGGAGAGACCATGCCATTGTTTGTGCAACTTTATCATAAAATGCATCATCATATGGGGAACTAGAAAAAAGGCATTAAAGACAAAGTGACCTCACCATCCTTGGAGATTTTTAAGCTGAGACTGGATGTGGCACTTGGTGCCATGATCTAGTGATCAGAGTGCTGTTGGATCAAGGATCGGACTTGATCTTGGAGGTCTTTTCCAACCCAATTGATTCTTTGATTCTATGATTCTCAGGAATAGGTGACTTAGTGCTTACAAGTCATACCCATGTTCTTCACCACAGATCTATTTCGGTGCCAGGCTCTGATCACAATGACAGTGCACAGGTTCCCAGGGTTAAGGTAGAATGCTGGTATAGCCCAAAAATCCTGTACTGAGATTGAATCCTGTATAGAGAACTAGCAAAACTATCCTTTCTCTGTTTACTGAAATGCAAGGTTGTTTTACTCTGCTAAAAGCTTGTGCTTTCTCCTGTGTACACACTACAATGAAAATCCTTTTCAGTCAAAGGGCAGTCACGCACCTGTAACTAGGCTTCCCTGCTATGAACTCTGCACATTCACACTTACAAGGCATAGTGACATACTCCTGACAGTGCCTTACCCTTGATCACTCAAGCCTTAAAGAAATGTTATAAAACCACTATTTGCTTCATACTGAAGCAGAACATAAGTCACATTCTGAAGATGCAACACTGTAATTTCACATACTTTCCATATATTTATGCAGTTAGTTCAGTCACATTGAAATTCAAAACAAGGATGTCAAGCAACTATGCAATTTGTCTGAAAACTAGTGTCTTTCTGGGCAGATGTTTATCAATTAACAGGCACAACTGGGATATTATAACTAAGCTACACATTTTCTGCTTGTTTAACAGTAACTGAAGCTGAATTCATTGAGAGCAAATGAAATTCCTCCTAGGTTAATGTACAGAACAAAACATCATCACATAAGCAGTATAATTATCTTACTATTCATGTTTTGAAGTATTTGTAAATAATGGCTAGAACTAACTAAATATATTGAACTAATTCCATGACTATTTACTCAAATTTTAAAAGAAATTGTTTTTTATTGCATCTGCACCATTTCAGTGTTTCATTTCTGGATTACATTCAGCAAAACCACCTGCCCAGAAGATTTGTGCATTACATAAGTCAACATAGCTGTTATTTTGACAGCTTAGCTGAAATATAAAGGATCATGCCCGTCATACTTTCTATGCAGCAATAAACACACCTAGAAATATGATATATCTATGTGTACTTCTTCCTCCATAACCAAGTATTCATAGGTTATTACCCTGTCTTAATTTAGGATTCTTTGATCAGCTCTTGATCAGATCACATTTCCAGTGAGTCACTACCATTTTTAGACCTTTGAGTGTGTTTCAAAGCATGTGTCCATCATCCCTGGACTGAAATTCCCAATATTTCCAAAATGACTACCCCAAAAATGCCACTGTCCCAAAAGGCAGTGGAAAGAATATAAAAAGTTTATTCTGAAGTCAAGAACATTAAACACTTACAAAGAAAACCTGCACCAGCTGAAAGCATTGGGCCTCGGAAATAACACACTTCCCGATGTGTATTATCGCTGGTCCCGCTGGCTCTCTCCAGATTGCAGTGACCCTGTAACATGTCTGAATGTTCTCTCTCTCCTCACATATAAGAGACCTCTTTGGAATGGAGAGGGAAAGAATAGCAACTGTTTTGAGAAAGTGGCAGGAAAGCCTTTCTGAAATGAAACTCCTCACTGCAAAATCTTTTGTAAAAAGGGTATTTACCCCTAAAATGGCATTGGAACTCCTCTGATGTCAGAGCAGAGAGCTCTAAATGAATTACAATTTCTTTCCTCTCTAACACTCCAATCAAGCAATGTTTTTATTTTAATTGTTGTTGTCATTGAAAGATAATTTTCCTGACAATAACTATAACTGCATATGTCTCAGGCCTGTAGGTACTGCACTCTTAGTCCAAGGAATAATTTCACGTATAACTGCACTCTATCAACTCCCATAAATCAAGCCCTCTACATTACATTTCAGCTCACATAAGTGAACTGTTAGAGAATTTGAGTGAAATTCAAGGACCATTGCCAAGTGTGACAAATTACTAAGGATAACTAAACATGTATTCAACATGTTTAAACACTGAAAAAGACTTTACAGACTTTAACTGTGAAGTACTCTCACTGGAAAATTCTTCACTGACTTCATTAGAAGCAATATTTTGTCTTTTCTACTCATGCTTGATGTGGATGTAACTCCATGTTCTTTAGAGACTTGTAAACAACTAAAATATAACAGTTTAAATTTTTTAAATGTTATTAAGAGAGAATAAACTTTAGAATACTTTGGGATTTGTTACTGATAATCAAGCATCAGAGATGAGCAAATGTAAATAGAGCTTAGAGACTAGTATTGGCCATAGCTGAGATCTAAGTACCTCCCTCTGTATCTGAGCATGTCACTGCCAGTCACTGGAAATCAAAACTCACATCTATACATGTAACAAAGAAATCACTTGTCACTTTTCCCAGGGCACCTGGCAGAAGTTACAGATTCAAAGGTATTTTATAGTGAATGAGGTTAACTTTAGTATCCTTGGCCTTCTCCAATCCTTGAAGAAAACTTTATGCCTATAACTATGCTAGCTGAGTTCACCCCAGGCATGAGTTCCTTGGTGATATTCCCAGCAGGTTCTCATTCCCGTCTTTTGGTCCTGTGTAAGTTTTTGCCTCCTATTCCCCCAAGCTTACAGGCACTTCATATTGCTGTGTTCTGTTCCCAGTTCTGTTTAGTATTGCAGAACACCAGATAGTCCTTATTCTGTCCAGCTTAGGATGTGACTCCAAATATATCTTTGAACATCACTGCAGTCACGTACTAGCATGTAGTTGCCCAAGTACAAGTCTAAGAACCATGAGTTTGGTACATAATTATAATGCCATCCTAGGATGATTAAGTAGATCATATATTGAATCCTTCATTGGATCATTCAGCACAAACACTTTGATGAACTTCTGGAGTAAAAAAAGCAGTAACTGAGTCATTGAAGAAAAGACAGTTCTGCAGCACAGCATAATAGACAAATTCCTAAAAGTTTTCAATTCTGTGTGCTGCTGTGATTCAGTTCCAGAAGTTTTAGACATGAGTTCCAGAGCAAGTACTGATGTCATCAGAGGGAGATGTATAAAAGGCAAGATAGTGCAGTGTCACAGAGAATTTTTCAAACAGTTTATTAATCATAACACATGGGTATCTTTCCCTTGGGATATCACACAAAAACTGTCAAAATTATTGTTGTTTTTTAGGGGCTAAAAATACATCCATTGCTAAGGATAGGTTGACTTCTTCTGCTGCCACATCACAGATGACCCAAATCTGTGGGAGATAGTAATGACTTGTTTGCCTAGGTAGAGTTACATTTGGCCTGGCGTTACTAAATGCTACAAAGAGTAGTCCAGTGAGAAGTACCTATACCACATATGAGGAGTGACCTGAGGTAGCTGAAACACTGAGTACAACCCACATCCACTGTGGAACTACCTGCGTTGGGAACTAATTTATCTTTAAGGCCCCTTCTAACCCAAACCATTCTATGATTCTTTGATTCTATGTCCTAGTTACAAAATACAGCACAAACTCAGAGTTACCAACCAACCTTTTGGAGCCCTTGGTGTTTGAGGTTACAAGTGCATCCCTGGGGCAATCCTGCCCAGGAGAATTCTTTGTAACTCAAAGAATTAGTGAACTAAACAAGAGTTATCCTGAGTGGGTGCAGGTCTGTGCTGTGCTATCATGCACTCAGAGACTGCCCTTCAGGCTGTTGTGCTGCACATGCCACTTGGCTGCAGGGTCACCTCACTGTCACAGCAGAGCCTGTGCGCGGCTCCCACACGGCTCCAGCAATTGCACCACCTGAGTGACCTGGCCTTTCAGAAGTGCAGCAAGACAGTCTCATCTCACCTTTTTTTTCTGACAGTAGAAATTATTAATACAATTGTTTGCTTTTAAGAAGGATGTGTAAGATCTCGAACGACCAAAAAAAGGAGTAAACTTATCATGGGCAGGATCTGCACAATGTGTTGTACCCTGGCTGGAGACCTGTTTGATGCTGGGAATCTAGGGATTCACAGCATCTGAAGGAACATAAGATTATCTACAAAATCCTCTTTTCCTTTACAGTGTTAATACCAAAAAGATGATATTTTAGGTGACACTTGACAGACTCTGAGTGTCTTTCATTCTAAGATCATAAGAAATCAGCACATTCTGATATAAAACAATACCATGTTTTCTTTCTATAGCCTGCAGTAAGAAAATGGTATTGTTTTTCAATTGTTTAAGTTTATGGGGCTCCATTTTGGCTCCTTTTCAAATGAAATGTATCATAAAGCTAGTTAATGAAATAAATCAGGTGTTAAGGATGACAATGGTCATCTATGTTTTCTGAGCTTCCAAACTTCAGTTTTGGCAGTACTAGGAAATAGAAATGTTTTAGCTCCTTGGCACTTATGATCACAGCATGTCCAATTGCTGGCAGAAAGACAGGCAACTGAAAAGCCCTGACACACCATAGTACAGGCATCCATCATTATGTCACAATCTCGCTATCACCTTTTATTAAAAACTAAATTAGAAGACTGACTTAAATGTTATCAAACTTGGGCAAAGGCTAACCTCTGGCTACAGATCTTGCATGCAAATTTTAAAGAAGAAAGAACAATTTCTAAGGATTTTTTAGGATAAGGCATGGAAGGTAGGCTTGTAATGAAAAACTACTACCCCTTTTCAGTGACAGTGGTGTGAAGTATTATTAACAGCTCTATTTATACTATGGGGAAAAATAGACAAAAAAAAAAAAAAAAAAAGAAGATGCAGGAAGTTTCAAATAAAAGCTAATATGAGTTTTGTACCTAGGATAACTCTCTATTTCACTTCAGAATTTTAAAAGTTGAAGTTAAAAGTGGATGCTAAAATAGGCATTCTTTTGATATAAGACAGGGTGAGGAAAAAAGATCTAAAGTAAAAATTTTTTCAGATTTTCTGGATCTTACCATGGTATCACTTTAGCTATTAATAACTATTCAGAGATACACAGAACAGACACTGAAGCCTTAAGCACTTAAATGAGTGTGCAGAAGAGCATAAACACCGTGTCTCAAGTTGTTCTCTTTCATACTCTCGTAGTTCATGGGAGAAAGAAAATTAGATCTACTCTGGTAGCAGACTCTTAGCTTTTAATATACTTGCTCACCTGTTCCAGGTAGGACTCTGAAGGCAGAGATAACACTTTGAGTAAGAGTCAGACAGAGCCCTTGCTGCTACCACTGCGTTTGCAATACTGACATAAAATTCCATGGCCATTAGTGTAAGGCCAGTAGTTTAGCCCAATAGTCCAATAGTTTGATAGGTGGGGGGGGGGGTTTATTATTATTTTTTTAAATAAACAGAAATTTCACTATTTGAAAATAATCAAAAGCACTAGAAACCAAAACACTTATGTTCCTTAATCTTTTCTGATGTTCTGCAACATCAGTGAGAGAGGCAGTGACAGAATGAACACCATCACTTCTTTTGGGCTGTGTGACATCTAACAAAGGAAGAATGAAGGTTCTGCAGACTGGTTATTTTCCTCATTCATGGTGTATTTACATGGCTACTTGTGTGGCTAACTATTACATTTGACTAACACACTGTTTAATTAACTGCACTTTTACATGCAAAGTTACCTGTAGTTTGAAGCAGACTATGGGACTACAGCCTAAGGTTCTGTGCCTTTAAATTAAAACAGAGTGGGGATCACATGTACCCTGGAGATGACAGCCATTATCCAGTACCAAGAAATCACTTTGATGTACTAGCAGTAAAAGCTAATAATAAAGAACAGGAAAATTATCTTTTCAATGATCTGCTCCTTCCAATAATACAATCCACTTTGGGGGAGGAGGAAAAAAAATTAAAAAGACAAAATTTTATCTACAAAAATTAAGTCAGAATATATAGGCACTTAATAGCTTTTCTCAGTCCCTGGAAGCACACAAAATTTAATGATCATAACTACCCATACTGGTCTTTGTTACTCCCATCTCTTCAAAAGTAACATACACACTTTATGTAACATAATTAATAGTGATTTCTCCAGGTCCTAATGACAGCAAGAGAAAAGGTGTGCTATTGTCAGATCTTATGTTGCTATAAGCAACGGTAAGCAACTCTAAAAATGTCCTGCTTAAAGGAGCTGGTCCTAGCATTCAGCAGAATGTACTATGTGCAGGTCCTGCCCCTATTTGCAGTGCTACAAATCAGATATAAGACAAAAGAATATGCTTTTTTATCTAAATAAAGCACACAAAGCAACCAAAGTCACTGAAGGTGATCTATTTTGCCTTAATGCATCACAAAGAGCACTTTCAAAATTACCCACTTGGAAAGCAAATATTCCCTATGGCACAGGGGAAAAAAATATAGTTGAAACCCTGTAAAACATTCTGATAAATATCTTACTTGTTAAACTACTTTAGCAGGATCGATCTAATAAGAAACCAGATTGTTTTCAGAAGTGGTTGGAACTGCCACTACCTGGCCACCAAGCAGTGAGAAACAGACTATGTTCATTTAAGCGTGAAGTGTCCCTCAGTTTTCCTGTATTTACTATAAATGTGACCTGAGCTTACAAAAAGGTCTTCAGCCATTGTTTCACTAAGACAAACTCAAACAGAAGAGCAGTTCTCATATGACTGATAGTACGGAAGGGCCTGTTGCAGGGCTCGCTGCTTGACCTGTAATATGTGATAAGAAGCTTCTGTTTACAGTAGCAGTGCCTCCAGGTCATGTTTAAGGATGCTTTTTTCATAACGAAGGCTGCTGTATTTCACAGGCTCTGTACCATCATCATTATATTGGCACAACAGCACTGGAAACTAATCCCCTTCCAAAGGAAATACAAAAACTATGTCCAAATTAGCAAGCCTTTATGGCAAATAAAGAGTAATTAGAGTGAAAGAGTCATTTTTAGGTAGTGGATCTCCATGACTTTTTTATATATTGCAGTTGCCCTAATCTAGTTCCATTGCCCAAATGTTTATTTGCAGGTGGACTTCATCTTCCAGATTTCATTTAACCTAAAATGCAATTCATGTATACTAAGGCCACCCCACAGTGTGAATGGAAGGAAGCAAGTGGGGGATGTCAGGAGATTCACTTCAAAAGTTCACTCCTGAACTAAAACACTGTGTCCATACTGTCTATAAATACAGAAAGAGTCTTCCTTCTGGTGTAAATTTACTTCCTCTTTAAGTGACATAAAGTCTGTTACCTTGTTTTTTGCTCATAGAAGAGTGACATTTTTCATGCCCATATTCAAAGGCAGCTTGCTTGTACTGGCAAAAGCATATTTCATAAATCTGGTATACAAGTAACATCAAAGGCAAATCAACACGAAGTATTTCTTCTAAACATGGGACTGCAAGTCTCAAACAAGACTCCCACATGTGCATCACTCTTGTAAAAATTATAGATATATTCATAATGCCATAGACAAGATGAACTGCTGACAATGTTATTTCTATATGTTCTGAATTTATTAACATTATGTAAAATGCAGCACCAGCCACTCTATGCATAAAATTTGTATTTGTTGGACATTATTAATAGAGAACACAAAGCTTCTATAGGTATACGTATGTGCATGATCCTTGAAACTACGGTTTGCACAGCAATTATCATTAATTTTAAGTCATCCAGTCATATTCTTGCACAAAGCTTTGAGAGTGTAAGAGTAAGCTCACATGTACACAAGAATGATAAATGTTTTCCTTTGCCTCACAGATACATTTTATAGTCACCACTGCAGTGCCTATCATTTTTGTGTAATGTAATTCATTGTAATGCCTTCTAAGTAAATAAATACTTTAAAATAAAATAAATCAGGGAGCTTCAGGCAAAAGCTTGTTAGAATTCTTCAGTGAAACTTTTATTATTTGAGAGAGACCATTTATCAAAGGTTTTTGCGGGATTAGCATGAGTAACACTTACTGGGAAAGGTTTCCTATTATGGACATGCTGGAAATACAAAAAGCAATGCAGGCAACAAAAGCACTCACAATTGCAGGAGGTTTTTCAATGTACTAAACTCTTAGGAGTCCTTCTTTCTCATTATACTTTCTTTTTTGTGGGTGGTTTTTTTCTTATATCTGCAATTAACTATTTACTAATCCAGAGAGAAAGAAAAACTATCAGACATATAGTAGAGGGGTGGTCTCCAAACTGCTTTGATTGCTCATCCCATCAGTTACAAATTTCTGAACATGTATCCAATAGATGTTTATTTATTTATAAAATATATATATACTCTTGTACTAACATATTACATGTAAGTCATATATAAAAATAGAAATTAAAAAGTATGACAAAAATACTATATTAAAACTTTATTAGTGGTACAAAAATCATAGAATCATAGAATCAATGGTTTGGGTTGGAAGGGACCTGACAGATCATCTAGCTCCAACCCCACTGCCATGGGCAGAGATACCACCCACTAGATCAGGTTGCTCAGAGCCCTACACAAACTGCCTTTGAACACTTCCATAGACAGGGCATCCACAACCTCTCTGGACAATCTCAGAAGTGCATCACCACCCTTTGAGTAAAGAATTTCTTCCTAACATCTAATGCAAACCTTCCCTCTTTCAGTTTAAACCATTGCCTCTTGTCCTGTGACCGTCTGCCTAAAGAGTCCCTCTCTCTCCTTTTTATAAGCCCCCTTTAGGTACTGGAAAGCTGCAATGTGGTCTCCCTCAAGCCTTCTCTTCTCCAGGCTGAACAGCTCCAGCTCTCTCAGCCTATCTTTGTAGGAGAGGTGCTCCATCCCTCTGATCACTTTTGTGGTCTTCTGCACTTGCTCTAATAGGTCTTTGTCTTTCTTATGTTGAGGACCCCAGATCTGGATGCAGTACTCCAAGTAGGGTCTCACAAGAGCAGAGTAGAGGGGCAGAATCACCTCCCTAGACCTGGAGGCCACTCTTTTGATGCAGCCCAGGGTGGTTTTCTGGGCTATGAGCGCACACTGTTGACGCACATTCAGATTTTCATCCACAAGAAATCCTAGTCCTTCTTGGCAGGATTGCTCTCAATGAATTATTCTCCAAGACTGTACTCCTGTCCAGTACTGCCCCCAACCATGTGCTGCACCTTGCACTCAGACTTGTTGAACTTCATGAGATTCTCATGGGCCCACTTCTCAAGTTTTCATTTTCTTCCTGCTCCTCAATGGATTGCTTTGAGCATCTTGAGGTGTGAACACACCCTGCTTTGAAGACCACTGAACTAGAGTATCCACCTCAAAGACATGAGTCCAACTCCCTCATCTGAATCTAAAAGAGCCGGGACTTGGTTTCTCACAAAAGCTTCTTTCAACTAGTCTTGACTTTGCTATGACAGTTAAGACAGTAGTGCTATAATCATTTGTTTGAATTCCTCTACCTCACCACTAGCAGGAACGTGCATTGTCATTTCTGCTATCATGGGTCTTGATCATTTGCAAGACAACTCACTAGAATTCAGTAATGACACATCTATACTCAGCAAAACTGCTGTTGTCCAATGAAATGCTCAAAGCATTAAGTATTCTATAAGAGCATCTAAGCTACTCTCAAATTAATCTTATTCTTCATCTACCTCTCATACATACTCAAATAACTCTCAAATACAGATAAACAGGTCTTAAAGTTGCATACAGGAATGTTTATTCAGTCTTGTTTAAGCTCCAGCATAATTCCTAAATACCCATTTCTAAATCTCAAACAGAAAGTCCTCAAAAGCATTCTAGTCTTTCTTTACTGAATAGCTGTCTCTGCTTGCCTGATCTCCCAGATGTTCCATTCAGGTCACTAACACATGTGAAGAGTGCCATTGTCAGAAATAGATGTACCTCTCTCTTCCCTAATGGGACATTGCTAACCAGGCTGAGCACATGGGAATCCGATCTCTGCCAATGCTGGGGGAAGCCTGAAAAATCAGTTGCAGTTAACAACACAAATAATTTAGTCTGCTGTATAGTAGGTTGTACACCATTTGTATAATGGCTAACTCACATAAGGGTTAGAAAATATAGCAGCCTGAGCTCATCCCAGGAGATATGGGATTAAACATATGGCTTTCAGTTATTGTGAGGAGCAAGATATGCCACCTGCCTTCAAAACTGATCTGCCAAAACCAGAAAACAGTCAGAAGGCGGGCTAGCCTAGTCAGGGAAAAAGACATTTAAAGCTCTGATTATGGTCTGTAGTCATGACTCAAAAGTTTCTTTTTTAATAAAAAGTGTTCTCACTGCTACAATCAGACTTATCCCTGTTGGGTCTTCGTCTGGTCTTATGATACTTTTCACTGTGTAAGAGTTCAAGATGCAAGAAAAGGCACTAATAGTTCATTTATTCATATGGCAAAAGAAAATAATGCTATTTTTGGTTAGTAAATTTAAACTCACCTAATACCTGAATATGAAAACTTACTCATAAGACCATAACTACAGCTACCTTTTTAATACATTGTTGTGAAATCTGAGATATGATGCACAGTCATAATTTAATCATAGCAATAATAACGTTACCTTTGGCAATCAATTAATATTACCTTTGGTAATCAATTAACACCATGAATTTTACATTGCTGATATAAAATTGATAATATGTCCTGTCATTCCAATGCATCAGCAAGTAGTTCATTTTGTGACAGAGTCATCCTACTATACCAGTTAAAAGAAAGCTCACTCCAGGGCTGTATTGTTCATACAGGGTTCTTTTTCCCAATGGAGAGACAGGTTCCAGGCAGATCCTGGGTACACTGAATCCCACTTAGGTATATAAAATTGTAAAGTTTTAACTTAAAATGCAAAAAAATGGTGCTATTCAGAAATTAAATTCTGCTTCACATAGGTTCATATTGAGTATACAACTGCCTTCTCTGAACAATTGAGTAAGCAAATGCCCACAGAAAGCCATTTCTGAATCCATAAAATTCACGTGTTTTTGTTTGGTTTCAAAACAATAATTGTCTTAGTAGAAGTGGGGACTCATTATATGCTTCAGAGTGAATTGGAAAGAGTAAGATAGATTTCAGCTTGTGAGTCAGAACCTGCATACGAGATTGTGTTTATAACTTCCTGAAGGAAGAAAACACTATTCTAGACCTACACAAACTGATCTTAATGCTCTTAGACCATTCTGAAATATTATGAATTATGTTTAAAACCACTGGCATGTATAATGAATAAGTCATGATTAGGCAAACTGTGCCCTCCCCAAAAACAAATAATCCAGAAATCTTCCTCTGCCAGAGAATCTTGTCTAAAATATTATCATGCAGAAAAACCCTTGTTCAAAATACATATACATAAGCATTCCTTTCTTCAGAGCAGGAAGCACATTTGCTTCACAGTCTGTGAAGCTCAAAGAAATCCTCAGAGCTGAGAAAACAAAAGCACCTATTGACACAATCATGTCTAGTTGAATCTCTTGGAATTATGATCATGTTTGGTCTCACTGACTGCAGTAGCAGCCTTTATTGAAGAACTGTTAAGAATTCCAAATGTAACACAAAAGTCTGGTATGTCAGAAAACGAACATGGAGGGAATAGGGAAAACAAAGAGAGAGGCAGAAGAGACAGCTTTAGTATTCTCCTGAGCACTCAGAAAGGCAGCTAATGACCTTGCCAGTACACCTCAAGCCTAGATGTGGAACCATCCATGCCCCCTGGATTTTGTCAGTACAGATACTGCTGATTTTTTCTCAAACTTGTTCAGGGATATATCTCTTAATATGGTTTCTTCAAACTTCCATGGCTAAATGTCTTGTAATACTAAAGTCAGAATGTATTACATGTTCTTTCCATTTCTAATGTCACAGTCACACAATAAACTAAAACGACATTTTTCTGATTAAAATATTTCTCCAGCAGCAAGCCACAGATCTACAACAGTACCTGGTACTAGGATTTATTTTTTTTAAATGCATTTAAATGCAGAAATGCAGAAAATTAAATATGAGGTTTATATCCACTTTTATGCTTAACATAACAGCAGCTACATCAAAAAGTTAGTATAGATCTGGTCCAAACTTTTGTATATTATTCTGTAGATGCCAGACCCAAGTCCCATACAACTGTTTTCAAACAAACATAAACATTTATTTAAAGTAATCATTCACAGAACAGGTACTTCTTCCTAGAAATATTACCTGCAGTCTGTTTCTAGAACAAACATCTTTGTTTTAAGTGGTTTCTGTAGTGTTTGCAAAGTCTTCAGACCATTAAGAATACGACTGAAACTGTATGTTGTCTCACCCTACAGCAGTTTGTAGTGTTGCCTGAAAACAAAAGTAGACCAGTTATGGTTTGAACAGTACCTGTGTTGCACTGATAACTGACTGCCCTTCCTCATTCTTGTGTTTTTGTAACACTTCAAGCAAAAGTTATGCCTCCCTTTTCAGCTCCAGCACACTCCTGACCTAACAGCTCTCATTCAGTTTGGAGTAACTTGAACCTCTGTTTGTTCCATGAGGTCGGATTCCACTGTCTACTTACTCTATTTTCTAACAACATTTCCACCTTGTCTCACGCAAACTGGTAGAATTTTCACTAAGCATTACAGATTTTATTTCTCTGCCTTCAAATCACTTATTGAAATCTTGATTTACAGCTAAGATCACTGTCAGCCATGCTAACCAACATGCCGCTGTGCCTTCATGCTCACACATCTTAAGAAACTGCCATCCTGTCCTGTGCATAGACTGTAAACTGCTTAGTAAATGTGTACTACCTGAGACACAGGTTATGACTAGCCTTCCTATGAGCAGATAGAAAGATAATACAGCATAAAAAATAGTAATTTTTGTGAAGAACATCAAGACGAGAGGCATTTGTAAAAGGAGAGCAGTGCATCACTATGCACCACTTAGGCTTTTGATCAGTATCTACCCAAAAACAAGAATGCCATCCACTAAATGGATAATATGGATGGGTTATTAAAAGTATCCAAGAGTCTTTTTTCAGTAATCATTCAACTTAAGTCAGGTAAACCTACAAAATACCAGGGGGAAAAAAGTTCAACAAGACAACAAGGCAGAAAAAACAAAGGTGTGGGGAGCGCTTTTAAAAAAGAGGATTTTTGTTTATCTAACATACATCTTCACCATAAGGATCTCAAATTTTCCACAATGGTTATTGCACATTTATACCAAACAACTTGGAACATAAAGAGCTGATTTAATACAGCCATTGTTGTTTACAGTGTTTAAAAATTCATAAACTCACTGTATAAGCCCACTTGCTGAGATTAATGTTAAATATTCTTCCTTGAAAACAGTGCCACACCTGCATGAGAGAAAATTTGGTATAAAATGTGGGAGGGAAAAGGTGCAAAAACTGATGTGTAGAACTTTTTCTGTATGATATTTAACTGGCTGCAACTGTGCTGAATAAAATACAATAATTAAATAAATAAATATGGAACATATAACAATTATAACAATAATGTACATCAGACATACAGTGGTCTATAACAAGGAGCAAAGTGTGCTGCAATACTTACTTCCCATGAGACCTGCATGTATGTTATATAGATTCTTCTACAGGAATAATAGAATTGATTCCTTGTTTGATTGTGTCTTTTTTCTAAATGGAACACTCTAAAAATCAAGCATTCTTTGCAGAAAACAAAAAGAAAACAATATTTGAGGACAACATTAAAGAGGAATTATCAGTAAGAAAAATAACAGGTTTTTTTCTTTTTTCTTTTGTTCATTATTTTAGCATTTGGGGACCTCACACTTGGACTAGGAAAATGTCATGTCTGGAACTGTGCAAGAATGTTAGAAGAAAAAATTGCTGATCCTATAACACAAACTTCATTGCAACTTGATTTTGATTTTATAACACATAGGTACACTGAGCTTTGTACTCCACTCAGAATGCAAAGCACACATGCACTTTGTAGTCAAGTGAAATTTTTTTGCTTTATTCAGGTTATAATAGGAAAGGCCTGTTTATGTGTACAGGCACTTACAAAAGGCTTAGATAAAAGCATGTCTCTTAGGTAATGCATAATATTTTTTACACAGCAAGATAACGATGAAAGAAGTTTGCTTCCTAAAAGTGGGACAGAACATCAAGAAAGTATGTAGATTTGGTTCTACATGCAATCTAAACAATTTTTCATCATTAAAAGTCATGAAAATCTTGAAAAATCTCTGGTATGTTCAAAACATCAGAGTACATCAGCAATTTTTTGGACCCTGATATTACAAGAAATTCCAGATGTGGTAGACTTTTAATATCATGATCATAAAGCAAAAATATTGAAAAAATAATTATGTGGCACCAACCTCAATATATTATTGTCTATGGACATCAAACTTGTTAAATACAACTAAATCTGGGGTCTGTATAAGGGCAGAAATATTTAAGAAAATAAGAATGTAAACATATGAGGTAAGTTTGTCATTGTGTTAGGCTGAAAGAGTCCTTCAGAAATTTCATCAGGAATGCTATTTGTTAAAACATCAGCTAAAATGAAAGTTTTTGTCTCCTTGGAGCTTTGCCCACTGTATGCCTGAATGATTCCAGGAAAAAAGAATTTCTGCTTAGCTGTCTCAGAACACATGCAAAAATGTTATTTTAATTACCACTCAATAGAAATTAATATTCAATTTTGTTGAGCTTTTATTCATGCTCACAATACTCTGATGGCAAATACTACTCTCTCTTAAGTAACAAGTGTCTTCTTTTTCTTGTCTATATAAATCTTATTTTCA
Organism: Scytalopus superciliaris; assembly: GCA_013400415.1. NCBI lineage: Eukaryota > Metazoa > Chordata > Aves > Passeriformes > Rhinocryptidae > Scytalopus > Scytalopus superciliaris. The sequence goes on along the minus strand of VXBX01003400.1, from coordinate 18,616 downwards.
GTCTGGCCACAAAAGGAACTGACATCAACTTCAGTAAATAACTTACCATAAATACAATTGTTGCTTTCTGGAATTTGGCAGAGGAAAACATTGAAACCATAATGTTCTGCAGTGGTCATAACTTGAACCAGAAAATCAAGATATGGATATAAACATCCACCATAAATTTATGGCATGTTTATAATTTTATTTCCACACTCAGCATACTAAACCATGCACAGTTGTTAAGTTCCTCTCTTGTACGTGATCGGGCAAAACTATAAACCTGGACTTGTGATACTATACATTATTTTAATGATGATGTTAACAGAGTTATGAATAGGACACTATTTAACTCAACACACTGTCCACTTGCCCGCTCATTAATTAGGGGAACAGACAGAAGTAATTGTGGTGAAGAGGATCAACAATAAAAGGAGAATGCAAGGCTACTTTAAAATCATATGAATTGCAATAGTCAAATGTTATTGCTTCTCAGATACTGTTTTCCAAAAGCAGCATTTGTAATACATGATGCTGCAATACTGTTTCCTTAAAAGTTAGGAGACTGGTAATAATTTTTCTGGTCAATTCAACCAGTCAGGTAGTCAAGTCTGCCAAAAGCAAATTTTTCTTTCTTTCTGCTTGTTTCCCTTGTCACTTCATCTTGGCATATTTTCCCTTCTCTTTTTAGGCAGCAACTATTTGCATAATATTCTATTGCAAATGCCAGTGAGGGTTGTTTTAAACTTTTACAAAGGTGTTTCTCATTTTTCTTTTGCTGGTCAGACAAATTAATTTGCAATTTAAGCAAGATGGGAGAATAGCTGAAAAAGAAATCCAGTGCTAATAGTGTGATTAGCTCCGATACACAATATTCAAGACAAGCCGATTTCTTTCTTTCTACTCTGTGGAACTGATTGGACCTACACAATGCTAAAATACTAATATGGTTGCTCTGACAAGACTTTTCCTTTGGAGGTGATAGCAACACTCACGGATACATTCCAAACAACAGCTGGGGTGGCTCCAAAGAAATCAGCAAACAGCTTGTGACACACTCTCTATTGACTTCATTCCACTGAAAAACAGGAGTTTCTGTCACTCACTTTTCTCCCTAGTTTGAAACTCGAGTGAAGCCAGGGTAGCAGTGCTTCTTAGCAGGGCACTTCTCTGGATCACCAGAAAAGGGAATTTTTGTCTTACATATGTGCTATGGCACATTCTGAGTTCCATGCTGAATTCTTCAGGTTTAGTTGAGAATGTCTCCGCTGTCTATCCACTGTGCTCCCCCAGGTGTTGTGGCAGGGCAGAAGGCAGACGCAGGCACAGCAGAAGCCGCTTCTCACCCAGAAAGCCATCTCCAAAGGCTACCCCTTTTTGCACATGGATAAAGAGGGGATAAATATCTGCATCACTTATAGTTGCATACTTTAGACAAGATTATCCAGAAAATGAAGTTGAAAGAAATCTTTGAAGAACTGTGTACACAATAGCAGATAAGTCAACCTCTTGGATGAATCAAAGCTTTGTTTTCTCCATATGCTGCTCAGTGAAAGCAAGCTAAATACAACCCAAACACTCCGTTAATACATCGGTTAGTTAACTGATGTTTCACTTCAAATATATATTCCTCAACTGACCTATCTGTATCAAATAATTTTGCAAGTACTTTCTAAAAACATTTGTGAAAATATTTCTTCCTCTTTTGAATTAATTCTAATCACCGATTTACGTATTTTGTAGTTGCTACCAAAAATAACTCTGTGGAGTTTTAAGTATTGCAAAGACATTTTTAATTCAGAATTACCATTGTCTCTCTTTCTTTGCTCCTTTTCCTGTAAGACCCTTTCACTATAATCTGTCAAATATCTGTTGTGACCTCTTACATAAAAACTGCATTAGGTATTACTTTCATTTGCCCTTCATTTCCCTGCACTACATGAATTTACAAGGAAAGATGTGTTAGAGAGCAGACAAAGGCATACATCTGGCATATCTATTTCTTTTGGCTCCTGTTAGGAGTGGAGAGCCAGAAACTCAGTGATAAGCATTAGATGTACTGCATATGAAATACTGTTTTTGAAAGCAGAAAATTAAAAACTTCAGCTGGAGTTGTGAAGCCTTTGAATGGGTGTCAGAAATTGGACCATGCATGCAGTCCTCACTAGTACTTTATCTTATTTTGTTCTTTCTAAAGATATGCTACTCAATCCATCTTTCCACGCACAATCACACACACAGACACACAAAAAAAAAAAAACAAAAAACCCAAAAAAACCCACCCCATATTCTAGTCCAATGATGGAGTTAATCCTATGGCTAAAAAAACCAATATACAGCTATGAGCAAGTGATAAAGGTACCTGTCAGCTCAGCTGTAAAGGCATGTAGGAGGCTTTTTTTCTCCCTTAAGAACAATCTGAATAGGGTTGTGATTGCTACCTGTGGCAATTTATCACATAAAGCAAAATGTCCATGTTGTGTTGCAACATTTCATCAGTATCTCATCATTCTTTATTGGATATGTAATGGCAATTCAAAACTGCATGGCAAACTTCCCTTGAAATATGATGATGTCAGAAAGACTGACTGTGTAAGTTCCCTCCATCCTTATAAACTTAAAGCCCAGTCCTGCAGAAGTTTCATTAGAAGTTTCATATGAAAAATTTCTATCACAATGCAAGGATTTTATCAAAAAATGCTGATTCAGTGAAATAAAAATATTTTTATAAACATTTTGGTTTCAAAATGCATAGACCAAACATCGACAGGCATTTAAGAAGAAAAAGCCCTATCTCTGATATCTGTTCTCTTCCTAACTAATCTGGAAGGCAACTTCGACCTTGAGCCGCAAGTTTAATGATTTTGAGAGGTCAGCAGTATGTTTATGAAAGCTAGACATTCTATTGTTTCCAAGTCTGGAACTGCGGAAGACCTCAATGTATATACAGGCTTAGGTCAAGTTCTGGGCCACTCAGTTTAGGAAGGATGTTGAGGTGCTGGATCTTGTCCAAAGAAGGGCAATGAGGCTGGTGAAGTGTCTGAAGCACAAGTCCTATGAGGAGCAGCTGAGGGAACTGGGGTTGTTTAGCCTGGAGAAGAGGATGCTCAAGGGTGACCTTATCACTCTTACAACTACCTGAAAGGAGGGTGTAGCCAGGTGGGTGTCAGTCTCTTCTCCCAGGCAACTAGCAATAGGACAAGAGGGCATAGACTTAAGCTGCACCAGTGGAGGTTTAGGTTGGACATTAGAAAGAAGNATAGGACAAGAGGACATAGACTTAAGCTGCACCGGTGGAGGTTTAGGTTGGACATTAGAAAGAAGTTCTTCACAGAAAGCGTAATTAGACATTAGAATGGGCTGCCCTGGGAGATGGTGGAGTTGCTGTCCCTGAAGGTGTTTAAAAAAAGACTGGATGTGGCAGTCAGAGCCATGGTCTAACTGACAAGATGATGTTAAGTCATAGCTTGGACTCGATGATCTCAGAGATCTTTTCCAACCTAGTTGATTCTGTGATTCTGTGACCTGTGTGTTTCTAAGTGGTGTAGCAGGCATCTGATCCTTTTCCCTTGGAATATGGTGGCTTCATTCTGTTCCCCTTCCCTGTCTTCCAGCTCATGGAGCTGGTACTCAACGAACAATTGTCTTTACTATTGAAGACTGAGGCAAAGAAGACACAAAGTACCTCGTCCTTTTCCTCATACCTTGTCACTATGTTTCACCTAACATCCAATAAAGGATAGAGATTGCCCTTAATCCTCCTTTTGTTGCCTTCTATAGCCCTCTATTCTCTTCTAGGGATATGGTCATCAGTCATGATGATGCAAGGACGAAGATTTTACAGGCTGAAACCTATATAAAAACAAAAAATGTACTGAATTTCATGCAGCACAATTACATATAAAAGTGTACATAGGCCCTAAAGAGAGTAAAACTCGTCACTGAACATGGCATCACCTTATGATGAATATAGATAAACTAGTTCTTACACTGGGAACAATAAGTTGCCTAGAAACAGGCAAACACAAGGTAGACAAACTGGTATATTCTATCCAATGTTTCAGGAGGGCTAACTTTACAAAGCTCAGGAAGATTTGAGCATACATAGAGCTGTTTAAGAGAATTCCAAAGGAAGGTCTCAACAGTATAGCGTACAATGACATTAATATTCACCTTTTGCTACTGTAAATATTTTACCAGATACATCCTTGTGTTAGGTTCCCTTTTCACAGACCTGCCCTATTGTCACACTGGTTGACCCAGATCATTATTCTTTGCTGTCATTTCCAACTGATGAGTCCCCAGCTTCTGAAAGAAATTCTTGTTACTAGTTCCTTAATTGCATGACCTGGCACTTTTCACTATTAAATGTAATCCTATTTTATTACTACAGTCCTTTAGGTCATCCAATTTCTTCTTTGTATTGACAATACTTCCCAAATTTTGTCATCAGCAAATTTCATTACCACATTCCCACCATTTCTGCCAAGATCATTGATTAAACTATTGTATGAGATCAACCTCCAAAACAAATCCTTGAGGAAAGCTGCAGACAATCTTTTTTCATCACAATTCTCCTTTCAACCAATGCATTATCATATTATCTTTAGCCATTAGTATTCCATTCATTTTTGCTATTCTTCATTTTAACAAGTATCTTCCCAAATGGTAATGTGCTGAATGCTCAGACAAAGATCAGATAAATCAGATTGAATTTCTATTACTTTTCAAATATTCTAAGACTGCTAGAGAGGTTTCCATTGGCATGTCTAATACTTAGGAATCTTAAAATTGTTGGCAAAGATAGCATGATTCATGCTCATATTACAAACACCAGGATGATAGGGAAATTTTTGAAGAATAGATATGTGATCATCTAAGGAAATATCTCTAAAGTGATAAATGTTTTCAAATAATAGATAGGTTGTCATCATAACCAAGCAAAATTGCATAGAAACCTAAACACTTAAGATAGGAATACAATTAATGTTAAGTATTCTGATTTTATGGAAAACAGGCCTCTATTAAAAAAAAAAAAAA